>PVLA01000067.1:0-97964 GCA_004027455.1 Hydrochoerus hydrochaeris
TAACCCTGGGTTTAAGTCTTGGCCTACAGTGGATGTCCAACTCATTTTGGCTGATTCCCACGTAAACTGATTTTTACTTACTCAGGTTTTGCAAAAGTGTTGAGGAGTTGCCATAACCACAGCATAGGCTAGTAGCACTAATTGATACTTTTGACTATAGACCAAAAGAAATGCCAAGAAGTAACTTGCTTATCATAAGATTACTTCACCTGTGGTGAGCCCACATATCTGTTTTTCACCGTGTGTAGTTTTCATTTGTACTTGTGACATGGTAGCACATATCTCATGTGGAAAAACAGATTCTAACTTATGTTTAATCAGTCATCTTCCAAAATAGTAAAAAGAATTTTCAAATGGAATATGTTGAAAATTTTTCAAAATTTGGTTTCTCATCTGCTAACTGGAAAATCAGCATAGGTATTCCTTGACTTACTGTGGAGTTATGTCTGATAAACCCTGTTTATCACTATAAGAAAAAAATTTAAGTCAAAAATGCATTCAATTCACGTAATCTACCAAGCATCAGAATTTAGCCAAGGCTGCTTTCAGAACAGCCTATAGTTGGACAAAATCATCTAACACAAAGCCTATTTTATAACAAAATATGGGTTATGTAATGTCATTTAGTCACTGCTGTACTGAAAGTGAAAACAGACTACTTGTACAGGTACATTTTTGCACCCTAATAAAATCAACCATTGTAAATTGAAGAACATCTGTAGATGTACTGAAAATAATCTAAATATAGAGATAGTAAAATAGATATATCATAATTAAATTGTGGTATATCTACAAAATTGTGATACAACTGTTAATATATTTTAAAAGATTTTTAATGTATGAGAAATTCTTAAAAAGAATATGAAATTTAAAGACAATATTAGCTCTATTATGTAAATCATTTCTCAGATAAAATACTAAGAAAACATACACTTAACCTGGACAGTGGGTATTGCTAGTTGGTGGGACACTGAGTAATTTCTTTTAATCCTGTATGTTTTTGGTATTATCTAAATTTTCCAACATAATAGTGATGCAGGGGAATGAAACTCCTGACCTACTATCCGGTATGAGCTCGTGTTCTCTAAAATCAAAGAATGAATTTTAGGAACAATGGAGGTTAA
Source organism: Hydrochoerus hydrochaeris (assembly GCA_004027455.1). Lineage (NCBI taxonomy): Eukaryota > Metazoa > Chordata > Mammalia > Rodentia > Hydrochaeridae > Hydrochoerus > Hydrochoerus hydrochaeris. The sequence continues at coordinate 1,125 of PVLA01000067.1, forward strand.
GAGTAGAATATATGTATTGAGACAAAGAAAGCTTCTGTCTGAAAGACAGACAGAAGGGGACCCGAGTGGGTTGCCCAGAACTCTGTCTTTTCCAGGGACTTTTATAGAGTAAAACCATGGGTTCAAGGTGGGGAAAGACAGGGAACTCACAAGGTAGATGGGCATAGGGTGGGACATAGCCATAGTCAGCCAGTAAGATCAATAGGTCAGGTAAAATTGATTACATTAGGAACAAATGGGAAAGCAAGTCAAGTAGGAAGAGGGCATTCTTGGAGCTGTGACCTTTCCCCTAGAGGGATGGGATAATGGCTCCAGGGTGAGAGGGAACTAATTAGAATATCAGTCCCCAGGATGTAGACTCATTTGTTGGATCCTTACTCTTGGGGCCTGGCTCACAACAGGAGATGTCTGTCTCCCCCACAGTTGCCAGGTGTCTGCCCTGGCTCCATTGAGGACCTAGCCCTATCTCACTGCCTATAAAATTTCTGACTAACTCAGCTGCCTGCAACAATACTACATTTTTTAAACTTGCCTTTATTAAGAGATATTTCATAGACAACACATTTTAGTCACTTAGAATATACAGATTAGGGTTTTTTTTTCTTTTTGTACATTTAGAGTTGTGTACGCATCACCACAACCTAACTTTAGAACACTTTCATCATCCCCAAGACATACCCTGTACACATCAACTGTCACTGCCTATTCCTTCTGCCTCTCTCAGCTCCAGATAACCACTAATTTTTACCTATATGGATCTGCCTTTTACTCCTCCCCACCCTCACCCCCTGAAATACTAGAGCTTGAACTTAGGCCTTTGCATTAAGCTACATTGCCAGCCCTTTTATTATTTTTTATTTTTAGGACAAAGTCTTGCTAAATTGTCTCAGTTTGGCTTCAACTTTTGATCCCCTGGCTTCAAATTCCTAGAGAGCCAGAATTACAAGCATGCAGCACTACACCTGGCTCACTCCTTATTGCTGAATAATACTTCATTGTATTGATGGGTGACCTTTTAATCCATGTATCAGCTGATAAACATTTACCTTTTTCATTATTGTTAATTGTTAGGTTTTCGGCACATTAAGAGAGAAAAACATAATATAAAGGTAGCTTTTATTACAAGGACAGGGAGAGAACTCCATGGCTACAGAAGCCTGGCATTCTCTGACCTGAAAGTGGGTTGTGGGATATATTTATAAACTTTGACAGGGGTGGTGCTTAGGGTGGGCATTTGATGATGTACAGGGGGCTGATTGGTGCCCCTTTTCACACCACTAGGACAGGAAAAAGGAAGTTGTCATACGGGAAAGAGGGAGTGGCTTTAAGCTAAACGTCTTTAATCCCACCTATACTACATCATGCCATGCAGGGCATAGTCTTTTCATTAATAATGCTGCTATGAACACTTTGCACAAGTTTTTTTTTTAATGGACATTTTCAATTCTCCTGGAATAGACCTATATGTAGATTTTCCAGGTCATAGGATAATCTTTCTTTTAGCATTCTGATGATCTACAAAAGTTGCTCACCATATCAGCAATATGTAACAGATTCAGATTCTTCACATCCTTGTCAACACTTGTTATTGTCTTTCTGACTATAGCCATTTTCTAATTTGTGGAAAGTAGCATTCACTGTATTTTTGATTTGAATTTTGTTAGTAATGTTGAACATTTTTTCATGTATATATTGGCTATTTCCATATCTCTCTTGGAGCAATGTCTATTCAGATTATTTGCTCAGTTTTTAATTGGGTTGTTGCTATTGTTGTTGGTGGTGGTGGTGGTAGTGGTGGTGGTGTGTGTGTATACCTGTGAGAAACACTAGGAATAGAAGCTAAGAGCTTCCCACTGAGCCATATCCCTCCCCTTTATATTTTGAGACAGAGGCTAGCTAAGTTGCCCCAGCAAAATTCAAACCCCTGCCATCCTGTCTCAGCCTCCCAAATGCCAAGATAATATTGTATACTACTACACTCAATTTCAGTTGTCTTGATCATTGAGTTGTGAATTTTTGTATATTGAATACAAGTCTCTTAGTAGATACATGATTTTAAAAATATTCACCCATTTGGTGGGTTGTCTTTTTCCTTTCTTGATGATATCATTTGCAGCAAAATTTCTATGGTGGAATTGGAGATCTATGGTGGAATTGGAGATCTGATTAGAATATCAGTCCCCAATTCCACCATAGATTAGGCTAGGTTTAGTTACAGTTTTGATTCTGTTACTGTGTTTTGCCATGCTGCAGTCTTCTTCTGGAGGTTGTTCCAGGTTCTTTTTGTCCTAAGCAAACAATTGATCAAGACAAGCACAAATAGTATCAATATTTTACAACTCTTAAGGGTAGACCAGAAAAAGAAAGTCTCTGTGGAATGAGTTTGGCCAAGTAGAATTAGGAAAAAGAATTATGTACTCTCTAGAGGGTATAAGTGGTCTATCATGAAGGCACATGATAATGAAAGCTCTAATGGTGATGATGTTCATCTCCTTTTTTTCTTTCTTTTTTTGTTGTTTATTTTTTATTTCTTACACTGACATCACCTTTAGGTTATCATATGGAAAACCTGCTCAAGTTCTCACAAGAAGTCAATGTGCAGGGTGGTTTGGGGAACTGCTCTGCATATATGTCGTGGGGTTTTCTAACGATCATGTCACAAGAACTTTCTCAACTAGTCTTTCATGCCCTCTTGGATTTTGTATTTAACAGGCCATGCCTACTTTCCTATCTAGTCTTTGCCACACCCTAGCCTCCTGCCTGATTTCTCCCTGAGAGACACATAATCCCCATATCTTTAACGGGGTCCCAAGGAGTTGAGGTCTTCATCTTCATATAGGAACTTTCTGTTGGAAGTGGCTGAATAATCTACAAATTGGGATTAGCTGCACTCTGATTACATTGGAATGTTGTGCCCCACTGACAGTTGATGAAAAAAGACAATGAGAAGATTTAAAGATTGTTGTACTGCCTGCTCAATGAGAAAAAGAAAGTAACCTTACTATTAGATTGGAAGTTAAAGACCAAATGTAAGGGGCAGGTCCAGATTCCATACTTCCTTTGGAGGAGAAAGTATGGCAAAGGAAGGTGTGTGATAAGGTGTGTGAGACTGACAACCATGGACTTAATTATATTCCATTTGTTTATCAGTACTCAGAGCAGTAATGAAATCTCACTTTTAGAAGAGAAATATCAGGTTGTCCAGAGGTTCTTCTGCATCTTATTTGCTCTAGATTGCTAAAGTGTGGCCAGCTTTATTCTAGAAAGTTGAAGGTAGTTATCTGTCTCTGCCACATTACTGCATGGGTATGGCCAGTGTCACTCAAAAAGGGCTCTTCCATTTGGGCTTTAATTGGTCTGTAAAAGTCGTTTTGTATATTCTCTCTACTATGCTTTTGTTTGGAATTACATTGATTTTCTGATATAAATCCAGCATCCATTTCAGGCACCAATCTTATATGCAATAAATTTAATATGATACTGGATTCCTTATATTTATATTGAGTTAAGGAACATTGCTTCTATGTTAGTGGATAACAAAGTCATATGACTTCCCTTCCTTATAATGTTTTCAAAGTTTGATGAAAATATTCTAAGAATACAGTCTTCCAAAATTTGATAAAGAGACTGTTTATTTCATATTTTTTACAAGTTTTAGTTGGTAGCAATATGCACGAACCCATTTCTTGAAAGGAAATTTTAAAACAAATTCTTTCTACTGTCCTGATTTCTATATGTAAGCATTTCATCTCCTCTCTCAACACTGATTATTGAAGCATTTATTTTCAACAGTTGAACATAAACTAGGCTTTCACAATCAATAAAAAGGAAGGGTTTATAAGCAAAAGTGCAAATTGGTCCATAAGAGCACAAAATGACTAATTTCATTATTAAGTTGAACAGAAAACATTGATGCATAGTTCTATTTCTGAGCAATGGCAGCTTTGTATTTGTGAAAAGTGATTCTATGATTTCCCTTGTTTCTTAATGATTCCTTTCTCTAGATTTTTCACAAAATTCATGTAAACTTCTTGATTTTGTAAATAATGACTAGGAAGGAAGCACCATGAACTATACCTTACAATCTTACAAATTCTCACAAATAAGTAATTTTCACTCCTTATTTGTGGGAAGGTGATTGCCATTAACACTCAAATAGTCCTGATACTTTTCTTGGGAGCAGCACATCTAAACAATACTGAGTATCGGAAAGTGACCATAGCGGGTGATGACTTCGCCTTCCTCACATGTCAGTTATTTCTCTCATATTCCTCTTACAGTTTTTCACCCTCAGTTTTCTTAATTGGCAGAGTTTCTTGGCAAATATACTCACCAATATACTCAGTAATATAGCACACTGCTCTGAGCACAATGAATCTCACTTCCTGCACACTATTTTCCTTTTTAACTTTCTTTACAGCTAAGGATAATGTTGAACAGGTGATGTGAAGGTATAGTAATAAGAATCCAAGGTGTTTTCTCTCATATACATATGGTACCTGGTCAAGTACTGAAAATGAATCATTTCATCCCTGAGCAATGTAGAGAGTGCTCATATTGCATCTGAGAAAGGAGATGCATCCTCCCTGCCTTCCATATACCCTCTGAAGTGAGTATAGACACAAGGTCAGACTTGTACAGGGATCTGCAGAAGCCTCTTTACTTTCCATTGATTGCAGTCCTTTCCTGCCACCGGCTCAACCACACAAATGAGCATTCTTTGCCCTTTCACAGTAACAAGTGAGAGAAGATGTCTGTGATCTTCAAAAATGAGAAATATCACCATGTTTCAAGTGAATCATTCCTGGATCATGATATTAATGGAAATGTATTAAATTTCCCTTAGGGAAGCTTTTCTGTCAGTCATGAGAGCTTTCCAAAGTGGTTGTCAAAAAGAATGTAAATTCTCTTTTAGCATTTTCCTCCATATATCTTTAATTTATCCTGGTGATGCTTAAGGGGTTCTTTCTCTTTTTTTTCCATATGTGGCATTCTGAATGTGAGCTACTTCAGCCCTTTTTCCTGTGGTTTCTTTGATTTATTCATTGATTTACCAACCTGGCATCTCTCTGAGGGAAGTTTGTTTCCTCCTGTGTTAAATGAGATTTTTGTCCATGCTATGCTACACCAGTTGGGTGCCTTCACAGCACCATAACTACTAAGGGTTGTGTAACAGGAATGACTCCTAGAGCACCCTGCTAGATCACCCTGCTAGATCACCCTATCTGATTCCTTGCTCTTTTAAACTGTGTTGGACGAGACAGGTATGAGTTGGATGAGGCAGAGAGGTGTTATGTTAGATGACTAATCTTCCTTTGCTTCATGAGATGTTCCTATTCTACAGTAGATATTTTCTTATACAATAATATGTTCCTATAGAACCAAGTTTTTATCACTTATATACAATACAGTACAAAGTTATTTGGAGTATGTGTTTACCTAGCACAGATTTATGTGATTCATGAAACTCAGAGACTGTGGGATGATTCACAGTCATCTCTCCACAGAGCTGAAAGAAATGCTTGATCTTGACTGCATCGTTTTATCACTTTCCTTGTTTACTGCTCTGAAGGAAGGTCAATTGAAGATCATTTACCACTGTCAGGCAATGATCCAATGATACCAAGGTACACTGTATTTTATGTTAACATGTAGAAGTGTGCACATCTGCCATATTGTAGTCATTTTCTTTGTAGGACCATGCCTACCTGTGTTATAATGGTCATTTTCTTTGTAGGACCATGCTTACCTGTTTTATAATCATAAAGCAGGGAATTGCAATCCTGTCAGTTGTTAGAAGATTTGAGTATTTTCCTTGATCACTTTTAGAATTTTAGGTACTGTTTAAGATCCAACTTCTTAAAGTAATATTAAACTATATCCTGAATTTTAGAAAATCACATGAAAAGATTTTAAACTCATATGTTAATTTGCTTCATCAAATTCTTTTAATATATAAATGTTGTTATACATTTCTTACCATTATTTACTTTAATATGAGTTGTGTATGTTTTGAAACCTACATGAAATAGACGATTAGGAAATAAGTGCATGTGCTACATAAACAAATGAAATATACTACTCTTTACTGAGCTGTAATTTATGACAAGATGTGGTTCAAAAGTCTCAAAAATAACTAGATAATCACATTTAAATGTTTTCCCCCCGGGAAGCATCCTAAGGAACATTAATTTGCTGTATTTGTGAATGCAGATACAGGGAAAAATAAGACAATGGATTGGACTTTGAAATCTAAAGATAAAAATTTTTTAAATATCTTCTAAAATATGAGAGGTATATTACAGAGTTATTATGGGAGCCCAGCAAGGAGACCCATAATACTGCTATGATGGGTAAGAGAAGAGAAAGGTGACAGGGCCATTAGGAACCGAAGAGAGGCCATGAGGAACCCAATAGAGTATCAGGGAAGGTGACTACTGAAATGGGGGAAGTACTCCTCAAGATGAAGCCACATATCCCAGTAAATTATACTATTGGTTGAGATTAATTAAAAAGATAATATTGTGATAATTTTATGTGCTTTTCTTCTCAGATATTATGGCATAATTCTTCCTGCATGAAGATGAATAAAAACAGCAAATTTTTCAGGTTTATTGACACAATGCCTGTTTTTCTTTGAAGTCAGCATTGAAATCATAGCCAGCATAATACTGCTTCTCTTTTAAGTCTTCATATTTCTTCTGGACCACAAGTCCAAGCCCATCAATTTGACCATTTGCCACCTGACCTTTATTCACATTGGAATGCTGGCAAGTTCATGTTTAATAGCTGTAGATATTTTTAAATTTCAGGAGTTAACATATGAAATCAAATTTAAATCTGTCCTATATTTGTACAGGATGATGAGAGTCCTCTCCATCTGTACCAATTGCCAACTGGGTGTCCTCTAGGCCATCACCCTCAGCCCCAGGAGCTCCTGTCTGGAAAAGTTCAAACAGAATTCCCTGCATCAGAACCTCTATTGTTTCCTGTTTTTATGGGTTTGCAACAAGCTTACAAGTTGTCATTTCTTAATCTCCATTATTGCCACCCCTAATGTGACTTCCCTTAACCTTTATGTTTGTCATGTCCTTTGACTCATTAGTTAGTTACTTAAGTATATAAGTTTCTCTTTCATGACATTGTGGGAAATGTTTTTTATAGGGTTAATGGGGTTCTCAAGTGTGTACATGGTGATTCTTTTGTACAGGCACAAAAGACAGTCCCAGCATGCTCACAGCACCAACTTGTGTCCAAAAGCATCCCCAGAACCAGGGGCCACTCAGGCTATTTCATTGTTATTCAGTATCATTATTGTTATCTATACTTTGGACTGCATTATCACCTCCACATCTGGAGTGGTTTTTTGGAAAAATAAATGGATTCATCATTGTGTCCTGATGCTGACTGGAAATTGCCATGCCACAATTAATCCTTTGCTGTTAATCAGTACTGAAAAAAGAATGATCAAGTGCTTAACATCCATATTTCATAAAGACAGTTAATATTTATTTGTCAGTGATAGATAATTTATCCTATTTAGGGCAAATGTCTTAAATTTCTATTGGATCTTTGACATATAGAATTTTGCTTTTTGTTGTAAACATATTTACTTTAATATGTGTGACTAAGAAGTATAGTACAGACAATTTGACAGTATAACTCTCAAGAAGCACATACCTCAATTATAAAGAGCTAAAACTGTCACCTGATATCAAACTCTAAAGAATATGGCACATTACTGCTTTTCAGGAACATCTTAGGATGATAAGAAGCCTGCAGAATGCATTACACATTTGCAGAAAAAAAAACTAGGGTTTGTATTGTAACACATATTACATGTATAGATATTTATCAATATGTATATTTTTATATATGAAGTTTCTTTAATTTCAGTTACACCTTACAAACCCTATTTTAAGAATGGTATGAATGAATGAACATTTAAACTATGTAGGCACTTTGATGAATTTAAAAATTTATTAAATAGGATGTGTTTATTGCCTCTAAGTGACAAGAGAATAAGAAGTAACTGTATGAGATCATAGTTACCACTGTCTTTATATAGACTTGGAAAAAAATGTCCAGAAGTTCCATAATGTAATATTATTATAGTCTTTAAATTATTGTGTTCTTTGTTCTCTACACATTACTTAGATGAACTAATAGCAGTACATAACCACAGAGGGTAATAGGATTTATTTTACACTCCCTTGCCCAATTTACACATGCTTATAAAATCTACATTATAAAAACAAATGGAGGGAGGGAGAAGACAAGATGGCCGATCAGTGAGCAACAAAATACAAAGCCTCCCAGGAGAAACAACTCATATGCCAGAATAAAACACCCTGGAGAGACCCAGACAGAGGGAGATGGATCCTCTTGACACAGGAAGAAATTAAAATGTAAAAAAGCTCATCAAGTGCTCACTTCAGCAGCACATATACTAAAAAAAGCTCATCAAATAGTTCAGGACTACAACTGAAACAGCTAAAAATTACAGGATACAGTGTTTTCATGGTGACCCACCAAGTGTGCACCAGCTTGAATCTGTGCCAGCTGGCAGAACCACCCAAACTCGTTCCCGCCACCACTCACAGGAGCCACAGCAGTGCTGAAGTTGGGGGTGGGTGAGCCCAATGGAGAGTGGAGCCAGTGAAGGGACCTCCATTAATCCACAGGAAGGGCATGACCAAATGGGTAACATGTTGGAATCAGGTACGAGGAGCCTGAACTGGGAGCAACAGTGACTTCAGTTGGTTGCTCCCTCCCCAGAGCAGATTTGTGGGATTTCCTTGGACTGGGCTGCACCCCGGCTGGGACCCAATAAGCTGTCCCAAATCAATTCCCTGTGCCTAGCACACACTAACTGCATGAAGGCACCTGAAGTTTGGCTGGCCCAGTGGGGAGAGGCAGGCATACACAGCCGCTGCTTACACCTCAGTGACAAGAGCAGTCAGGAGAGGGCAGAGGTCCCTTGCCAGCATGCTTAAGAGGAAACATGGTCAACAGGGAAGGGGGCTGGGACCTGCACTGTAACCTGTGTGGAGGAAGCCACAGCCATGACAGGAGAGAAAGGCTGGAAGAGGTCCCCAGCCCAGAACCCTGAGAGTACTGATCCAGGAGAGGGAAAAACAAGGGAGACTGAGGGCAGCAAACATGCAACATCAGACATGACTTCAATGGACATTCAGAGATATCTTCAAGATTTTGTAGATGAGCTCAAAACTGAAATATTAAATCAGGTAAAGCAGGATACGAGTAGAGTAATAAAAGAAATGCTCTCAGGAAGCATCTCTCAGGAAGATACAGATGGAAGAAGGGAGGAACACAAAAAAAGGAGAGAAACATTTGATAAAGAATATAAAGAAAATATAGAATACATGAAGCAGATTCAAAGAGACTACCAGGAAATTAAAAACTCCATTGAAAGCTGGCAAAACTCCTTAAAATAAACTAAGGATAGACTATTAAAACTTGAAGACAAGTTGGCAGTGTGTGATAATGAAGGGAAAGATCTCTTTAAAATAACAAGAAACAGGCAGTAGCAATACAAAGGTTAGAAGATGACAAGAGAATCTACAATATAAGAATAATAAATGTGAACAAAGAAGCAGGAATACAAACAGGTGAATTACAAAGGCTATTCATGGAAATAATTAAGGAAAACTTCCCAAGCATGGGAAAAGAAAATGACATTCATTTGTGTGAGGCATACAGAACTCCAGCCACCTACAACCAAAATAGATCTACACCCAGATATATAATAATCAAGATGCCAGAAATTCAATATAAAAACAGAATATTAAAAGCCATCAGACAAAAAAAAAGATTACCTACAAAGGTAAGCCCATCAAAATCAAGGCTGACTTCTTGACACAGACCATCAGATCAAGAGGAGCTTGGAGTGAAGTATTCAAAGCCCTAAAAGAGAATAACCTCCAGCCCAGATTGATGTATCCTGCAAAACTGTCACTAGAAGTTGATGGAGAAACAAGATGCTTCCATGACAAAGAGGAACTGGGGGACTTTGTGACCACCAATCCAACCCTACAGAGAATACTGAAGGACATTCTAGAGAGAGAGAGAAAAAAGCAGGATTTTAGGAACAGTAGCAGTAAGGCCTGAATGAGTGGGGCAGGCAGTAGAATGAAGGAGAAAAGTAGAGAAACAAAGGCAGGAAAATATCATAGCAGAAATGAGGCAGAGAAGGATAATTAGAAACTCTAACACAGATGGCCTTGATATGCTATATTATTAATAGTGCACCAGGATTTAAAACCCACATTACTCACACTACTGTGCTTAGATGTATTATATTCTGTTCCAGTCATTCTACCTGTACTAGATTTGAGGGCACAGACAGTAATCCTGAAATTAACAGGATGTAGTATGATAATCATCCTTAATTTCCTATTAACTTAATCTAAAGCTCTGTAAAACCTACTGTTTTACCATGGCTGATCGTAATCGAATCTGGTGTGTTGGATTGCAGTTTTGTATTGATAGATTTTATTTAAAGCTGTTATGATTGACAGTATCAAGTTTGAGAGTATAGGCAACTGCACTTAAGATGACAAGATCCACTAGAATATCCACTATGGCTTGATTATTACCTGCCTTTGAAGTTTTATACTGTCTACAATGCTTTATTTTTACTACTATTATTATTTACTGCTATACTCAATTATACTGCTATATTTAATTATGCCTGATGATAAATACATTCTATTGAAGATAATAAGAAACAACACAGTAATCATTGTAGATCACCGTGTACTGTGGTTTTATACTACTTTTTGGTTTCATGTTTTTATAGGAATTTGTTTTGTTTTATCTTGCTAAGTTTTGTTTTTCTCTCTAATACAGAAAGTATAGAAATACATGCCGAGATTAATGCATGTGTAGCTGTTTACACTCTCACTGTTTGACTATCTACTTTTTATGCTTTAATTTTGTAACTTGAGCAACTATTTCTAAGAGGACAATGTGTAATTTATTAACTAGTGATTTCTTATTGTTTATCTTTTTTTGGAATTCTGTATTATCTCTACCCTTTACATGATTTTGTTTCTCTTTATACAAATAAAAAAACAAATGGAATGAAGTAATTATAGGAGAAGAGAACATAAATTCAGAACATCAACTCTATTTTTGCTTTGTAATCCGATATCAATAATTACAACCATTCTTGTATCATTTTTATAGTATTATTTGTTATCAAATTTTGAGGTTATTTTCACTTGGAAAAATCAAATTCAGATTTTTAATGATTATTCTTGTTATAGCAGATGGTTAGGAGCAATAGAACATACACACATACTAAACTCAGTATTTCTTTTGAAACACTTTTTCTGTGATGTGATTCTGAGAATATTGTTCCTAAACATATATCTCATAGATGGTGTTGCTGGAGATGATACTGAAAGTTAGTTGATTTGAAAGCCTCCAGATGTGAATTCTGCATATTATACACACATTCATTTAAAAACCTGCAGTGGTGACAAAACTAAGTGTCATTCCAGCATCTAAATGTGAAGAAATTTTTTAAAAGGAAGATAGGAAGCAGTCCAAAATATGTGAAGTACCTAGGCACTCAGAAGTAGCTCAGGTAATTAAAATGATGGGGTCTGGCAGGACAGGAGATATATAGCATTTTCCACCTTTAAGTCATCAGCAGTTGAGTAGTGAAATTGAGGTACCACATTAAGTAGAACTTTCAGGAAAGAATTGAGTGGCATGAAAAATGGCAAACATGACTATGAAGCCAGTCCTCAAACTTGCATATAGTGATAATGCCAGTTTTCTGTCAATTACACTTTGATTTCAAATTTAACAAATGTGTAAATTCAGCTATCTTGTGCTAGTGCACCACAGAGGAGATGCAAGTGAAAATTCATCTCAATTACTCCTGAGATTTTAATTACATATATAAATGTATATAATACATAGTACATATAATATATATATATATATTTATCTACATTTGTGATTTTTTTATCTACATATACAGTGTGAAATGATTGCCAGAATTATATAATATATATCCATCAGCTTGCATAGTTCCTTTTTGTGATTATGCAAAGTAAGACATAGAAAGATAATGTATTATCACACTTATGTGTTAAATTTCTTTTAAAATGCTAAATTCATTGTATTATCAGGGGTTGTGAACAGAAAAATTACAGCCAGGACACAGAATTTATAATATTATTTTATGATGGTCACCCAGAGTTAAACACAAGAAAGTGCAGGAAATCTGTTCACAGCACTAAAGACCCAGAATATTCAGCCAAGGGCCTGGATTCCAAAACAGTCTCCTGAATGAGTCCAGCTGAAGACCTAAAGCCCATGATAGTGCCTTCCACAAGTCCAACTGGAGGTCTAGAACCCAGGACAAGGACTTACACCAGTCTGTTTAGTGAATCTACTCTGGGAAAGTCCAGAGCTCAGCAGTGAAAGACAGAAAGTCTATGCCAGCAGGATGAGCTGTGCCAATAGGTTGAGGTTTCTACACTGGAACTGAGAAGTCAAGCTCAATATGAGGACTAGGGCTTCCCTGAAAAGTAGCACAACCATCTTCAGCAACAAGGAGTTTCCGAGCTCCTGCAATGAGAACAGTCGAGTACATTTCAGGAAGCCAGTGTGACAAGCTTCTTCTGGAGATTAAACAACACACAACTTCCCCTCCAGAGCCAGGAAGTCATGTTCAATGTAAGGAGCAGAGCTCCCCCAAATTGAATCACAGGCACTCTCACCAACAAGGTCCCAAGCTCCTCTCATGATAATGACCAAATTCTTACTGGGGAAGCTAGCCATGAGCTCCTCCAGGAGAACCAATGGCTTGAAACAGCAACACAGGAGAACCCACAACACCTGACTCTTCTTCTCCATGTCTCTATTTATGCTGGAAACCTTCCTCAGGTGGGCCATCTACCACAGCACCATGCTGATTTAATTCAGCTGGTGTTAAATTGACCACCAGTTTTTAATCCATAACATTAGTGTAAACAAAAGAATGCAACAGTGGTTACTAGGAGTTAGGGGATGGGAAGAATAGGGATAGGTGTAAACATGCTCAAAGCTGAAGTTCCTTTTTTTATTTTAAAGACAATAAAAGAGGACAGAACAAAGCAGATCAGAACAGAAAAATGTAAGCAACACAGCACTTTACAACAAGAAAACTGGATATTAACAGTAGCCACCATAATGTCTCTTTCTTTGTAATAGTTGAGCATGGCTTCACATACAATAATATCAAACATAACAAAATAGTATACAACAATTCAAGACAATAAAAGAATTACAGGGCATTCTAAACCAAATAGCAGAAAATGAACAATGGCTACTATAGTATCTCCTTTTTTTCATAAAAAATTTTGATTATAATATCACATATGTTAAAATCCAATAAGACACAACATGATAGAACCAATGGTAATAGAAGAACAAAAGCATGGTAAGACTTCAAAGCAAGATGATATTAAATCAGCAATGGCTGCCATAATGTTTTGTTCTCTTCAAAATAGCTGTTCATACAATCACACATAATAAAATCAAACAAAACAATAAAAAAATTCCAACTTATGATTGAAAACATTATAAGGCTTCACTGTAATGTAATGGGGAATCATGATTACCCTAAAATCTTATGTACTCTTACCATTCCTTACACTAGGGAGATGATATGGTATTTATATATGTGAGTTTGGTTTATTTCACTTCTAAGTATGGTCTCAAGTTACATCCATTTATTTATAAATATCTCAATGTGATAATTCCTATAGCTGAGTAGTGCTCCATTGTATAAAAATACCGCATCTTTTTTTATCCATTCCTCAGTTGATGGGCACTTAGGAATAGCTGGGTCAAACGGGACTTCCAATCCCAGCTTTTTGAGGAACGTCCAGACTGACCTCCATGGTGGTTGCACTGGTCTACACTCCCACCAACAGTGCAGAAGAGTTCCTTTCTCCCCGCAGCCTCTCCAGCATTTGTCGTTGGTAGTTTTGTTGATCCTGGCCATTCTTTCTGGAGTAAAATGGAATTTCAGTGTGGTTTTAATTTGCACTTCTCTAATGACTAATGATGATGAACATTTTTTCATGTATTTATTTGCCATTTGTGTTTCTTCATCTGAAAATGATGTATTCATCTCAGATGCCCATTTTTGGATTGGGTCTTTGAATTTCAAGGGTCTGATTTTTTAAAAATTTTTTATAAGTTCTAGACAGAAGTCCTTTGCCTGAGGAACAGTTCACTGAGATTTTTTCCCAGTTTGTGGTTTTCTTTTCACTATGCTGGAGATTTCTTTTGACATGCAGAAACTCTTTAATAAGACATGATCCCAGGTATTGATTCTGGGAAGTATTTGCTGTGCAGTTTGGTTCTTGTTCATGAATTCTCCACCTACTCCTATGTCTTCAAGATTTTTACCTACTTTGTCTTCCAATAGATTTAGTGTTTCTGGTTTAATATTTAGATCTTTGATCCATTTAGACTTTAGTACACAGTAGTAGGCATGGGTCTAGTTTTAGTTTTCAGCACATGGATAGCCAATTTTTCCAGCACCATTTATTAAAGAGACTGTCATTCTTCCAGTGAACATGCTTGGCCCCTTTATCAAAGATAAGGTGGTTAAGTGTGTTTGTAGTTGTGGTTGTAATTTCCAATCTATTCCATTGATCTTCAGGTCTGTTTTTATTCCAGTACCATGTTGATTTTATTACAGTAGCTTTGTAGTATAACTTCAAGTCAGGGAATGTGATGCCTCCTGCTTTGGCTTTGCTGCTTAGAATTGCCTTTGCTATTCTAGGTCTCTTCTGTTCCAGATGAATTTTAGGAGTGATTTCTACAGGTCTGTGAGGTATGTTAGTGGTATTTGATTGGGATTGCATTGAATCTATATAACAATTATGGGAGAATGGCCATTTTCACAATATTTATTCTTCTTGTCCATGAACAAAAGAGGTCTTCCCATTTTCTGAGGTCCTCTTCAATTTCTTTTTTCAGGGTATGTTAATTTTCCATGAATAGATCTTTTACTTCTTTCATTAGATTGATTCCTATGCATTTCATTTTTTTGGATGCTAGTGTGAAGGGTGTGGCTTCTCTTATTTTTCTCTCAGTGATTTTGTTGTTAGTGTATAGGACTGCTATTGATTTATGAGTATTGATTTTGTATCCAGCTACATTGCTGAATTTATTTATTATATCTAGGAGTCTTTCAATGGAATTTTGGTGGTCTTCTATGTAGAGTATCATGTCCTCTGCAAATAATGATAATTTAACTTCCACTTTTCCTATCTTTACTCCTTTTATTTCTCTCTCTTGTCTAATTGCTCTGGCTAGTATTTCCAGTACTATGTTGAATAGGAGCAGTGATAAGTGACATCCTTGTCTTGTCCCTGACTTCAAGGTAAAGGCTTTCACTTTTTGGCCATTTAATATGATGATGGCTGTTAGTTTGTCATGGATGGCCTTTATTTTATTGAGGTAAAGACCATCTATTCCAATTCTCTGTAAGGTTCTTATCATGAATGAATGTTGGACATTATCAAAAGTTTTTCTGCATCTTTAGAGATGATCAAGTGATTCTTACCTTTGGCTCTATTGATATGGTGGATTACATTTATTGATTTGTGTATGTTGAACCATCCCTGAATTCCTGGGATGAATCCCACTTGATCATGTTGTATAATATTCTAGATGATTTGCTGCATCCTGTTTGCTAATATTTTATTAAGAATTTTTTCATCTATGTTCATTAGGGAGATTGGCCTGTAGTTCTCTTTTTTAGTTGGGTCTTTCTCAGGTTTTGGTACTAGAGTTATATTTGCTTCCAGGAAAGACTTAGGAAGAATTGCTTCCATTTCAATTTCATTGAAGAGTTTGAGCAGTGTTGGCATTAAGTCTTCTTTGTATTTCTTGTAGAATTCTGCAGTGAATCCATCTGGGCCTGGACTCTTCTTTGTTGGTTATGTTTTCAATTTCATTAATAGAAATTGGGTTATTCAGCACTTTTACATCTTCTTGATCCAGCTTTGATGGTTCATATGTTTCTAGGAATCTGTCCATTTCTTCTGTGTTATCCAACCTATGACAGTAGAGGTTTTCAACATAGTTGTTGATGATCTTCTGTATTTCCACAGAGTCTATAGTGATTTCAACTTTTTCATTCCTTATTGCATCAATTTGAGTTTTTCTTTACCTTTTTAATAAGGTTGGGTAAGGACTTATCAATTTTATTTATTCTTTCAAAAACCAACTCTTTGATTCATTGATTCTTTGTATTGTTTTCTTAGTCTCTATTACATTAAGTTCTGCTCTGATCTTTATAATTTCCTCCCTGCTTTTGGCTTTGAGCTTGGCTTGCTCTTCTTTTTCTAGATGTTTGAGGTGTAGTATCAAGTTGTTTATTTGTGTTTGTTCTGTTTTCTAGATGTGGGAACTCAGTGCAATAAATTTTACTCTGAGGACTGCTTTCATTGCACAAATTCTGGTAAGTTGTATTTGTATTTTCATTTGCTGGTAGATGTTTAATTTCTTCTTTAATTTCCTCTGTGACTCACTGATTGCTCATGAGTGTATTATTCAATTTCCATGAGTTTGTGGGGTTTTTGCATTTTCTTTTGTCATTAATTTCTAGTTTCATGGTGCTATGATCCAATAACATGCATGGGATAATTTCAGTTCTCTTGCATTTACTTAAATATATTCTGTGGGCTAGTATATGGTCTATTTTAAAGAATGTCCCATGTACTGCTGAGAAGAATGTATATTCTGATGTTGTTGGATGGAACACTCTGTATACATCTATCAAATCCATTTGTTCACAGATGTGGTTCAATTCTGTTATTTCTTTGCTGATTTTCTGTCTAATTGATCTGTCCTTTTGTGTCAGTGTCATGGTAATGCCTCCTGTTATAATTGTGTTATTGCTTATTTGATTTTTCATTTCTGTTAATCTTTGTTTTGTGTATCTGGGTTTTCTGGAGTTGGTCCATGCATATATATTTAAGATTTGTATCTCTTCATCTTGAAGTTTTCACATAACTAGTATGTAGTGACCTTCTTTATCTCTTTTGATCATTCCTGGTTTGAAGTTCACATTGTCTGAAAACAGAGTTGCTACCCCTGTTTTTTGGGGGCAGGTTGTTTGTTTTGGCTTCCTGTTGCATGATGTATTATTTTCTATCCTTTGATTTTCAGTCTATGGGTTTCCTTTTGGGTTAGATGGGTTCTTGTAGACAGCATATGGTTAGATGTTGTTCCTTGATCCATTCTGCTAGTCTGTTTGTTTTGATTGGTGAATTGAGGCCATTTACATTAATGGTTATAACTGTTATATTGGTTTATTGTTGACATGTTATCTTTCTGCTGTTGTATCTTTACCTTTCCATTCTGTTTGTCTGCCTTGCTTATTGGTTTTTTCCTATGTGTATCTAGAATGTCTTTCAGTATTCTTTGCAGGGTTGGTTTGGTGGTCATGAAGTTCTTCAGCTGTTCTTTGTCATGGAAGTATCTTATCTCTCCATCCATTTTGAAGGACAGTTTTGCAGGGTACATCAGTCTGGGTTTGAAGTTGTTTTCTTTAAGGATCTGAAACACTTCACTCCATGCTCTTCTTGACTTCATTGCTTGTGTTGAGGAGTCTGCTGTGATTCTGATAGATTTTTCTTTATAGGTGTCCTGTCTTTTCTCTCTAACAGCTTTTAATATTCTGTTCCTATGTTGGATTTCTGAATGGTGATTATTATATGTCTGGGTGTAGTTTTGTTTGGGTTATGGCTATTTGGAGTTCTATATGCTTCACTAATCCATATATCAATTTTCTTTCTCATGTTTGGGAAATTTTCTGCTATTATTTCATTAAATAGTCTTTTGATATCATTTGTGCTATCCCCTTCCTTTTCATTTATCCTTATTAACCTTATGTTGTTTTTCTTTGCATCATCTTGCAACTGTTGAATTGTTATTTCCTGATTTCTTGTTATTTTTAGAAGATCTTTCCTTTCCTGTTCACTAGCTGCAATCTTATCTTTGAGGTCTGAAATTCTATCTTCACTTTAGTTGAGGCTGTTTTGGCAACTTTCAATAGAATTGTTGATTTCCTGTATATCTCTTTGAATCTGTTTCATTCATTCTGTTTGTTTCTTATAGTGTTCATTCAGGGGTTCTGTCTGTTTGCTTTGTTCCTATAATTTTTTAACTGTGTCTTCTTTAGATGTGTTCACTATTTCTTTCACTACTTTTATCAATTCTTTTTTTACCTTGGAAATTATTTCTGATTTGAGTTTCTCTATAGCTTTCCCGATTTTCTTCTTTATTTCAGTTGATATCATTTCAGTCATTTCAGGTGTATGGCTTATATTTTCTTTTATATACATGGCTCCTAGGCTTTCTTAGGATGGGCTGGAGGTTTAAGATTGCCTTTTGGTCTTTCATTTTGTCATTTTCCTATATTTCTGTGCTTTGAGCAGTGTTCCAAAGCTTCCCCCAGATGTGTTGTATAACACCTCCTGTGTCCTCAGCTCCAGGAACTGAATGAAGGTCACTGAGCTAGGCCCAGTCAGGCCTGCAGGATCTTCTGAGCCCAGTCCAGTGTCCTAGGGAGCTGGGTGGGAACTCAACCATTGGGGGCAATGGTCTCAAACTCTTCCCAGGACAGCGCCAGTGGGCTGAAAGTCCCCCTGTGTGACCCTGGCCTCTCAGACTGAAAGGTCACTGGGCATGGTCCACTGAGACCCACAAAACCTCCCAAGCTAAGTCCAGTATCCTATGGAGCTGGGTAGGAACAAAACAGCTGGGGGTGATGGTCTCAAACTCTCCCAAGGCCATCATCAGCACACTGGGACTCATCTCACTCGTGGCCCTGGCTCCCTTGCAGGCTCTTGGCTCCCTAAATTGAAAGGCAGAAGCTGGGCATGGTCCACTGAGGCCCACAAAACCTCCCAAGCCCAGTCCAGTGTCCTAGGGAGCTGGGTAGGAACTAAAAGCTGAAGTTCTTAAATGAACTAGTTCTAGATATTTAACACACTCAATAATGAAGATAGTAAATATTAATGTTAGTGAATATATTAGTTTAGTTTACAAATTTGAAACTTGCTGAGAAAGCAGATAAGAAGTCATTTCAGCACCAAAAGGTTTTATTCAAATAACAAAACACTCTTGAACTATTTCCAATGTTTCATGCATTTCTTAAAAATCACACTTTTTTATTATTCTTGTCAGTTACATTAATGTTGCAAAGGTAAATCAACATGTATTTCAGAAATTAATTCCATACACCACTTTTAATCTTTTTTATGTAATTATGGATTCTCTTTTTTTAGTATTGCATTGAGATTTGCTTCTCTGCTCATGGATAACAAGCGCTTATACCTTTTCTTCCTTATAATGTCATTTTCAGCTGTTGTAAAAAAATTTGTTTCTTCATGGCAAGATTTGTAATATTTCCCTTCTGCTCTGTTTCCTGTATCAATTTGTATAAGATGAACTGAATCTTGACAGCTTATAACTACTATACCTAAATTTTAGATTAATTGCTATAAAACTGTTCATAGGTTTCTTCATCTGTGTCCATATTGTTTTATCCAAGATTCCTCATATTGGTCAGTCTTGTTTGTTTTTGGATCCAGTTTTAGGGGCTTGTCAATTGTATTAATCTGTGCTAAGAACCACTATAATACTTTGTTGATTTTCTTCCCTTTTTAATTTTGTTGACACCTCAATTTAACCTTTGTGTTGTTACTTGTTCTCAATTTTTTTCTGTCTTCATAAGCTGGAAGGAGAGTGTCTCTTAGATCATGGTGCCATACACAGGTGGCTTAAGAACAGACATCATTTCTCACAGCTGTGGAGACCGGAAGTCTGAAAAGAAAGTGCTCAGAGATTTGATATCTGGCCAAATCTCACTTCTTGGCTGGTGGACTGCCAGGTTCTCACTGTGTGTTCACGTGGCTTTTCTTCCTGTACTCTTGATAGCTTGATCTCTTCCTTCTCTTATTATAGTTCCATTAATGCCATCACAAGGGCTCTACCTTTATGGTTCAATGTAAATCTCAATAGCTCAATCTAACTCTCAATAGCTCAGGGCCCCACTTTCAGATATAATACCATTACATTTCACTGTCTCAATTGAGGTTAGGGGAAAGGTGCACAAACAGAGGTTCTATAACCTGGAACTTGCTTTTCCACTTCCTTTTTGTGAGATAAGTATATAAAAATTTCATATTGATCTAGACACAGATGCAAGCTACATCTTGTATAAATTGTGATGTATCATTTACTTTTGAATTGTTTTGAATAGCTTTTGTATTTTTCTTTGAAAATTTGTTGTTGAAAAGCATCTTTATTAAAATTTAAATTTTAATAAATTTCCATATATCATGCAGTTTTCAGTGTAGTTCTACATAGTTTTAGAATGTGATTTGTATGTACTACTTGTTTGCAATTGGAGAAAAATTTTATTATCCAGGTTTTGGCAATGCTGATGAATATTTTGTGTGTGTTCTTAAAAATTTTGCAGTTTATAATATTAATTAAGTCACAGTGATCACTGTGTCATCTGAAACATTTCTTTTTAAAAAACAATTTAATATCAATTTAATATAATGTTTAATATAATGTTTTTAAAGCATTAATGAAAAATATAACAGAAACAAAACACTTAAAATAAGTACACTCACTACCACCTCAAGTTAATTCATTTAAATCAGACCAACTACAGAATATGAAAAATAAATTCAAAAGTGTAATTACTTTAAAATACACTACTTCCACTTTCATGAGACTTTTACACTTACTTGTGTATTCTGTAATAGAAACAAATCCCTCTCTACAAACATTATCTCCTTAAAATCTTGAGGTGCATATTAGAACCACAGATCACATATGGCATGCAAAACTGAGCATGGACCTTTCCAATTTGGTATTTCACTGGTACTCAACAAATGACCAAGAAATATAATCGTACAGTACTGAAACATTCCAGTAACAATGATTATTTTTCAGATGAAGAATGATTAATACAAATCCTGCCAGGGGAAGTGAGGCTAGTAATTCTATAGGATATATCCTGACATAATTTTCAAATTGTACAATAATGCAAGCCACTGTTTTAAGGCCATGTTGTATTTGCTGATTAATGAAGTGGTCTACCTGGAATTTGTACCTCTCGTGGAGGTCCTTCAATTTGCTGCCATCCAACATACATTTAAATGTGTTAACCAACTTAAATAGGAAATTAAAATGTCACATAGAGAAAACATTTCTACTTCCTTATATTTAATCTTCACTGTGTTAAAATAAAGTAAATTGCTGTGATACAATTTTCCTTAATAATTCCACCCAAAAAATGTGCCCCACAGGGCAGACTACCTCCCTCCTTCCAGCTATACCATGGATTAATAGACAAAAGACGTGATTTATTTTCAAGTGTTTTCTCAAAAGTCTGTGCTATAAAATCATAAAAATTTTAAAAGGCTTAAACAATGCCAACTATAAATATATCTTACATAGTCTCATTTGTACAAAACTACAAGTTAAATATGAACATAAAGCAATCATGATAATTTTATGCAAATCTCTCTTATGAGATTTTTAGTTATATAATATACTTTCTTGGTTCTGCCATTTGTGAAAATTTCAGTACCAGATTGAATTACTATCTATTGGTTAATGGTCCTAAAAATATTACCTTTGTGTTAATCTTCTACAGTGATTATGTGTGTTGCCTAATTTGAGATCACTTGAGCACCAGGAACAAAAGAAGACAAAAGCAGTATGTCCATAAACCAAAAAATACTTTGGCTGTAATGTGTGCCAGAAACACAATCCCCACACATCTCCACAATAAACATTATGGATCACATGCTCATGTAGGTGTACATGCCCAATGCCAGGACCTTGACCCTGGTTAACTTCTGTACTAATGCTCTACCAGATAAGAAAATATTTTTGATACACCACTTTTTTATTCATTACTTGTTTATTTCATGCTTTTACAATACCTTGTGAGATATGCATTATCATTTGAGTTGTGAACATTCATGGATACAAATAAATGCCACATTACAAACACAAAATCAAACAAATAGTGGAAGTAGCTCACATGTCTTCCAGACATTGTGCTGCTGTGTGCTTACAGCACTATGTGATAGTGGACAGTAGTACTGAAAGAGAAAAACTGTACAAGAGAAATTTTTCTTTTAAAATCTTAATTATTTTTGAAAATGCCTAGCTTTGTAACTGATTCATGGCTCAGTAGTTACTTTCTTGACACCTATAAACACGAGGATGTAACCAAACCATAGTATATCTAATGGTAACAAGCTCCATGTTTGTTAATCTAGTCTTGTAACTTATGATCATTAATCTAGCCTTAAAACCAATGATCTCACCTTGCTAGTTAATCAGAGAACTGCCAGGCTGTTCCCTCTCCCATTTATTTGTAAGTCCTTCTTATGCATCATATAAAAATGCTAGCCCAGAAGCACTGGATGCCTGACTTTGTTGACTGGGAATGATCCCGGCCAGGACTGCTGCTTTAGAATGAAACTGTTCACTGCCTCCAAATTCTGGGTGTTGTTTCACTGTTTCTGCTCACCATAGCAGTACAGTGCTCAGTCAGAACTCAGGATGTCCTGAAGCAAGAGGAAAAGCAGTTGTGATGTGCAGGGGACTGCTAGAAAGTGTAAACCAGTATATATTGTATATTTGTGTCAGACATGTATAAGCCTTATTTTGTTGGACTTATGAACAAATCCAATTTACAAAAATTCTCCTGGATTGAAACTTGGTAATATGTCAGGGATTTACTGTAATTAATATCTACTCCACCATCTTGAATAACGTAAGGTGGAAGCAACTTTTAGCCTTTTGAGTTCTCAATATCAGGAAACTTCTTACCTAAATTACACTAAATTTTTAATATAGTATCAAGAGGATATCCTGAATCACGTCTCATTATTAGGGGTACCTCTAATATTAAATGTCTTAGATAGTCACCTCATATTTTCCCACACACCTTATCAGTGTCACACTTATTGCTGGTCATAGGTACTAAAGAAAACTGTGTTAATATATGTACAGAGCATTTTTATGGTCTTTCCTAGAAGTTATTATGGTACCATATATTGCTGCTAAAACAAAATGTCCTGGACAAGGTCTTTCATCTTATATTGTTATTCAATTCAGTATCCTTCCTTTGAAGTTAACCATATGTACAGACACCCCCATGCTAGCTGTCTCTTAAGAAAAGACTCCTCTGTAGCCAAAATTGTGTAACGTGTTTTCCAGACCATCTAAGTTACCAAAAATTTCTAACAAATATTTAGCCAATACTTTCTTCTACTCTCAAGAACTTGTGATCACTGTGTTTGGGTACCAGGACTGAACAAGAATAGTCCCTCTAAAAATGTAATGCAAGAAAACATATAACCAGGAGCACAGTGGCTATTCATGTCAGATTTTCTTTTCATAGTCCAACAAAGTCATCTTGAATTATACTCTTAACAAAAACACTCTACTTTTAAAAGGCTCGCTGAATCCAATTTACAAGCTAGTAGCACTCTAGATATGTGTTTTCCACTGTGATGAGAACATTTCCTCTGGGAATGACAGAGCCCTCAGGAATGGCCTTCACTTCTATTGAGAGATGTCCAGGTGTTTCTCAGGAATGAAGATCCATCCGTTTTCATTAAATACATTGCCCTGGAAATATTCTTTGCATACTTCTTTGGCTTCCTGGATATTCTCTTTGGTGAAAACTTTTCCTTAAGTACTGTACTTATTAAGAATGTACTGAAACCTACACAATACTGTTTTCTCATATTTCACCTGCCTTACTTTGTAGTGTTCTGTCTTTTCACAACATTCAAAGTTGGAATAAACTTTGCTTCTGTTGGATGGTTATCATTTATGATGCGTAGCCTATCTGGAAAGGAATGCCCTGAGGGGGTCTCAACTGTCTGTCCCTGGAGACCTTCACATACCCAACCCAGAAGCAATCCACAAATTTACTTTTCTTACTGAGTTGACTTTTTGTCTATTTGTTTGTTTTTAATTTGAGGTTTTTGTTTGCTTGTTCTAATTACTAGTGCTAGTTTCTGTCATCATGGATTTGTCTATTCCTTTGCTGCTATGTTTCTATTAATATTTCAAAATTTTATAAACACAGAATACTTATTAATATGGTCAACTGATTTAGGTTTATCTTTTTAGCATTGTGATATGTCCAGGGTTTTTTTATATCCAAATTGCCAGCTCTATTATACTTATAATTTGCATGTTTGGTTTTTTCTATCTGGAGACCAATATTTTAAAAATGGCTACCATGTACCTGAAAAGTCTCTCCATATCTCAGTTAAATTCTTATGTGGCATTGTATTTTCTTCATATACTTTATCCATCATAGTATTTTGCAACAGACTTATGTAACAATAACTAAAAAAATTCAGTTCTTTTATCTACAACCAGATATAGAGCAGATTAATAATGTGAAAATATCATTTAATGTACAAATAGTCACAAATGCCTGAGCTTAAAATTTTTCATCTTTACAATAATGGAAAAGCAATACATATTCATTAGAAAGCATACTACTGCCCAGCTCCATAGTTCAGCAGCGTGGCAGGTCCCAGAAGTTCTGAACTCTTCCCAGCCAGGAGCAAGGCCCTGGCATTGTACACCAGGGATGTGTTCTGGCTAGCTGGATGCTCTGAACTCCTCCCAACCAAAGGTAAGGTACAGACAGTGACACACTCAGGATAGTGCTTGGTCTAGCTTCCTGGGCCCTGAAGGTTTTGAACTACATCCAACCAGGTGCTAAGCCCTGTTGACACATTGAGGGTGTATCCCTACTAGCTACCTGGGTTCCAGATGTTCTCAACCCCACTCAAACAGGTTCTAGGCCCTAGAAACACACTCCTGGGGTCTGTTTCTGATAGCAGCAAGAGGATCCAACCTCTGCCCAGCCCAGCATCCCAAAGCAACCCAGAGCAGTATATTGGGGGAACACCTGGTCAGCCTCACAGGCCACAGAGAAAAAGTATCTGGCACCATAAGTCAGAGGTGCACCCTGGCTAGCCACAGGGATATCAGAGGATTGAATCTCTGCCCAGTGCAGCATTCCAGTGCAATCCATCAGGAGACTGCCTGACCAGCCACACAGGTCCCAGATGAAAATGACAAAGTGAAAGAAAAAGAAGCAGTCTCAGTCCTCCAGCCCAATGAGAACAAACCCAAGAGACACTAAAATGGAAGACATTGGAAATTGCAGAACTTAACTTTCTGAAATGATAGCAAATGAAGTAAAGAAACAAGTCCATAAAGTTATAGAGGAAATCAGGTCAGAAATAATCTCTCAGGTAAAAAATGAAATTACAAACATCATGAAAGAAATGCTGTGTGCATCTAAAGGACATCAAAATAAAAAATAGAAGAACATAAGAAAATGATGGAAACCTTGAATGAACAATATAAGACAGAATTAGAATGCATGAAACAGATTCAAAAGAATATTCAAGAAATTAAAAATTCCATTGAAAGCTGGAAAAATCACTTGAATGAAGCTAAAGATAGACTCTCAGACCTTGAAGGGACAAGATGAAAGATTACAACCACAAAAGAAAAGATCTTTTAAAAATAACAAGGAACCAGGAAACAACAATTCAACAGCTTCAATATGACACAAGGAAAATCAACATAAGATGGATACGTGTCAATGAAAAGCAGGGTCCAACACAAATAACCTTCAAAGACTATTTGCAGAAATAGTAACAGAAAATTTTCCAAACATAGGAAGAGAATCTGATATGCAGATAAGTGAGGCATACAGAACCCCAATTAATCAAACCAAAATAAATCTTCATCCAGACATATAATTAGGACATCAGAAATTCAGCACAACAACAGAATACTAAAAACTATCAGAGAAAAGACACAGATCATCTAAGAAAGAAAGCTTATCAGAATGGTGACAGACTTCTCAACACAAAGCTTAAAGTCAAGAAGAGAGTGGATTGAAGTATTTCAGGTCCTGAAAGAAAACAAATTTCAATTTAGATTGATGTATCCTGCAAAATTATCTTTGAAAATAGATGAAGAAATAAAATACTTCCATTAAAAAGAACAACTGAAGAAATTCATGGCCACCAATCCAACACTACAAAGAATACTGAAAGAGACAAATAAAACTAAAACACCAAGAACAACAACAGAAGTAAACCACTAAGCAGGGCAAACAATTAAACAGAAAAAGTAGAAAACCAACAACAGGGGATAACATGGCAGTTGTAAGTCAGTACTTGTCACTTATATCCATCAATGTAAATGGTCTCAACCCACCAATAAAAAGATACAGACTGGTAGAGTGTATTAAAAAATAAAATCCAACAATATGCTGTGTACAAGAGACACACTTATCTCAAAACAAAATCCATAGAGTAAAAGTCAAAGGATGGAAAACAATACTCCATGCAATAGGAACACAGAAAAAAGCAGGAGTAGCTATTTTGTTTGCAGACAATGTGAACTTCAAACCAAGAATAATCAAAAGAGATAAAGAAGGTCATTACAGACTAGTTAGGGGAAAAATTCAAGAGGAAGAGATTACAACCATAAATATATATGCACCAAATATGGGAGAACCCAAATATATAAGACAAATTTTAATAGACATGAAAAATCAAATAAACTATAATACAGTTATAACAGGGGACCTTAACACCCCATTGTCACAAAGATACAGATCAACCAATCAAAAAATCAGCAAAGAAATAACAACTAAATCAAATTTGTGAAGAAAATGGACCTAGTAGATGTGTGCAGAGTGTTCTACCCTACAACATCAGAATACAGATGCTTCTCAGCTGCACTTGGGTCATTCTTTAAAATAGATTATATACTAACTCACAGAACATGCTTAAATAAATGCAAAGAACTGAAATAATGCCATGCATAATTTTGATCATTGCACAATAAAATTGGAAATTAATGACAAAAAGCCCACAAGAACCCCATACACACTAATAACACTAAATAACACTCTCCTAAAAAAAACCAGTGGGTCACAGAAGAAATTAAGCAATGTCTGCAATGGAACAAAAATGCAAATACAATTTACCAGAACCTATGGGACACAATGAAAGAAGTCCTCAGAGGGAAATGTATAGCACCAAACTCCCACAGAAGGAACATGGAAAGAACACGCATAAAAAAACTTAATGCTGCACCTCAAACTTCTAGAAAAAAAAGAGCAAGCCAAGCCCAAAGAAGGCATGAAATTATGAAGATCAGAACAGAAATTAATGCAATTGAAACTTAGAAAATGATACAAAGAATTAATTAATCAAATATTTGGTTCTTTGAAAGAATAAATGAAATTGATAAACCCTTAGCCAGCCTTATCAAAAAGAGGAAAGAAAAAACTCATATCCATTCAATAAGAAATGAAAAGGATGAAATCACTACAGACCCTGTGGAAATACAGAAGAGCATCAATACTCACTTCAAAAATGTTTACTCTCATAGGTTGGACAACACAGATGAAATGAAGTTTTATAGAAACATGAATTAACAAAGCTGAATCAAGAAGATGTAAAACTGTGTAATAGCCCAATTTCAGTTATTGATACTGAAAATATAATTAGAACCTTACCAATAAAGAAAAGCCCAGGTTCTTATGGATTCACAGCTCAATTCTACAAGAAATTCAAGGAATACTTAATGCCAACACTCCTTAAACTCTTCAATGAAATTGAAAAAGAAGCAATCCTCCATGACTCATTCCTGGAAGCAAGTATTACCCTAATATGAAAACCAGAGAAAGACCCAGCCAAAGAAGAAAATTACAGGCCAATCTCTCTAATGAACATAGACACAAAAATCCTAAACAAAATGCTGGCAAATAGAATGTAACAAGTCATTAGGAAGGCTATATGTCATGATAAAGTGGGATTCATCCCAGGAATGTGAGAATGATTCAACATATGCAAATCAATAAACATGATGCACCATATCAACAGAGCCAACGACAAGAACCATATGGTCATCTCAATAGATGCAGAAAAAGCTTTTGACAAAATCCAATGCTCATTCATGATAAAAAAAACTACATAAAATTTCAATAGAAGGTCTTTGCCTCAATCTGATGATAGCCATACATGATAAACCAACAGCCAGCATCTTACTAAATGAACAAAAACTGAAAACCTTCAGTCTAAAATCAAGACCAAGACAAGGATGTCCATTATCACCACTCCTATGCAATATAGTTCTGGAAACATTAGTCAGAGCAATCAGACAAGAAAGAAAATAAGGGGAATAAGGATAGGAAAGGAAGAAGTTAAATTATCATTATTTACAGATGATATGATACTCTACATAGAAGACCTGAAAACGCCACTGTGGGTCTGTGACCCACTGGTTTTTTTAGGAGACATAACAACCAAATTAGGTAATGCAGCTGGATACAAGGTCAACACTCGGGCTGGGGAAGATAGGTAGCATGGTAGAGAGCCTCTCTGAGAAAAACAACTCAGATGCTAGAACTTAACATCATGGAGAAAACCAGACAAAAGGAGGGGATTGTCATGACCCAGGAAGAAACTGAGGAAAAAGAAAAAAAGAAATGGGAAAAAAATGTGGACAGAAGGCTGGAGCTATACATGCTCTCACCAGAGCTGGTCCCACACTTTGCTGGGTGGAAGGCTGGAGCTAAACACACTCCCATTGGACCCAGTCCTGTGCTGTGCTAGACAGAGGGCTAGAGCTAGACATGCTCCCATCAGACCCAATCCTCCACTGTGCTGGGCGCATCTTGGAGTTGGGTGACTCACGATTGAGCTAAAGTCATGGTCCTGCAGAAATCAGGGTTAGTGAGCCCAAGACCCTTGGTGGGATTATGCACCACAACAGGGAGCAGAACTGGCATGGTGAGCTGCACTAACCCATGGTGATTGCTAGGAATTAGGTTCTGCAGAAGGAGTGACTGGCTGGACAACATATTGGAGTTGGGCAGGACAGGCCTAAACCAGCAACCACAATGGCATCAGGCAGCTGTTCCTGGCCCAAAGCAGACTGGTAGGATCTGCTTGGGCTGGGTCATGCTCCTAGTCAGGACCCAATAGCCAGGAATGAAACTTTCCCAAACCTGTGAAAGCTGCAGGGCACAGACTAAGGTGTTGAAGGCACTCCCTGGATGACTGGCTCAGAGGAGAGGGACCAGCCCACATCACCCCTGCATACACCTCACAGATCAACAGCAAACTGGAGAGGGCAGCAATCCCCTAGCCAACACACTTCAGAAAAACCATAAGCAATTCAGAAAGAACCTGAGACCTCCACCATACAGCTGTCTGACAGAATCCAGAAACATGACAAAACAACAAAATGAGAAAAAGCCTCCAGCCTCTGACCCATGGAAAATAAGTCCAAGAGAGGTAAATACAGAAGAGATCGAGAGAAGCAAACATGCAATATTGGACACAGCCTCCACTGACATAAAGAAATACTTCCATGACCTCATTGGTAAACTTAAAACTGAAATTCTAACTCAAGTGAAGCAATATATAAGAAGATTAATAAAAGAAACACTAAGCACCTCCCAAGAAGACACAGATGGAAGAATGGAGGAACCCAGAAAAAGGAGAGAAACCTTTGATGAAGAATACAAACAAAATCTAGAATACATGAGACAGATACAAAGAGAATACCAGGAAATTAAAAACTCCAATGAAAGCTGGCAAAATTTCTTGACAGAAACTAAAGATAGACTTTCAAAACTTGAAGATAGATTTGCAATGTGTGATCATGAAAAGAAAGATTTCTTTAAAATAACAAGGAAGCAAGAGATAACAATACAAAGGCTAGAAGATGACAAGAGGATATATAACTTAAGAATAAAAAACATGAGTGAAGAAGCAGGGTAAGTATAAATGAAATAAAAAAGACTATTCGCAGAAATAGTTAAGAAAAATTTCCCAAGCATAGGAAAAAGAAATGATATTCAGATATATGAGGCATACAGAACCCCAGCCAGCTACAACCAAAACAGATCTACACCCAGACACATAATAATCAAGATACCAGAAATTCATCACAAAAACAATATTAAAAGCAGTCAAAGAAACAGATCACCTATAAAGGAAAACCCATCAAAATCACAACAGACTTCTTGACAAAAACTATCAAATCAAGAAAAGCTTGAAGTATTCCAAGCCCTGAAAGAAAATAACCTCCAACCCACATTGATGTACCCTGCAAAACTATTGCTCAAAATTAATGGAGAAAAAAGATGTTTTCATGATGAAGAGGAACTGAGGGAGTTCATGACCACCAATCCAACCCTACAAAAAATACTGCAGGACATTCTAGAGAGAGAAAAAAAATCACTAGGATTCCAGGAATAATGGCAGAGAGGCCTCAATGAATGGGGCAGACAGTGGAATGAAGGCGAAGAGTAGACAACCAATGGCAGAAAAATAACATAGCAGAGATGACACAGAGAAGATTGGCTATAATCTCTAACACAGATGGCCTGAACAAAAAGAATAACAGGCAGAGTAGGTTAGGAGATAGGGTCTATCAAGATGCTCTGAATAGAAAATACAATCAACCTGAAAGAGTGTTAATGAACCAAAAGTCAAAGGTGTGAAAAAATGCTCTGTGTGACAGGGAACCAGAGAGAAATAGGGACAGCTCATCCAGCAGCTACAGATAGTTTGGAAACTCATGACACTTTTGTGCAGTGGAGAACTAACCAGCTATAAGGAAGGAAAACCTTGAAGCTTTGCTAAGGAAAGGAATACATTTCATGATCAAGCTCAGGGGTTATATGGTTCAGAACCACTTAGGTAGATAATGGGTTGCCCCCCTAATCTAAAAACTAAAGGACTTAGTGGAACCTGAAATGTACAAAGCACCCTAAGAAAGTGAAAGGGGAGTAATTGTCTAAAAAAGGAAGCAGAGGACATTGTTAATAGTTAATGAGACTTTTTTAATCCAGCATCTTCAGAGAGCTTAACTTCATTCCTACAAGATAGGTATTAGCATTTTTTCAGATTCACCTTTTTCCCACTGTTAATTTTAGGAGTTTCTGATCAATGGTGTCAGTAGAAAGCTATGTGCTCTACCTGTTAATAAATCTCACATCAGAGCACAAGAAAAGGTAGGTGGCAATGATATTAGCAATACAGAAAGCAAACTGATGAGCAGAGACTTTTCCTTGCCTTTCAAAAATAATATAAAAAGATATTCTTCAAGAATTTATTAAGCAAAAGGACTGTTTTGCCCAATTTTATTGTCTCCTCTTTATTATAAAAATACTATTTCTGCTCTTCTTGCAGTAGAAAAGCCATGTCTTGAGAGTAAAATTTGGAATAAAATATTTTCAACTTCTCTGATCTCTTTATGTCATTGTTAGATTCTTACACTCAGAAATGACTATTTAATCATTTTTGTCAGCAGGTAAATGTGTAGATTTCTTTGTTGGACATTAAAAGATTATAACAGCAAATTAAAATGAATTCTGGTTCATAAGAGCATAAAACAGCCTACATTGCTTTACTAGGCTGAGCAGAAAAATCTCATACACAGCTGTGTGTATTTTTGAGAAATGACAGTTGGTCCATTGATAAAGTATCATTAGGTTTTCTAGTTTGTGTACTTTGGAATAGCAATGACCTTCCTTTGATATTGCCCAAAATGCATTTAATCATCTTGGTACTGTAAATAGTCATGAAGCATTAACAGCCGTTCGATCCTACTCTGTATATACTACAGTCTTTAAATTTTGAAAAAATAGATAATTTGCTGCTTTTGGAGTGTGGGTTAGCTGATGTTCATGGACTCTGATAGTCCTGAAATTTTCTTCTTCTTTTGCCTGGAAGTCACACATTTCACAAATGCTATGAGCTCAGGACTGACCATCCAGGTCTAATGATATTGACTACACATTAAATGTCAGCTCTCTCTCCCTTGCTCCTTTCATATTTTTCCAATTTCAATTCTTTTTCTATTTTGGAGTTTATAGACAAATATGCTCACATATGTACCAAACTATTGTTTGTATCCTCAATCACTCTACATGGCTATTTTTTTTAATTTAAAGAGAAACAAAATCACCTAAAGGGTAGAGATAATACAGAATTTCAAAAAAAGATAAACAATAAGAAATCACTAGTTGATTAATTCCATATTGTCCTCTTAGAAATAGTTGTTCAAATTACAAAATTAAAGCATACAAAGTAGATATTCAAACAGTGAGAGTGTAAACAGCTATGCATGTATGAGTCTCTACATGTATTTCTATCCTTTCTGTATTAGAGGGAAAAACAAAGCATAGCAAGACAAAACAAAACAAATTCCTATAAAAACATGAAATCAAAAAGTCATATAAAACCACAGTACAAGGTGATCTACAATGATTACTGTGTTGTTTCTAATTATCTCCAATAGAATTGTCTATATCATCAGTCATAATTGAATATAGCAGTATAATTGAATATAGCAGTACATAACAATATTAGTAAAAATAAAACATTGTACACAGTATAAAACTTCAAAACCAGGCAATAATCAAGTCAGAGTGGGTATTCTAGTGAACCTTGTCATCTTAAATTCAGTTGCCTATACTCTCAGACTTGATACAATCAATCAGAACAGCTTTGAATAAAATCTATCAATACAAAACAGCAATCTAACAAACCAGATTCGATTATTATCAGTCATGGTAAAACAGTGTAGGTTTTACAAAGCTTTAGATTAGGTTAATAGGAAATTAAGGATGATTACCATACTATATCCTGTTATTTTCGGGATTACTGTCTGTAATCTAGCACAGATAGAATGACTGGAACAGAATATAATACATCTAAGCAGAGTAGTGTGAGTAATGTGGGTTTTAAATCCTGGTGCACTATTAACAATATAGTGTCTCAAGGCAATCTATGTTAGAGATTCTAGTTATCTTTCTCTGCCTCATTTCTGCTATGGTATTTTTCTGCCTTTGTTTGTCTACTTTTCTCCTTCATTCTACAGCCTGCCCCACTCATTCAGGCCTTTCTGCCACTGTTCCTAAAATCCTGATATTTTTTTCCTCTCTTTAGAATGTCCTTCAGTATTCTCTGTAGGGTTGGATTGGTGGTCACAAACTCCCCCAGTTCCTCTTTGTCATAGAAGCATCTTGTTTCTCCATTAATTTCTAGTGACAGTTTTGCAGGGTACATCAATCTGGGCTGGAGGCTATTTTCTTTCAGGGCTTGAAATACTTTGCTCCAAGCTCTTCTTGATCTGATGGTCTGTGTCAAGAAGTCAGCCGTGATCCTGATGGGCTTACCTTTATAGGTAATCTGTTTCTTTTCTCTGGCAGCTTTTAATATTCTATTTTTATATTGAATTTCTGGCATCTTGATTATTATATGTCTGGGTGTAGATCTGTTTTGGTTGTAGGTGGCTGGACTTCTGTATGCCTCACATAACCAAATGTCATTTTCTTTTCCCATCCTTGGGAAGTTTTCCTTAGTAATTTCCATGAATAGCCTTTGTAATTCACCTGTTTGTATTCCTGCTTCTTTGTTCACATTTATTATTCTTATATTGTAGATTCTCTTGTCATCTTCTAGTCTTTGTATTGTTACTGCCTGTTTCCTTGTTATTTTTAAGAGATCTTTCCTTTCATGATCACACATTGCAAACTTGTCACATGTTTTGATAGTCTATCCTTAGTTTCTTTTAAGGCATTTTCCCAGCTTTTAATGGAGTTTTTAATTTCCTGGTAGTCTCTTTGAATCTGCTTCATGTATTCTATATTTTCTTTATATTCTGCATCAAATGTTTCTCTCCTTTTTTTGTGTTCCTCCCTTCTTCCATCTGTATCTTCCTGAGAGATGCTTCCTCAGAGCATTTCTTTTATCACTCTACTCATATCTTGCTTTACCTGATTTAATATTTTAGTTTTGAGCTTGTCTACAAGGTGCCAAAGATACCTCTTAATGTCTATTGAAGCCATGTCTGATGCTGCATGTTTGCCACCCTCACCCTCCCTTGTTTTTC
Source organism: Hydrochoerus hydrochaeris (assembly GCA_004027455.1). NCBI lineage: Eukaryota > Metazoa > Chordata > Mammalia > Rodentia > Hydrochaeridae > Hydrochoerus > Hydrochoerus hydrochaeris. The sequence continues at coordinate 35,184 of PVLA01000067.1, forward strand.
CCTCTCCTGGATCAGTGCTCTCAGGGTTCTTGGCTGGGGCCTCTTTTTGCTTCTCTCTCCTGTCATGGTCCTGGCTTCTTCCACACAGGTGTACAGTGCAAGTCCCAGCCCCATTCCCTGTTGCATGGCCATTTTTTGTATTGACAGTCATTTATTGGTAAGAATACTGCTGGAGACAGTCATCTGAAGTTGATTTCTTGAGTTCAGCAGTAAGAAACTTTTGAGTGACCCTTTAATGCAGCTAAGATATCTGATTATGTGCTGGACAGAAACTCTTTCATTCCTGAGGAATATACAGATTATGCTCAGTTACAGTTGAGGAAGGAGAGGAGTCCTGATTGACTTTATCACACTGTGATGGCTCCACCCACAAAGCCAGAAGCACACAAATTTGCACATAGGTGGCAGAGGAGTCACCATCTCCCATAGATCCCTGTCTTTGATGTCACTGGCCCAAGTACATGCACCTGAGCTCTCTTCCTAATTGTTGCCTATTTCATGATGACATCTACCACAAGACGGTGTATAGCCTTAGAAATTGCAGAAATAACACCTATCTCAGTGAATTAATCCTGGATCATGTTATTAATGAAAATACACATGGTGTGACATTTCTCCTGAGGATATGGCGGGCTTCACTGTGAGTTTTGGGAGCTCCTGAAGAGGGCTGGTCCAGGTGGATGCACAGGTTTGTCTTTAGTGTTTTTTCCTTCCAGTGGAGTTTGAATTCATCTGCTGCCCAACCATCTTTTCCTACCTCACTTCCAGGGTGGCCGTCTCCATGAGAACTCTTCCATGCCTTTCTTCTGTGTTAATTTCCTTTTGATTCATTTGTTTATTAAGTAAACTCCAGACTTTCTGAGAGTGCCTTGATTACTCCTGTGTATAGAATGAAATTTTTGTGTATACTGTTAGAACTCCTGGGCACCTTATCAGTATCATTAGTTCTAAGATCTGTACTATCAGGATAATCTCTCAGATCATCCTACTGAGGAAGAGACTTCCTATCTCACTACCTGAGCTCCTCAGCTTCAAGCTGACACACATAGGGCTGGGGGTTTAGCTCAGTGGCATAAGTGCCTTCCTGGCAAGTGCTAGGTTGTGAGTTCAATCCCCAGTACAAAAAAAAAAAAGAGTAGAAATATCAAACAACTACAATATAGGGGTTCCTGGACCAAGCTAACATACATATATGAGCTAGACAAAGCATGAATATATGAGTATGACTACTTTGCTTTGCTTTCATGAGTTGTTCATATTCTCCAGTATATATTTTCTTTTATGGTAATACCTTACTACAGAATTAGCTGTATAACTTTCTATACATCAAATACAGATACAGTGATATGATACTTGGAGTATGTGTTTCGATAAAGCACACTCATACTACTTTGTAACTTTAACAACTATTAAGTTAACAATATGTTATGTATCAATTAATGATTTTATGATGTCAATATTTGGAACCCTGTATTCTACTTTTTCTTCTTGTTTTTTTCTATTCTGTCTTTTTAATTTTCTTTTTTCTCTCTTAAAATAAAAAAATGATGAGGAACTGCTTTTGAATAGCTGTTGAAATATACATAGCTATACTTTCCCTGTTATCTTATTTATTTTGATACATGTTCTTGCAGAGCACACAGTAGGTGATTTAACAATGTATTTCCTTGAGGAGGAACATTGTCTAATTTTAACTTTACTGTTAAGAACTACAATTGTATCTGGTGTCAAAGTCTAAAGAACATTATTCATATTACTGTTTTTGATAATAGATCAAATAGAAGAAAGGAGGAAGTAGTATGAGTGTGCAAAAAAACAATTGGCATATTATTATATTCACAGTTTCTCTTCTGCTATTTAAGGTGATATTTATTGGTTTGTATGTGTCACATACACATTTAATTTCAGTTACACCTCAAAAAACATTTTTATAAAAAAAAATTTTAAAAACAGAAAACCTGAATAAATAATTTGATGACTTTAATAACATTGAATGTTACATGAAGTAATTTAGTGTCTTGAACAATTAAATAGCTTTGTATGGTACAGATGTAATCATTGATTTAGTATGAGAATGGAAAAAACCACAAACACCAAAAAGTAAAATTATCAAGCTTTTTATTCCTTAGATATAATTTATAAATATTAATACATATTAATAAATACATCTTGTCCAAACAATATTAGTACAAACCTTTTTTTCCAGTGAACTAAAAGAAACTCACAGTTTAACTGTCTTAACTATCTTGTGTATAAATATTTCTTCTTTTCCTCTCTCTCTCATTCCCTTTCCCTCTTCATATTTTGTCTTTTCTTTTGGACAGTTTCTTCTCATTTCACAATATCTATTGTATATTTTCAACCTTGTTTATTCATTCAGTTTCTCACACTAATAAGACAATAAGATGTTTACACATGTGAGTCGGGTTTATTTCACTTATGAACATGGTGTCAAGTTGCATCCATTAACCTATAAAAATCTCCAGTTTATCTTTCTTTATGGCTGAGTAGTACTCCTTACATTTAAACAGCCACCTTTTTTATCCATTTCTTGATTGATAGACATTTACATTGTTTCCAGCATTTATCGATTACAAATTGTACTGCTTTGATATTGGGTGCTCATACATTTCTGATGTCTTTAATTGATGATGTTTTTAATTCTGGGAAGATGCTCAGAAGACCACATGGATTGACTTGTATCTCCAATCCTTTTTTAAGGAATCATCACACTTATTTACACCATGGTTGCACCAGTCTATACTCCCACCAGTAGTAGAGAAGGGTTCCTTTTCTTCACAGCACTTGCTGTCATTTGATTATTTTGATAATAATCATTCTTTCTGGAGTGAGATTAAATCTCAAGGTTGTTTTTACTTGTATGTCTCAAATGACCAATGATGTTGAACATTTTTTCATGTATTTATTTGCCATTTGTATTTCTTCATCTGACACATGTGTATTCATCTCAGCTGTACATTTTGGAACTGATCTTTGAATTTTGGGGACTTGATTTTTTTTAATTCTTTATATATTCTAGATATAAGTTCTTTGTCTGAAGAAAAACTGGCTAAAATATTTCCCACTCTAGTGTTGTCTTTTCACTTTATTGGTGATTTTTTATGACATACAAAAGCTTGTTAATAAAATAAGGTCCAATTTGTTGATTCTTTGTAGTAGTTCTCTTGCAGTCTGGGTTTTGTTCATGAAGTCTCTGTCTACATCTATGTCTTCAAGATTTCTACCTATTTTCTCTTCCAGTAACTTCAGTGTTTCTATTTTAAAATTTAGATCTTTGATCCATTTTGATTTTAGTGAATGGTGATAGACACAAGTCTAGTTTTAGTGTTCAATATATGGAAAGCCAGTTTTTCTGGCACCATTTATTAAAAAGCCTATCTTTCTTCCAGTGAACATTTGGCCTCTTTCACAAAGATAAAGTAGATGAGTGTGTTTGTTGTTGCGTCTGTGTCTTCTATTGTGTTCCACTGGCCCTCGGGTCTGTTTTTTTTTCCATTACCATGCTGATTTTAATGCAATATCCTTTTAGTATAATTTCATGTCTGGGATTGTGATGCCCCCTGACTTGTGTTTGTTGCCCAGAATTGTTTTTACTATCCTAGGTCTCTTCTGATTCCAAATGAATTTTAACAATCCTTTCTCTAGAGCTGTGAGTATGCTAATGTTATTTTGATTGTTATTACATTAATTCTGTATCACCTGAGAAATGAAAATCAAAACAGCATTGAGGTGGCATCTCATTCTGGAAAGAATGGCTGCCATCAAGAAATCAATTCATAACAAATGTTGGTGACGATATGGGAAAAAAGGAACACTTCTCTTCTGTTAGTGGGAGTGTAGGTTCATGCAACCCAGACTAGGGCAGACTAGCAGTCTAGACTAGGTGTAGACTAGAGAAGTTTTGGGAGTATGGTCATTTTCACTATATTGGTCCCTCCTATCCAAGAGCAAAGGATATTTTTCCATTTTCTCATGTCTTCTTAAACTCCTTTTTAGGGTGCTGTAGTTTTTACTCTATGAATCTCTTACATCCTTTGTTAGACTGAGTCTTAAGTATTTCATTGCTTTAGATTCTATTGTGAAGAGTGTGCTTTCCTAATTGCCCTCTATGAGTTCATTGCTTGTATACAGGAATGCTATTGATTTTTGAATGTTGATTTTGTATTCTGCTACACTACTGAATTTGGATATTAAGTCTACAAGTTTTCGGGTGGAGTTTTAGGGTCTCCTTGTAGCATATTATGTCACCTGAAAATAAAGATAATTTAATATCTTCCTTTTCTATTTTTATTCCTTTTATTTTTTTCTCTTATCTAATTGTTCTGGCTAATGTTTCTAGAACCATATGGAATAGGAGTGGTAATAATGAGCCTTCTTGTCTTATTCCTGATTTTAGAATGAAAGCTTTCAATTTTTTTTTCTTTTTTTTATTTAAAAAAAATAAAAAGAGGGTAAAAATAATACAAAATCTCAAAAACAAAACAAAAAAAAATAATAACCAGTAAGAAATCACTAGTTGATAATTACATATTTTCCTCTTTGAAGTAGTTGTTCAAGTTACAAAAGTAAGGCCTACGAAGTGGACATCCAAACAGTGAGACTGCAATCAGTTTTGTTTATCCATCCAACAAAAACTTTAGCAACATGGTTATCAATCCCACACATTCAAACATACATGCAGTTGTATCCTTTAGAATCCTTTCTTTTCCTCTCTTTTTTTCTTTACAATAACTATAATCCATTCTCATAAACTACTTAGAAGTTCTATACATGTATAAATCTCTACACGTATACCTAGTCTTTCTGTATTAGAGGGAGACACAAATCAAAACAAGTCAACAATACAAATTCCTAGAGAAACATGAAATGAAAAGGACATATAAAACCACAATACTAGGTGATCTACAGTAGTTACTATGATGTCTCTTGTTGTTTTCAATAAAATTGTCTATATTGTCAAACATAGTATAGTTAAACTTAGCATTGCATTACACTATTAATAAAATCTAAACATTGGAGATACTATAGGACTTCAAAGGCAGTTAATAATCAAACCAGAATGGGTATCTATTGAATCTTGTCATCTTCAGAGTAGTTGCCTCTACTTTCAGACTTGATACTCTCAAGCATACCAGATTCAAATAAAATCAGTCAAGATAAAACAGCGATATAACCAATCTTCTCTGGCTTATCTCTACTATACTATTTTTCTGTCATTGTTGTTTGTTTACTTTTCTCCTTCATTCCACTGTCTGCCCCCTTCTTTGAGACCTTTCTGCCATTGTTCCTGGAACCCTGGTGATTTTCTTCTCTCTCTCTAAAATGTTCTTCAGTATCCTTTGCAGGTTTGGATTGGTGGTCACAAACTCCCCGAGTTCCTCTTTGTCGTGGAAATATCTTGTCTCTCCATTAATTTTGAGAGACAGTTTTGCAGGGTACATCATTCTGGGTTAGAGGTTATTTTCTTTCAGGGCTTGGAACATTTCACTCCAAGCTCTTCTTGATTTGATGGTTTGCATTGAGAAGTCCGCTGTGATTTTGATGAGTTTTTCTTTATAGGTAATCTGTTTCTTTTCTCTGACCACTTTTAATATTCTGTTCTTGTAATAGTTTTCTGGGATCCTGATTATTATATGTCTGGGTGTAGATCTGTTTTGGTTGTAGCTGGCTGGAGTTCTGCATGCCTCATTTATCTGAACTTCATTTCTGTCACCTATGTTTAGGAAATTTTCCTTAGTTATTTCTGTGAATAGACTTTTTATTTCATTTGTATTTGTCACTGCATCTTCATTCATATATTTTATTCTTAGGTTATAAATCCTTTTGTCATCTTCTAGCCTTTGTATTGTTGCTTCCTGGGTCCTTGTTATTTTTTAAGAGATCCTTCCTTTCATGATCATATGTTGCAAATCTATATTCAAGTTTTGAAAGTTTGTCTTTAGTTTCTGTTAAAAGATCTCGCCAGCTTTCAATGGAGTTTTTAATTTCCTGATATTCTCTGTGGATCTGTTTCATGTATTCTAGGTTTTGTTTATATTCTTCATCAAAGGCTTCTCTCCTTTCTCTGGGTTCCTCTATTCTTTCATTTGTGTCTACTTGAGGATTACCCAGGACTCCTTTTACTAATCTTCTTATATCTTGCTTCACCTGAGTTAGAATTTCAGATTTAAATTCATCGATGAGGTCATGTAAGTATTTCTTTATTTCCAACGAGGCTGTCTCTGACACTACGGGTTTGCTGCCCTCAACCTCCTCTGCATTTACCTCTGCTGGAATCACTTTCCCTGGTTCAGTGGTTGGAGACCTTTTGTTGTTTCTTTGTCTTGTCATGTTTCTGGCCCCCTTCAGATGGGTGGGTTGTGGAGGTCTCCAGGCCTTTCATATTGCTTATAGTTTTTTCTGCAGTGCACTTACCAAGGAAGTGCTGCCCCCAGTAGGCTGCAGATTTGTAAGGTGCACGCTGAGAGCCAGCCCCTCCCCCTACGTCACTCAACCAGGGATTGCTTCAGCAAGTTTGTGTGCTCCCTGGGGTGCCACTCGCTCAGAATAGCCTCATCCCCATCTGTTGGGTTTCAACCAGGGGCCTGGCTCAGCCCCAGCAGATCCCACCAATCTGCTTTGGACCAGGCACCATCCACAGATGCCATCTCAGGTTTTGATTCAAGCTGGCCCTGCCCAACTCCAAAATGTCATCTACCCAGTCCTCCAGCTCTGCGGAATCCAGTTCCATCACTCACCAAAGTTCACGCAGCTCGGCTGGCTGTTTCCATTCCCTGCTGCAACACCCCCTCCAGCCAAGGGTCTTGAGCTCACAAACCCCCATTCTCAGCAGGGCTGTGATCTCAGCTCCATTGTGAGTCACCTGACTCTAAGACATGCCAGTACAGCAACCGGGGCTTGCCCAGCTCCAACCCTCCGTCCATGCTTCTACTTCTTTTTTTTTTTTTTTTTTTTTTTTTGCCTTTTTCTTTTTCCTCAGTTTCTTCCTGGATCATGAGAATTCCTCTCCTTTTGTCTGACTTTCTCCATGTTGTCAGATTCCAGTGCCTGAGTTGTTTTTTTTTTTTTTCAGAGAGGCTCTCTTATCGTGCCACCACTCAGTTGGCCATCTTGCAATCTATCATTGCATTTTAAACTGGAACCAAGGCATAGTTCAAAGCATGGTCACACGCTACTTCTCCTGGGCACTCCAGAAGCCAGCAGGCACAACTGAAAGCTTTCAGTTTTGACCACTTAGTAAGAAGTTAGCTGTTGATTTGTCATAGATGGCTTTTATAAGGTTGAGGTAAAGACCATTGATTCCAATTTGCTGTAGAGTTTTATCATGAATGTGTATTGAACTCTGTGAAATACTTTTTCTGCACCTATTGAGATGATCATGTGATTTTTGTCTTTGATTTTGTTAATATGGTGTATTACATTTCTGATTTCCATATATTGAACCATCTCTGAATCCCAATGATGAATCCTACTTGGTCATGCTGTACAATCTTCTGGATAATGTACTACGTTCTATTTGCCAGTATCTTACTAAGGTGTTTTGCATCCATGTTCATTAAGGATATTGGCCTATAGTTTTCATTTTTGATTGCACACTCTGGTTTTGGAATCAGGGAATATTTGTTTCCAGGAATTATTTTGGAAATACTGCTTCCTTTTCAATTTCTTTAAAGAAATGATCATCATTAGTGATGTTAGTTCATTTCTAAATTCCTTGTAGAATTCAACATTGAATCCATCAGGATTTGGGTTTTTCTTTGTTGGTAAATTTTTACTTACATTTTTCAATTTCATTGACTGATATCAGATTATTTAGAATCTTTATATCTTCTTGATTTAGCTTTGGTAATTTGACTGTGTCTAGGAATCTGTCCCTTTTCCTGTGTTTTTCCATATAATTGGAATATAGATTCTCATAGTAGATATTGATGGTCTCTTGGATTTCTGTGGGATCTGTTTTGGTTTCCTCCTTTTCATTCCTGATTGCTTGAATTTGTATGTTTTGTTTCTTCTTTTTGATGAGGATAACTAATGATTTATCAATGTTATTTATTCTTTCAAAGAACTAGCCTTTCTTTTATTTATTTAAAGAAAAAATAAAACAGAAAAAGGGTATAAATAATTCAGAATTTCAAAAAATATTAAGACAAAGAAATCACTAGTTGATGAATTACATATTGTCATCTTAAAACTTAGTAATATGGTCATATGTCTTATACACTTAAATGTACAATTATATCTTTTAGAGCAATTTCCTTCCCTTTTATTTTTACAGTATCTATTACACATTTTGTATCTTATTACTCCTTCAGTTTTTATTAATTTTTACACTAGAGAGAAACTGTGGTATTTACAAATGTGAGTCTTATTTATTTTACTTAAGAAGATAATCTCAAATTGCCTGCATTTACCTATGAAAGCCTCAAGATGATCCTTTTTATAGCTGAACAGTATACCATTGTACAAAAATAACACATCTTTTTCATCCATTCAGTGGTTGATGGGCATTTTGGTTGTTTCCAAGATTTAGCTATTATAAATTGTTCTGCTGTAAATATAGGTGCACATATATTGTTGTGACATGAACTTTTTGATTTTTCTAGGAAGATACCCAGGAGAGAAATAGCTGGATTGAATGGAACTTCCAATCCTAGATTTTGAGGAATCTCCATACTGATTTCCACAGTGACTGCACCAGTCTACACTCCCACTAACAGAAGAGAAGTGTTCCTTTTTTCCCAAATCTTCACCAACATTTGTTATCAATTGATTTCTTGATGGCAGCCATTCTTTCCAGAATGAGATGCCACCTCAATGCTGTTTTGATTTTCATTTCTCGAGTGATCAGAGATGATGAATGTTTCTTTGTGTATTTATTTTCCATGTGTATATATTAATCTCAGCAATATGTGTTCATCTCAGATGCCCATTTTTGGAAAAGGTCTTTGAATTTAGGGGGCTTGATGTTTTTCATTTCTTTATATGTTCTCAATATAAGTCCTTTGTCTGAGGGATTGTCAGCTAAAATTCTTTCCAATTCTGTAGATTTTCTTTTCATTTTTTGGTGATTTCTTTTGAAGTACAAAAACTTTTTAATAAGATGACATCCCAGTTCTTGATTCTTTGAAGTATTTCCCATGCAGCTTGCATTTTGTCCATGAATTCTCTGTTTACCCCTATGTCTCCAAGATTTATACCTACTTGTCTTCTGGTAGATTTAGTATTTCTATTTTAATATTTAGATCTTTGATCCATTTTGACTTTAGTTTACTGCATGGTGATAGGCATGGGTCTAGTTTCAGTCTTTGGCATGTGGAAAGCCAATTTTTCCAACACCATTTATTAAAGAAGTTATCCTTCTTCCAGTCAACACATTTAGCCTCTTTGTCAAATATAAGATGATTTAGGGTCTTTGTAGTTGAATTTGCATATTCTAATCTGTTCCATTGATCCTCAGGTCTATTTCTTTGCCAGTACCATGCTGATTTTATTACTGTGGCTTTGTAGTATAATTTCAAGTCAGGATTTGAGATGCCTCTTGCCTTGCCTTTGTTGGCCAGAATCACCTTTGCTACTCTAGGTTTCTTCTGTTTCCAAATGAATTTTAGGAGTGTTTTCTCTAGATGTATCTTAATGGTATTTTGATTGCAATTGCATTAAATCTGTATAACAATCTTGAGAGTATGACCATTTTCACCAATGTTGGTTCTCCCTAACCAAGAGCACAGACTATTCTTCCATTTTCTAATATCCTCTTCAATCTCCTTTTTTAGAGTAGCATAGCTTTCAGCATAAAGGTTTTTACCTTCATGGTTAGGTGATTCCTAAGTATTTCATTTTATTAGATGCTATTGTGATTTTCCATAATTTCTCTTTCAGTAAGTCTTTTGTGTAGAGGAATGCTATTGATTTTTTGAGTACTGATTTTGTATACAGCTACATTAAACTTGTTTATTACCTGTAGTAGCCTTATAATGGCATTTTTGGAGCCCTTTATGTAGAGTATTATGTCATCTGTAAATAGTGATAATTTAACTTCTTCTTTTCCTATCTTTATTCCTTTTATTTCTCTCTCTTGTCTGATTGCCCTGGCTAATATTTCCAAAACTATATTGAATAGGAATGGTGATAGTGGACATCCTTGTCTTGTTCCTGATTTTAGAGTGAAAGCCTTCAGTTTTTGTCCATTGAGTATAATATTGTCTTTTGGTTTGTCATATATGGTCTTTATCAGATTGAGGTAGATACCATCTATTCTGGGTTTCTGTAGGGTTTTTATCATGGGCAAGTGTTGTGCTTTATCAAATGCATTTTTTGTGTCTATTGAGATAATCATGTGGTTTTTGTCTTTGGCTCTGTTGATGTGGTATATTATATTTATTAATTTTCATATGTTAAACTATTCCTGCATTCCTGGGATAAATCCCACTTGGTCATGATGTATAATCAAGAATGATGACTTACTGCATTCTATTTTCCAGGATTTTATTGGGAATCTTTGCAGCAATATTTATTAGTGAGATTGGCCTATAGTTCTTTTGGGTTGGGTCTTTCTCTGGTTTTGGTGTCAGAGTGATACTTGCCTCCAGGAATGAGTTAGGGAGGATTGCTTCTCTTTCAACTTCATTGAATACTTTAAGGAGTATCAGCATCAAATATTCTCTAAATTTCTTGTAGAATTCAGCTGTGAATCCATCAGGACTTGGGCTTTTCTTTGCTGATAAGTTTTAATCATGTTTTCAATTTTAGTAGCTGATATTGGGTTATTAAAAATTGCTATCTTCTTGATTGAACTTTGGTAATTCATACTTTTCTAGAAATCTGTCCATTTCCTCTGTGTTTTCACCCTGTGTGAGTAGAGATTTGCAAAGTAGGTGTTCATGATCTTTTGAATTTCAATGAGACCTACAGTAACTGCTCTCTTTTTAGTCCTTATTTTGTGAATTTGAATTTTTTCTTTCTTTTTCTTGATAAAGTTACCTAGAGGCTTATCAGTCTTGTTTACTCTCTAAAAAAAAACCAGTTCTTTGATTCATTAATTCTTTGTATTGTTGTTTTAGTCTCAGTTGCATTAATTTCTGCTCTGATCTTTACAATTTCCTCTCTTCTGTGAGTTTTGAGTTTGACTTGCTCTTCCTTTTCTAGAAGCTTGAGATCTAGCATTAGGTTGTTTATTTGTGCTCATTCTGTTTTCTTGATGTGACAATTTATTACTACATATTTCCCTGTTAGGACCCCTTTTATTGCTTCCCACGTGTTATAGTATGTTGTATCTCCATTTTCATTGTATTGTAGGTATTGATTTATTTCTTCTTTAATTTCACCTGTAACCCATTGATTTTTTATGAGGTGGTCATTTAATTTTCATGTATGTATGCAGATGTTGCTATTTCTTTTACCATTAATTTCCAATTTCAGTGTACTATTTTCAGATAGTACACATGGGATAATTTCAATCCCTTTGCATTTACTGAAGAATGTTTTATCAGTTAATATATGGTCTATTTTGGAGAATGTCCCATGTTCAGCTGAGAAGAATATATATTCTGATTTCATTTAGAGAACACTCTAAACATCTACTAAGTCCTTTTGCTCACAAGTATGATTGAGTTCTATTATTTCTTTGCAGACTTTTTGTCTAGTTGACCTATCTCTTTGTGACAGTGGGGTGTTATGGTCCCCTATTATAATTGTGCTCTTTTGTATTTGGCGTTTCATATCCATTAGCATTTGTCTAGTATATTGGGTGCTCCTGTATTTGGTGCATATATATATTTATAATTGTTAGATCTTGTTCTTGAATTATTCCCTTGAAAAGTATGTGGTGACCTTCTTTATCTCTTTTGATCATTTTAGCTTTGAAGTTCACATAGTCTGCAAACAGAATAGTTACTCTGCTTTTTTCTGGGTTCCTGTTGCATGGAATACTATTTTCCATCCTTTGACTTTTAATCTATGAGTTTCCTTTTGAGTCAGATGTGTTTCTTGTATACAGCATATTGTGGGGTCCTGTTTCTTGATCCATTTTGTCAACCTGTTTCTTTTGATATGTGAATTGAGGCCATTTTCATTGATGAACATAACTGATATGTACTGGCTCAAGTTTGTGGTGTTATGTCCTTGTTGTTTGCTTTCTGCTTTTCCCCCTTGTTTAATTGCTTGCCCTGCTAGGTGGTAGAACTAGCCTTTCAATTGATTTTTTGTATTATTTTCTTAATCTCTTTTCCATTAATTTATGCTCTTATCTTTATACTTTCCTTCCTTTTATGAGTTGTAGGTTTGATTCAGTCTTTTTTTTCTAGACATTTGAGGTTCAACATTAGGTTTTTTATTTGAACTCATTCTGTTTTCCTGATATATGAATACATAACTATAAATTTCCCTCATAAGACTTCTTATGGTGCCCTATAAGTTTCAGTGTGTTATATCAGCATTATAATTTAATCATATATGCTATTTAATTTCATCTTTTAATTTCCTCTGTAACCCATTGGCTGCTCATAAGGCTGTTGCTTAATTTCTATGTATTAATATAGTTTCTGTAATTTCCTTTGCCAATCATTTTATTGCACAATGATCAGATAATATGCATGGAATGATTTCAGTTCCTCTACCTTCACTTAAACGTGTTTTTCAGCTAATACATTGTCTATTTTGGAGACTATCCCATGTGCAGCTAGAACGAATATGTGTTTTGATGTATTGGGGTGGAACACTCTGTAGATATCTACCAAGTCCATTTGTTCATAGGTTTGGCTTATTTCTAATATTTCTTGGTCAATTTTTTGCCTAGTTGATCTATTTTTTAGGTTATGAATTTGTGTTGATGTGAAATGGGTTTCTTGAATACAGCATATTATTGTATCCTCCTTCTTGATCCATTCTGCCAGTCTGTTTCTTTTGACTGGTGAGGAGACCACTTATGTTGATGGTTATAACTGCTATGTATCTTCTTTTTTATGTTGCTTTCCTGTTGTTTGTTCTCTGTCTTTCACCCCTGTTTAACTGCTTGCCCTGTCAGACAGCTTCTATCTAATAGTATCCTTCTGTTGGTGGTCTTCATTATCTTTTTGTAATATGTTCTTCAGAGCATTTTATTTTCTAAATCTGACATGGCAGTCATAAATCTCTTCAGTTGTTCTTTGTTGTGGAAGTATCTTATTTCTCTATCAATTTTAGAAGACTGTTTTTGTAGGGTACGTCAATTTGCATTGAAGAGTGTTTGCCTTTAATATTTGAAATAGCTCACTCCAAGATCTGCTTGATTTGAGAGTTTATGTTGAGAAATCAGCTGTGATTCTGATGGACTTTCCTTTATAGGTAATATGTTTCTCTTCTCTAGCTACTTTTAATATTTTTTCTTGTGCTGAATTTCTGGAATTTTGATTATTATATGCCTTGGTACAGATTTATTTTGGTCATTTTGATTATTATAAATCTTGGTGCATATTCTGGTCATGGCTATATGCTTCATTTATTTGTATGTCAAATTCTTTATCCAAGTTTGGGAAGTTTTCTGCCATTATTTCTGTGAAGAGGTTTTTAATTGTTTTTTCACTGTCTCTAGCTTTCTCACTGATTCTAGTCAATCTTATATTGTTCTTCCTTGCTTCATTCTATAGCTGTTTGATCTTTTGTGATCTCTTGCTATTTTTAAGATATTTTTCTTTTCTTGGTCATAGTCACATTCTTATCTTCTAGATCTGGTATTTTATACTTGCCTTCATTCACTCTGCTGTATATACTTTCAATGAAGTGTTTTATGTCCTGCATTTCTGTTTGGATCTATTTTATTAATTCCATTTCTTGTCTATGTTTGGTATTCATGGTTTCCATCATTTTCCTGAGCTCTTCTACTTATCTGTTTGTCTTTCATTTTAATAGTCATTTCTTTTTGCATCTTAGGAATTATTTTTTCTGTGGCCTATTCCATTTTTTCCACTTATGCTGCTATTGTTTCAAAGAGGTCCATTTGTTGGTTTCCAATTTTTCTCTCTCTCTTTGTGCTCTGGACTTGTCCTGGATGGGCTAGATATTTAGAGTTGCATTTTTCTTGTCATTTTCTATTTTCTGCTTTATTTTGTTTTCTGTGTTTTTTGCTCATAGATTTCTTATGTTAGAGGGCCTTATCACTGGTGTCAAGGCTTTCCTATAAAGTGTCTGTTCCTCTGTATGTCTTCTATACATAGGTGGTTCTTGATCTTTATGTCTATCCAAAGAACCTACCTTCTTAATATATTAAGTCTAAGGAGTTACTATCTATTTGACTTAGGGTTCTAAAGTCAAAATGGATCAAGGATCTAAATATTAAAACAGAAACACTAAATCTACTGGAAGATAAGACAGGTATAAATCTTGGAGACATAGGGGTAGGGAGAGAATTCATGAATAAAATGCGAAGTGCATAGGAAATACTTCAAAGAATCAACAACTGAGATCTCATATTACTAAAAATTTCTGCACTTCAAAAGAAATCACCAACAAAGTGAAAAGAAAACCCACAGAATGGGAAATAATTTTAGCAAATAATCCCTCAGACAAAGGACTTATATCCAGAACATACAAAGAACTGAAAAACATCAAGCCCCCCCAAATTCAAAGACCTTCCCAAAAATGGGCATCGGAGATGAACACACAGTTCTCAGATGAAGATATACAAATGGAAAATAAATATATGAAGAAATGTTCACCATCACTGGTCATTTGAGAAATGCAAGTTAAAACAGCATTGAGATTTCATCTCACACCAGAAAGAATGGCTGCCATCAAGAAAACAACTGATAACAAATGTTGGCAAGGATGCAGGGGAAAATGAACTCTTCTCCACTATTGGTGGAAGTGCAGACTGGTGCAACCACTGTGGAAATCAGTATGGATACTCCTCATAAAACTATGATTCTAAGTTCCATTCAATCCAGCTATTCCCCTCCTGGGTATCTTCCCAGAAAAATTGAAATGTCTGTCATATATGTGCACCCATGTTTATAGCAGCACAGTTTGTGATAGCTAACTCTTGGAAACAACCAAAATGCCCATCAAGCACAGAGTGGATGAAAAAAATGTGGTATTTTCATACAATGGAATACTATTTGGCTATAAAAAAGGATGATCTGAGGCCTTTGTAGGTAAATGGAGGCAACTTGAGAATATCCTTATTAGTGAAACAAACAAGACTCACACTACTAAATATCACATTGTCTCTCTGGTGTAAAAAAGAATAGGAACTGACAGAATAATGGCATCAAAAAAGTTTAATAGATATTGTAAAAGTGAGAGGAAAGGAAAGTGCTCTAAAGGATATGACGGTATGTACAGTATGTAAGATAGATGACCGTATTACTAAATGTCCATTAGATCATTGAACAGAAGAGTTTGCACTGTCAATGTTTGAGTGTCTAGCTACTTTTTATGCTTTGATTTTATAACTTTAACAACTATTGTTAAAATGACAATATGTAATGTATCAAATAGCGATTTTATGATACTAATATTTTTGAATACTGTATTCTACTTTTTTCTCATTTTTTCTATTTTATTTTTTTTAATTTTCTTTTCTTTCTTTCTTTAAATAAAATTTTAAAATTTTAAAAAATAAACTACCATCTCATGATTATGATACCTGAGATATCTGTGGGTCTAGCTATAAGACTATTTTCTGACATATATTTAGTACTCACGATGTCCCATATCTCAAAATTCTGCATATAGTTCTACATAAATCATGTTGTGGCTAAAGGATATTTTCAATGAGTGCTTTTCAAAGAGTATAATAGCTTCTTCCTTTATATTCATGAGAATGAGGCCTGATCATAGAGCTTCTACCCAGCAACTTGTTCTGTGCTCAGCTTCAATTAAGTTTAGTCCCCTTGTGATTTGTTACCTCAACTTTCATCCATTAGCTCTCCTTCTATTTTTTTCAATTCTCATGTTATTTCTTTTTAAATTCACAGATACATTTATCACATTGGTTGGAATCTGAATCTAAAAACTTGAAAATCATAGGATAAAAGTCCAGTAATTCCTAAAGCCAAAAACTCCACTTGGGAATGGGCTAGAGATGAAGGTGCCCAAGGCGCATGGTTGGGAGATGATGGTGAGAGCTCCAGGTATCTCACAGGTGCTTCCAGGGTCTCTCACCCCAGAACACAATCATTATATGACATGCACTGGGATTGAACTAATGTGAATTTAGCTCAGCATGAGAAAAGTGATGATGACTACATGGTTCTGTCCTTTCTAATCCTTCACACTATGTGTCAAGGGAACTTAGAGAAAAGTTCTGAGCTCAGCTCTCCCTAGTTGGCTATGATCCTGCAGAGAATAAAATAATAGTAAGAGACAGGTGAAATGCTTTACTGGTAACTGAATTATTCTATCCTCTCCAATGGAGTCTTTTCACCTTTCTGTTGACACTAAAGTTAAGGCCTACTGAGAGATGAGCTAATGATGAGTGTTCCATAAAACTATTCTGACTTTTCTCAGGATACCACACTCCTCCATACATCACAGTAGGTAAGTGGGTCTGTATTTAAGGGATGTAGAACCATTTGGGTGAACAGGGTCCTGAAAACACCACAGATGGAAGTCAGGATGGGCCAAATCAAGAGTTTGTTGGATTCGGATGAACTATGTAGCTCCAGCTACCATACTGCTCAAATGTTCATCCCATGGTGCAACTGGGAAATTATCTAATAATTTAATTTAATGACTCTTAAAGTTAGCAGACCTTTTCATATAAAACACTAAACTAATTTAAAGTATGTATTTTTTTCCTCTGAATGAAGTGATTTGTTTACTACCTAAATTAATTCTCAGGGAAAATATTGTCATTTTAGAATGTAGCTTTGAAATTTGTACTTATACTGCTTATTTAAAAACTTCCATTATGAGTCTATGAGAAATATTGTTTTTCTTCTATCATTTTTATGATGCATTTAGAAATATATTTGGACAAGTAAAATTTGTAGTTGTTTATTTTTAAAATTTCAAATTCATTAGTGATTATTGAGGTTCTTTCTTTAGAAAATCCTCCCATAGACAGAACTTACCTTCCCCCATAGTGAGTGTTACACTTTGGCATATGGGCTTTCTATTGCCACTATTAACTTTACAAATTTATACTTAATGGTTTCAGCAGTTAGTCATGTGCTCTACCAAGTTAGAAAATCTCATTTCAAAGCACATTGAAAGTTAGGTCCCAGTGATAGTGAAAAAAAAAGTGATTACAATAGATGCTTCCTCTGCCTTTCTAGAAAGAGTGTAAGAATACAGTCTGAAGGTGGCCTACTCGCCACCCTGGTGAGCAGCTGGGGGTCTGGCAAGCCACTGGCACACCGGGGCGGCAACTCTCAGCGATTCCTGAGCTCTGCATTGTGTTGGAACTTTGGGCGCTGGGAGAACAGGCGGCCTACTCGCCGCCCTGATAAGCAGCTGGGGCCCTGCCGGTGCACGGGCAAAGGATCAGACATTGATCCATCCCTCCCCCATTAGCAAGTTGGCACTGACGGTCTAAGTATCGTTTTGGAGGATGAATGTATACAGCATGGCAAGTAAGAGGGATTTCCTTCTACCATCTCTTTGAAGGCAAATATTTTTCTCACTGTTTTGCTCAGTTTTGATTAATGGTACTGCTTTATTCAATATTCTGCTTTTAAAAGTTCCATATTTCCTTCCATTTTCCTCTACCTGATTGAAAGAACAGTGTGAACAAAATGGGCTGTACTATTGAGCCCATTGCTCATGTCCTGGTGACTGCTGTGAGGTTCTGTGGTAGTTTTACTGTACTGGGTTGCATGGGTTTGTTCTGTCTTGTTCTGCTGTATTTTGCTACCTTCAAAAAAAAAAAGTAGATAAGAAAGCAACAAAATGCCTCCAAAAATCTCCTAACTCCACCAAAGCTGGTCCATGGATCATGGATGAGGAGAAACTCAAAAACAAGGCAACAGAATTATATAAGGTGATTAAAAGTATATAACAACAACAAAACAAGTCAGTAAGGTAGTGAGCAACCTGAAACAGGATATAACTAAGCAGATAATGGACTTGCAAAAAGAAGAAAAGAAAGTGATCTACAGGATATGGCTACATGTATGTTTAAGTGTGTAGGATTGATAACTATGTTGCTAAGTTGTTACTGGATCATTGAACTTCTTTGTAGTCTCACTGTTTGAATGTCCACTTTGTATGCTTTAATTTTGTAACTTTAACAACTAGGTCTAAGAAGACAATATGTAATTTATCAACTAGTGATTTCTTACTGCTTTTTTTCTGAAATTCTGTATTGTTTCTATCCCTTTTTCTGTTTTGCTTTTTTTCTCTTTAAATAAAATTTTTAAACCCTAAAAAAATAAAAAATATAAAAAGAATACAGTCTGTCAGAATTTTATGAGTAGAAAGACTATTCTTGTTCATTTATATTTCTCCATTCATCTTTACTGTAAAACCGCTGTTATTACTCTCCTTGGTAATGACTATAGCAATTGAGAAAAATATTTAGAACATAGTGTTTTTATTTTCTCTGATCTCAATTTCATTTCTCAGTGTTGGATTTCATCACCTAACCCTGGTTATTTAAGTATTTATTGGCAGCAGGTAAATATGAAGTAGATTTTTCTTTACATTAAGTTATAAAGATTATGAAGACCAATGAAAATAAAAACTAGTTCATAAAAGCACAAGATGGCCCTTATGTCATTACTAGACTGTGCAGAAAACCTCATACACAGCTGAAATGTCCCTGCTGTAAAAAAGTGCCATTAGGGTTTTCTGTTACTGCACTTTGGAATAGAAATGATCTTCTCTTGATATTGCTCAAAATGCAATTAAACATCTTGATATGGCAAGCACCCATGAAGGGTCAAGTCCCCATTCCCCAGGCATTTATTAATCTTTTGAACTAAAAAAAAAAAAAAACATAATTTTCACTATTGGGTGGGGGAAATAGTATTCAATTACAGAAATAGTCTTGAAAATTTGTTCCACCTTTTTCTGTAAAGGACACATTTCACAAATTCTGTGTGCTTAGGACTAACCATCTTGTTGCCAATGACATTGACTTCCCCTTGGGAGTCAGTTTTTTTTCTCTCCTATTCTCTTTTTGTTTTCCATTTTTAATTCTGTCAAGCAATGGGGTTTATTAACCAATATATCCACACACCTACTTGATTCCTATATGTATGCTGAATCTCACTACCAGTCCAATTTTCTATTTGACCTTCATTTATTAATGAGGACAAAGTTGAAGACAGTGATTTGATGTTGATTTGTTGATTCCAGTAATAAGAAAACATCAGGGTTCATTTTCTTTATCTAAGATACTTGATAATGTGCTGGACATAAATAATTTCATCTCTGAGCTGTTAATATGCAGATTATGCTCATATTGCAGATGTTGAAGGATGTATCTCTTCTGTGATATGTGAGTGTGTATGTGCTACAATCAGGCCATCTCCAAGTCTAGAGGTACCCAAATTTGCACAGCAGTCTGTAGAGACTTCTCCCTCTCCCACTGATTTCAGTTCTCTCCTGACACTGTCTCAATTTTATGGATCTGAGCATTCTTCCCTATTTATGGTACATTAATGATAACATCTGTCACAAGATGGTCAATAGTCAATAGTCTCAGGAACTGTAGAAATAACACTATGTTTCAGTAAATCACTTCTGAATTACTGTATTAAAGAGAATATTTAATTTAATTAAACTTCATTATGTTTCTCATGTGGGTGCACTAGGTTTCACTGCATGTCATGACAGTTTCCAAAAATGACTGGTCCAAAAGAATGCACAGATTTCTTTTTGCTATTTTTTTCCTCCTTCTGTGTTTAATTTATCCCTGTGATGCACACTAGACTTTTTCTCCCTCATTACAAGCATGGCTTCATCAAGGCTTTCTTCTGAGTTACTTGTGATTTATTCATGTATTTATTAACCTCTAGTCTCTCTGAGAGAAAGTTTTTTCCTATATTGTGTGCAACAAGATTTTTGTGCTTCTTGTGTTAGGTCTCCTAAGTGCCTTAACAGGCAGCATGGTCAGTCCTAAAAGCTGTATTACCAGAAAAGTCTCCTAGTTCATCCTGCTGGTGGAGAGAGTTCCTGTTTTGTCCACAGAGCTCCTCAGTTGTATGGGATAAGGCAGGTATGAGGAGGTTGAGATATGACTGGAAAGGAAGAAATATGCCTTGTTTTCATGAGATGTTCATATACTCCAGAATGTATTTCCTTATAATATCTTAATACAGAATCAACTAGATATCTTTCCCTTTTATATCATTCCCACTCAAGCACAGTGCAAAGATATTTGGAGTATGTGTTTCAGTAATACAGATTTGTGAGAACCATACAAGTTTTTGTCATCTTTCTGAGTGTTCCATGGTAGGTAATATGGGTGAGTGACCATGACTCCTTCAAATTATGTCATTTTCTTAAATTAGTGCTCTGGATAAAGCAGACCAACTTTTTTGCTCCATAGTTTTTCCAGGTTCAGGTAATGACTCTCTGATATCATAATACCATAAAATATATGTAAGCCTGTCACATTTGCATGCATCTGCCCAGCCTTAGTCATTTGCTTTGAAGAAGCAGCCCAGTAAATAATGTTGAAAATAACACAGTCCTATCCTCTCAGTTAGTAAAAGATTTTACCATTATCTGTGAGCAATTGGAAAATGTTTCATATTTGTTAAGGTTAAATTGCTGAAACAAAATTAAACTATAGCTTCAATTTCAGAGAAATCATGTGAAAAATAAATTCATAATTCACATAATTTATGCCATCTCATTCTTTTAACATATGACCTTTAAGTATTGTTATATATTTATTAATGGTGTTTCTTTGAACACTATCAGGGTTTATTTTATAATTTACAGTAAGTAGATTTTTAGCAAATATCATCTATATGTACATGAAATACAAGACCATTTAGGTGTCTATATTTTGTGACACTGTGTGATCCACAAACCTGAGACTACTATATAACCTGATTAAGACGTTGGGGTGTCCTTTTCTGGACACATGTGAGGAAATCTTCATTTACGGAGTAAGTTAAAGCAGATATAAAGGGAAAAAACAGTAGATTTTGAAAATTAAAGGTAAGTCGAAATGAGAATACATTTTTTTCTCATGACAGTTTCACTGCAGAGGTGGAGTGGCAGCCCACCAGGGAGACTCATAGTGCAGCAGTGATCAGAAAGAGCTGGGAAGGACAAAGCCCTGAAAGCTGCTGGAGAGTAAGGTGGAGCTGCCTCCATAAGTGGGGAAAATACACATGTGGTTGAATCCATGTAGTGTCATGAAGAAATAGTGTTAGTCAAGAGTGATAATGAACGAGCTAATATTTGTAATAAAAAAATTACATGCTTTTCTTCTCAGATTTATGCTGTGTCTTCTCCATGAAGATGAATAAAAATGGCAGATTATCCAGTTTCATTGATGTACAACACATGCTCTTCTTTCAAGTCACCACTGGGGTCATGGCCAACACTTTTTTGCTTCTCTTTCATGTCCTCATATTTCTTCTGGAGCACAAACCAAAGCCCACTGATCTGACCATTGGCCACTTGGCCCTTATCCACATAGTGATGCTCCTATCTGCAGGTTTCATAACTATAGACATATTTGGGTTTCAGGACTTGGGAGATGAAATCACATGTAAATGCATTATCCATTTGTACAGATTGACGAGGGGCCTCTCCATCTGTACCACATGCCTACTCTCAGCCGTGTCCTCCAGGCCGTCACTCTCAGCCCTAGAACCTCCTGTTTGGCAAAGTTCAAACAGAAATCCCTGCATCGGAACCTGTGTTGCTTTCTCTTTTTATGGGTCTTCAATATGCTCATCAATGGCCGTTTCTTGATCTCCACTGTTGCCACTGCCAATGTGACCTCACGCACTCTCATGTTTGTCACTCGGTCCTGCTCTCTTTTGCCCATTAGTTCCTTCCTCAAGTACACATCTTTGTCACTGATGATTTTCCAGCACATGTTGTTTATAGGGCTCATGGCACTTTCCAGTGGGTACATGGTGATTCTCTTGTCCAAGCATAAAAGACAATCACAGCATCTTCATTGCACAAAACTGTCTCCAAAATTATCCCCAGAACAAAGGGCCACATGGACTATTTTGTTGTTCATGAGTTTCTTTATTGTTATGTATATTTTGGACAGTGTTATTGAGTACGCTCCGGCAATGTTGTGGAACCATGACCCAATCCATCACTGTGTCCATATGCTGTTTGGCAGTGGGTATGCTACAGTTAGTTCCTTGGTGCTCATTGGTACTGAAAGACGATTGATCAAGTGCTTTATATTCATTGGAGGGAAATAAAGTAAAGTTTTTTTGTTTCAAAATAGATAATTTCTCTGAAAATGAGCAATTGAAAGAAATTCTGTGAAATCATCAAAATACATGTAATTATGATTTTTCAGCTAAACATACTTACATATGTTCTTGATAAGTGCATACTAGATTATTTGACAGTATATTCCCTCAGGAAGCACAGTAAGGTTTCTAACAATAACCTTATTTATATGAACTAAAAATCTCATCTAGTTTTAAACCCTAAAGAACATGACATGTATCACTGGATTTTGACAATAGACCAAGTAGCTAAGAAAAAAGAGTAAGAAAGCATCACAAATGTGCAGAAAAAAATTGGGATGATATTATGTTCATAATTTTCTGTGTACTATTATGATGATATTTACTTGTTTGTATGTTTCATATGTAGTTTTATTTCCTTTCTGTTTCATCTCAAGAACCATATTTAAAAAGGAATTGAAAAAAGAACAGAAACCTTGGAAAACAATTTCTTGAATCAGCAATTTATTAAATAGTTTCATATCTTAGGGTCTTGAGCATATAAGTAACTTTGTATGGGATAAATGTTACCACTGCTTTTATGTGGTGTTAAATGACACAAATGCCATAAACTAAAAACATTATGGTCTTAATTTTCTAGACATAATTTAATATTATTGGCATATAACAACAGAAAAATAACACATTTTTATTTCTATTATCTTGCTAAATTTGTATACCTTTAAAAATTACAGGTTATAAACACATAAGGAAGGTATACAGCAATAGGCAGAGTATAGTATATGTTCAAATCAATGTCTATTTATTTTGTTTTGGAAACCAAATAACCAACACTTACAAGTAGTCTTGAATCATTTTACTAATGTTATAATTTAAATAAGAAATTTTAACATTATTTCCTTTCTGAAAACAAAATCCATACTATTATTTTTCTTGTCTTAACAGAATAAGTAACAGAAATTAAATACAAGCTGAAATCAAAATTTCTCAGAAAACATGTTTTTCTACAGTATGCAATGTGTATGATTTGAGCCCAGGAATCATTTTCTTCAACATATATCATGTGGGTAATGTTACTATAAATGGTATTATAAGCTAATGAGTGTGAAAACCTCCTGCTCTGAATTTTTCATTAAAAAAAATTTTTTTGGTACCAAGGGTCAAACTCACAACCTTGCACTTACTAGGCAAACGCTTGAGCCACTGAGCTAAATCCCCAACCCAAATTTTCCATAAATTAAGACAAACATTAATTTAAATCTTTATGAGTGTTTACAAAACTAAATGTAATTCAAGTGTCGAAATACAAATCTAAAAGCAGGATGTAAAGCAAACCAAAACTGTGTTACCACTGTAGCATTCAGAAACAACCCAGATAATTTATTGATGTGGTCTCTCAAGACAGGGTGCAGAAATTCCAACCCTTCATTAGGTCATCAGGGTCTGCGTGGTGGAATTAAAGATCCACAATAAGTAGAGCTTCCCAAAGACAAATGTGTGGGGTGATGTGTGCTAAAGAAGATAAGAAAAGGACTTCTCTATCTTTCCTATGGTGGCACTGTAAATTTTCCTTTAAGGCCATTTTGATTTCAAATTTAACAAAAGTGTGATTCAAATATCTGACAGTAGTTCTCCAGATCAGGTAAGAGAAAAATTGAAAACCCATGCCAAGAGATCTCTAAATTTTTATCAACAATATATGAGTAGGTATTTTACATTTGTACAATGTTTCGGAACCTAGTGTCACAGGAGAGGTCATTGAAAAAATTTGACGTCCAATCCTACAGACACTGGTATATCATTATATATTATCTAAACATGAGAAATATTAAAGAAATAAAAAGGACCAATGAAATTAAGAATTGAAATGCATATTTTAAAACCTGTCTTGCAAAAAACACTAGTTGAATAGTTGTTCTGCTGTGACATACCACTCCTCATGCTTTCAGCAAAAATATTTGATGAAATTTTCCTACAAATTTATCTGAAGACCCTGAAAAGTAGGACAATTTTCTCAAGAGCAACAGCATGGTGGGGTGCCTACATAGGTGTCAGTTTCACATTTCTTTTCTCTCATGGGTATTTTTCTGTCTCTCATGAATTGGTCACACAGTGGTAACAGAAACCATGTCCTTACAACCTGAGAAAAGAGCAGAGTGAGAACAGAGTTTAGACAGTCCAGGAGAGAAATTCAGAGGAGACAATCAGAGAAGGGGTTCCCTACAATTGGGTACACATAGATCCCTACTAAATTGCAGGTATCAGTGTAGATATAAATGGGCCATACCTATGTGTACATAACAAATACAAATAGAGAAAGAATTATCTAACACTGTAAAGTGACTTCCAAAACAAAACATAAACATGCTCCATTACATTTGGAAAGGGCTAAAAATACTATATAGTACAAACTTCCCCTCTTCCTATATAGGCAGAAGAAATATAGATAAAATGGATATTCTTCCTTAATGGGCAGATTTAACACAGTCCAAACCAAGATTGCAACAATATTTATCATGGAACTAGAAAAAACAATCCTAAAATTCATATGGAATGAGAAGAGACCCAGAAAACCCAAGTAATGTCTGATCATAAGAGCAAAGTGAGATGTATCACAAAAGCTGAGTTCAAGTTCTACTACAAAGCACCAGTGATAAAGATGGCATGGTGTTGGCATAAAAACGGACATGTGGAACAATGCAACAGAATAAAGGATATAGAAACATCTCCAAATGTATTCAGATATTTCTTTTTCACAAAGTGGCCAAAAACATACACTAAAGGAAAGATAGCCTCTTTAAAAATGGTTCTGAGAAAATTCTCTATCCACAGGCATAATATTAGTCTAGACCTATGTATCCTACCATGTCTTAATCTAAAATAAAAATGGATCAAAAACCTGAGTGTTAAACCAGAAACACTAAATCTAATAGAAAATAAAATAGGTAAGACTCTTGAAGGCATAAGAATAGGCAGGGACTTTCTGAACAGAATGACAATTGCACAAGAAATAACAGCAAAAATCAACAACTGTGATTATATCAAATTGAAAAGCTTATGCACAGCAAAGTAGTATTAAAGTGAAAAGACAAACTTTGGAAGGAAAATATTTTCCCATGTATTCCACAGACAGAGGACTAATATCTAGAAGAAATAAAAAACTCAAAAAAATTAGACAACCACAATAAAAGACCCAATCAAGAACTGGGCAAGTGAATTGAATAGACACTTCTCAGAAAAAGTACAAGTGATCAAAGACACATGAAAATATGTTCAAAGTATCTGGAAATTAGAAAAGTGAAAATTAAAACAATGTTAAGAATGAAAATCACCAAGAAATCAAGTAACAGCAAATGCTCATGTGGCTGTAGTTCCTACATGGTTTGTGGGAAAGTAAACTGGTACAATCACTATGGAGACCAGTATGGAGATTTCCCAAAGAATTAAATTTGAAATTCTACTTGTCTCAGCTCTTTCCCTTCTAGGTATCTTTCAAAAGAACTAAACTCATCATATTACACTGATACATGCATACCAATGTTTATAGCACCACAATTCACAATAGTTAGATCCAGGAAGTAGCCTGTAAGCCTATCAACAGATAAAGAAAATGTGCTAACTATACATAATGGAATACTACTTAGCTACAAAAGAAGCTAAGTTTCAATCTTTGTAGGACAGTGAATATACCTGATAATATAACACTAAATAAAATAAATCAGATGTACAAGCTTAAATATTGCATGCTATCTCTTATTTGAGTAAGGCATAGAGCAAATAAAGAGAAAAATAAAGAACTGATAGAAGAAAACAGGGAGCTAGATCATTTGGGAAGGATTCCAGAAGACCAAGGATGAAGGAGGAGGAGGAGAAGTAGAAGTAAAAACATTTGAGAAATATCGTGTACTTGTACAAAATACCCACAGTGAAAATAAAAATGATATACTATCCACATGAACTAAAAATAATAATGATCATTTTGAAAAGGGGAGAAATGGACTTAGAGATGGAGGGAGAATGGTTGCTCCAGAGTGGAAAGGGACTGAAAAAGAGCCAAGATGTTATATACATGTGTCTACTCCCTAAACTGAATGTAAGCTTCATATATGGCAAACATGTACTTATACAATAAAAAATTTTGGAAGGAACAATGTCTCTTTAATACTTATAATTTTTTTAATTTAAAGATTCACCATATATCATGATCACAATTCATGAAATCACTTACAACCCTTTCATTTGAATATAATCCTGGGTTTGGCATCTACCAATTGTCTTGATTCTTTAGAATTGATCCAATTCTCCTTGTTCTCTATACATCAAGTAATTCTGAATCACATCTGGGTTCTTTGTATTATACTGTTATTAGTCCTCTTCCTATGTTCAATGGGATGGTTTTTAAATTTTATTTATTATAAATGCTTAAAATATAAAAAGATGAGAGTGGTTTTATTGGGATGATAGACTTAGGTGGCACTTTTCCATATTTTTAATTTTCTAATTCTTTTACTGAATATTCACTTTATTTTTGTTATTTTTTGCAAAGTTTTTGGTACAGTTTAGATATACATAATGATCACATTCCTTATACAGACTTGTACTTGTACATGATCTAGCTTAGTTCTTTTTGTTTTTTTCCCTATTCCCCTCCACCCACTTCACCCCTCTTCTCCTCATTTACAAATCTTTGTTCCTATTTCACATTTTTATTCTCATTTTTTCTGTTCCCTTCCCTTCCCAATCCAGTTCTCTAATCCTTTTGAACAATTTATTCCTATTTCACAGTATCTGTTATACATTTTGGATTTTATTTTCAATTTAAATTTCTCACACCAAAAGACAATGAAATATTTATACATTTGTCTGATTTATTTCACATACAAGCATGGAATCAGGGTTCACCTATTTAGCTATAAATGCCTCAAATTTATCCTTCTTTATGCTTGGATTTTTATCATGAATGGGTGTTAGAATTTGCAAATGCTTTTTCTGCATCTATTGAGACAATCATGTGGTTTTTGTTTGGGGGTCTTGTAGAGGTTGATTGTGTCAACTTGAGACATTTAGAAACTTAACAAAATTGGTTTAGCAATTCTTCACCCTATGGTGTCTAAGAACCACCCTAGGATGGCTCATCTCCTGAGTGGTATAAAAAGGAAGGAGAAAGGACAGATGAGGTTTGGTTGTTTTTCAGAGGAGCTCCAGTCTTAGCCTTAGGCTTGGGTGTCATCTCTTGGCTTACAATGCAGACTCTTCAGCTTCTGCCTTGGATCCTTCAGACTTCCAGCATAGAAAGGCTGAAAAAGCCTTTCATTGCAGACCCATTGGCCTGCTAGTGTGGACTTGCAGTGGGACACTGAAGTGAACTCTAGACCTTGGACTGAATCCTTCAACCTACAGCTTGCAGACACCTTCTGCATGCTTCCTCATCTGACCCTGTGGCTGATCATCATAAGCCAATCTTATAATTTCTTATACATTTGTAAATCTTATCATAAGTATTCTAGTAAAAGCCTAATACAGGTCTTTTAATATGGTGTATTTCATTTATTAATTTGTTATATGTTGAACCATTCCTGCATCACTGGAATGAATCCTATTTGGTCATGGTATATAATGTTCTTGACAATTTGTTGCATTTTGTTTGCAAGTATGTTATTGGAGTTTTTTATCTATGTTCATTATGGAGATTGGTCTGTAGTTTTCATTTTTTGTTGAATTCTCTCCTAGTTTTGGTGTCAGGATAATAATTTCTTCCAGGAATGTTTTTGGAAATATAGTTTCCCTTTCAATTTATTAAAGAGTTTCAATGTTAGTGGCATTAGTTCTTCTCTAAATTTTTTGTAGAATTCAACAATGAATCTGTAAGGATCTGGGCTTTTCTTTGTTGCAAATTTTTAATTATATTTTCAATTTCATTTACTGATATTGTTATTTAAAATTTTGTATATTCTTGATTCAATTTTAAAATTTATATATGTCATGGAATCTGTTCTTTTCTTCTGTGTTTTCTAACTTATTGGAGCACGTTTTCCAAATAGGTATCTAAAAAGTGAAAATTGTCATACTCCAAAAATTGTTATACAGAGGTAATGCAATTCCAATCAAAATAGTATTACCATACCTCACAGAACTAGAGAAAACATTCCTAAAATTCATCCAGAACTCAAAGAGACCTAGAATAGTAAAAGCATTTTGGGCAACAAGGTAGGAGGTATCACAATTACACACTTGAAATTATACTATAAAGACACTATGATAAAATCAGCATGGTACTAACAAAAAAACAGACCTGAAGATCTGTGAAACAGATTTAAAAATTCAGGCACAATTCCAAACACACACAGTCACCTTATCTTTGACAAAGAGGCCAAACATGTTCACTGGAAGGAAGATAGCCTCTTTAATAAATGGTGCTGGAAAAACTGGCTTTCCAAATAGCAAAGACTAAAACTAGTCTCATGCCTATCATTGTGCACTAAACTGAAATCAAAACGGATGAAAGATATAAATATTAAAACAAAAACACTAAATCTACTGAAGAGACAGTATGTAGAAATCTTAAAGACATGTGTAGACAGAGACTTCCTGAACAAAACCCAGACTGAATGAGAAATACTCCGAAGAATCAAAATGCGGGATCTCAGCTTATTAAAAATCTTTGCACATCAAAAGAAATTACAGACAGAGTGAAAAGACAACCATAGAGTGTAAAAACAATTTTACCCAGTTGTTCCCCCAGACAAAGAACTGTGTCAAGAACATATAAAGAATTGAAAAACAATCAGACATCCCCAAATTCAAAGACCCAATCCAAAAATGGGCACTGAGATGAATATGCATTTCTCAGATGAAGAAACACAAATGGCAAATAAATATATAAAAGTAATGTGTAAGATCAATAGCCATTGGTGAGATGCAACTTCAAATAGTGTTAAGATTCCATCTCACTCCAAAAAGAATGTCTGTCATCAAGAAATCAACCAATAACAAATGTGGGAGTGGCTGTGGGGAAAAAGGAATGCTTCTCCACTGTTGGTAGGAGTGTAAACTGGTACAACATCAGACTCACAGGAAGCACAGTAGTGCTGAAGTCGGGGGTTGGTGAGCCCAACAGAGAGTGGAACCGGCGAAGGGACCTTCATTAATCCACGGTCAGTGCTGGGAATGAGACCACCCCCATGGGAAGGGTGCGACCAAATGGGTGACATGTTGGAATTGGGCAGGAGGAGCCTGAACTAGGAGTGAGAGTGACTTCAGTTGGTTGCTCCCTCCCCAGAGCAGATTTGTGGGATTTGCTTGGACTGGGCTGCACCCCTGGCTGGGACCCAATAAGCTGTCCCAAATTGATTCCCTGTGCCTACCACACACTAACTGCGTGAAGTCACCTGAAGTTTGGCTGGCCCAGTGGGGAGGGGCAAGCAGGCAGGAGAGGGCAGAGGTCCTTCGCCAGCATGCTTCAGGAGGAACCTTGGCCAACAGGGAAGGGGGCTGGGACCTACATTGTAACCTGTGTGGAGGAAGCCAGGGCCATGACAGGAGAGAGAGGCAGGAGGAGGCCCCCAGCCCAGAAACCTGAGAGCACTGATCCAGGAGAAGGAAAAACAAGGGAGACTGAGGGCAGCAAACATGCAACATCAGACTTGCCTTCAATGGACATTAAGAGATATCTTCCGGACCTTGTAGACCCGAAATATTAAAAACTGAAATATTAAATCAGGTAAAGCAAAATATGAGTAGAGTAATAAAACTGAAATATTAAATCAGGTAAAGCAAGATATGAGTAGAGTAATAAAAGAAATGCTCTCAGGAAGCATCTCTCAGGATGATACAGATGGAAGAAGGGAGGAACACAAACAAAGGAGAGAAATATTCGATAAAGAATATAAAGAAAATATAGAATACATGAAGCGGATTCAAAGAGACTACCAGGAAATTGAAAACTCCATTGAAAGCTGGCAAAACTCCTTAAAGAATCTGGGGATGGACTGTCAAGACTTGAGGACAGGTTTGCAGTGTGTGATCCTGAGAGGAAGGATCTCTTGAAAGTGGCGGGGAGGCAGGCAGTGACAATGCGGAGGCTGGAGGATGACAAGAGAATCTCCAATTTGGAAATGAGAGATGTGGGTGAGGAGGCGGGAATGCATGTGGGCGGATTGCAGGGGCTATTCATGGAAATAATTGGGGAGGACTTTCCAAGCATGGGAAGAGAGAATGACATTCAGTTGTGTGAGGCATACTGAACTCCAGCCGCCTACAGCCAAAACGGATCTACACCCAGACATATAATGGTCAAGATGCCAGAAATTCAATATAAAAACAGAACGTTGGGAGCTGTCGGAGCGGGGAAGCAGATTACCTATGAAGGTGGGCCCATCCGAGTTGCGGCTGACTTCTCAACACAGACCACCAGATCCGGAGGAGCTTGGAGCGGGGTCCTCCAGGTCCTGGGGGAGAGTGGCCTCCAACCCAGATTGATGTACCCTGCAAAACTGTCACTAGAAATTAATGGAGAGATGGGATGCTTTCATGACAGAGGAACTGGGCAAGTTTGTGACCACCAATCCAACCCTACAGAAAATACTGGAGGGCATTCTGGAGAGAGAGAAAAAAAATGCCCGGATTTTGGGAACAGTGGCGGAGGGACTTCGATGGGTGGGGTGGGCAGTGGAATGAAGGAGAAAACTAGACAAACAGGGGCAGAAAAATAGCATGGCAGAAATGGGGCGGAGAAGGATAACTAGAATCTCTATCATGGATGGCCTTGGTGCACTGCATTGTTGGTAGTGCACCAGGATTTGGGACCCACATTACTCATACTACTTTGTTTGGATGTGTTATATTCTGTTCCGGTCATTCTGCCTGTGCTAGATTTGAGGGCACAGACAGTAGTACCGAAGATAGCAGGATGTAGTACGGTGGTGATCCTTAATTTCCTATTGAATTGATCTAAGGCTCTGTAGAGCCTGCACTGTTTTGCCATGACTGATCGTGGTAGAGTCTGGTTTGTTGGATCGCTGTTTTGTGTTGATGGATTTTGTTCAAAGCTGTTATGATTGTTAATATCAAGTCTGAGAGTATAGGCAGCTGCACTTGGGAGGGCAGGATCCACTAGAATGTCCACTATGGTTTGATTGTTGCCTGCCTTTGAAGTTTTGTACTGTCTACAGTGTTTTGTTTTTGCTAGTATTGTTATTCGCTGCTTTGCTCAATTATACTGCTGTATTCGATTGTGCCTAATGATATAGACATTCTATTGGGGATGATGGGAAACAACACAGTAATCATTGTAGATCACCTAGTACTGTGGCTTTATATGATTTTTTGGTTTCATGTTCTTATAGGAATTTGTTTTGTTTTGTCTTGCTAAGTTTTGTTTTTCCCTCTAATACAGAAAGGATAGAAATACATGTAGAGATTCATGCTCTCACTGTCTGACTATCTACTTTGTGTGCTTTAGTTTTGCAACTTGAACAACTATTTCTAAGAGGACAATATGTAATTTATTAACTAGTGATTTCTTATTGTTTATCTTTTTTTTAAATTTTGTATTATCTCTAACCTTTACATGTTTTGTTTCTCTTTAAATAAAAATTTAAAGAAACTCTTCAAATATTATGATACAGGTAGGTTATAAAGAAAAGACAGGGCAAAACATTACACCCAAATGAAGCTATCAAAGTAGATCTCAGAATAAAGAGGGACAGTACATATTGATAGAAATGTCGGACGGAACCAGCAGCTCCCGAGATCCGACCATGAAGGGACTCAGGGTGCAGCACACAAAGGCAGTCTGCCTGTCCTCCCAGAAGGGGCCTCTGGCCTGAGCTAGGAGGAGAATGAGCAGCCCCAGAGCTCAGACCATGGAGGGATTCAAGGTGCAGCACAGAAAGGCAATTTTCCCGCCCTATTGGTAAGCACCCCTAGCATAAGGCAGGAGAAGAATCACTCAGCAGCTCCCAGGAGCCTACTGGTGAGCAGGCTAAGAATTAACCCCCCACCATCACCCCTCCTCGTTAGCAAGTGAGCCAGAGATCTAGACATCTCTTGAGAGGTTGACCATATGCAATGTAGTAAATAGGGGGGATTTCCTTCTATCATCTCTTTGAAGGCAAATATTGTTATCATTGTTTTGCTTTGTTCTGATTAATGATATTGCTCTATTCAATGTTCTGTTTTGATAAGTTCTAGAATGTCTTGTATTTCCTTTGATTTGGCTATACCTTATTGAAAGAACAACTGTTGTGAAGATAATGGGATATACTATTGTACCTATTACTGTTATGCCAGTAACTTGTTGAGGGTTTCTGTACCAATTTCACTGCACTCTCTCAGTTGGCTTTGTTCCATCTTGTTCTGTTGTATTTTGCTAATAATAAAAAATTAAAATAAAAAATAAAAAGTAAATAACAACAAAACAGATCAGTAAGGTATTGTGCAAGCTGAAACACAATATAACTAAACAGATAATGGACTTGAAAAACAAAATGAGGAAAAGAATGCAGTCTAAGGATATAACTGCATGTATGTTTAAATGTGTAGGATTGATGACCATGTTGCTGGGTTTTGGTTGGATCATTGAATGGAACTGTTCACAGCCTCACCGTTGGAATATCCACTTTGTATGCTTTAATTTTGTAAGTTGAACAACTATATCTAGAAGGCAATATGTAATTTATCAACTAGTGATTTCTTACTGTTTATTTTTTTTGTTTTCCTTTGAAATTCTGTATTGTTTCTTCCCTTTTCTTCTGTTTTTTTCTGCTTTTTTCTCTTTAAATAAAATTTTTTTAAAAATAGGCACTCACAGGAGATACTCTAAAATGTAAATATTGTAAGCTCAGTCTTAGATCTCTGGATTAAATAATTTTAAATTCACTTTTTAAAATATATGTTGCACTCACATAATTCTTTATCATCTTGTAAGCAATAGTACTGGAATTTAACATTGTATCTTAAAGTACATGATAATTATCTTCTTTATTTTTCACTATGTTAGATCCACAGGTGACATGACTTATAATTCTGTGCATTCCAGTAGGCTCATTATTTTGTAGGGCTTTTTTTGTTTCCATTGTTTTCTTTTGATTTTAGTAATTGTGCTGTAACCTGAATCCAAATTTGAATTTTCCTTAATTGTTGTCATTTTCCCATTAGCTTGTATTTAAACTTTTTTTTTGCTTCATACTATTCATTATTCTAGCAATACTTTTTAAATGGATATTATACTTTATAATTTTAATACTAATAACTAATACATGTTTAAGCATTAATCTTTCAAACAATATGTAAATTAGAAAATATACTTTTAATATTCTGAGAAGATATCTATACATATACTAAGATGATTACAAATTATAGGTAGTACAAAATCTTGCCTATTCTTTCTCTGTATCAGCATTATTAAAATCATGTGTCTATAACATCAGTTGTTTTTTATCATTAAATTTTACTTTTTAGGCTCATATTGCCATGATTTATTTTGGAATTAATTATTCAGTATGCCATCCAATAAATATCTGTGTTTTTGTTAGCCCTCCAATGCCAGAGACCAGCAAGACAATATATCTTCTCAAAGAAGATATAATATACTATAATAATTAATGTCTCCACATGCTTTACATGATGATATGATAAAATTGAAATCTTTATATCTAACTCAGTGGGCCTTGAGACCATGATCATAAAATAAATAAATCAGATACAAATGTGTAAATATCTCATTATCTCTGTGATGTAAGGAACTGAAAATGTAAATAAGAACATAAATTACAGTAGATGTTGTTAAATAGAAAGAAATTGTTCAAAAAGAAAAGGAACATGGAGGGGGAGGGGAAAGGAAGGAAGGGAAAGAAAAACTGAGAAAAGAAGGATGAAATAGAAATCAAGCTTTGTAAATAGGGAGAGGAAGAGAGTTTGAAAACTGGGGATGGAAATGGAAAAAAAACAAGATGAACTAAGATATATTATGTACAGATACAAATCCCCTCTAATGAATGTGCTCATTAAGCATACCTAAATTCTGCCTATAAACTTAAATTTAAAAATAACACAGATGAGTATATCTAGAGTTGTTTCTGTATCTTCTGTTTTGTACCTTTAATTCATGATTCTGGTTTTTTTATTTTAAAGAGAATAAAACAAAAAAGAATAGAACAAAGCAAATCATATCAGAATGATGCAAGCAACACAGCACTTCACAATAAGACAACCGGATATTAAGAGTAGCTACCACAATGTCTCTTTTCTTTGAAATAGTTGAGCATAGCTTCACACATAATATCAAATATAACAAATTAGTATAAAATGATTCAAGAGAATAAAAGCATTACAGGACATTCAAAACCAAATAACAGGAAATGAACAATGGCTACTATAATATCTCATTTTCCTTAAAAAATTTTATACCATCACACATAATAAAATCTAATAAGACACAACAGGATAGAACCAATCAAAACAGAAAAACAAAAGCATGGTAGGATTTCAGAGCAAGATAGTAGGATTTCAGAGAAAGATGAGCAATGGCTGCCATAATGTCTTATTTTCTTCAAAATAGCTGTTCATACCATCACACATAATAAAATCATACAAAACAGAATAAAACCAATCAAACCAATGAATGAAAGCATTATAAGATTACAAAGCAATATAATAGGAAACCATGACTACCATAAAATATCCCATTATGTTCAAAATAGCTGCCCCTACCATTTGACAGCATAGAATCTAACAAAACAAGACAGAACAAAGCCAAACCTAACAAAATTGTGTAAACAATGTAAGAGTTCAAGATAAAACAATAAGAAATTGACAGTAGTTTCCACCTTTTCCTCCCAGGTATTTCCTCCCCTTTGCTCTTACATTAACTATTTTACTTTTTGGATCCCATTAACTCCTTCTGTTTCTTATACTAGGGTTCAGGCGTATGAGTTCAAATTGTTTCAGTCATGAACATGATCTCCAGTTGTGTCCATTTACCTACAAGAGCCTTGAGATTATTCTACTTTACAGCTGAAAATACCATATCTTTCTTATCCATTCTGCACTTGATGGGCAAGTTACTCTTGCTTTTTTGTTTTTGTTTTTGTTTTTGGTCTCCTGTCACATGGAACAAATGTTTTCTCTCCTTTGAATTTCAGTTTATGAGTTTCCCTTCCAGTTAAGTGATTTTTTTTTTGTACCAGGAATTGAACTCATGACCTTGAACTCACCAGGCAAGCACCTGTGCACTGAGCAAAATCCCCAGCCTAAATGTTTCTTGTATACAGTATATCAATGGGTCTTGTTTCTTGATCCACTCTCCCTATGTTTCTTTTTATTGCTGACCTGTGGCTATCTACATTAATGGTTACAACCAGCATACATTGGTTTGTCTCTGCCCTGCTATCCTCCTGTTGTTGGCCCTCCACTTTTGCCCTTCATTCAATTGCCTGTCTTGTTTGGTGATCCTCCTCTGCTGCTCTTCCTGAAACCATGATCTTCAGCACTCTCTGTAGGGTTGGTTTGGTGGTCATGAATTCCTTCAGATGTCCTTTATCATGGAAGTATCTTATTTTTTCATCAATTTTGAAAGATAGTTTTGCTGGGTAGATCAATCTGGGTTGGAAGTTGTTTTCTTTTAGAGTTTGAAACACTTCACTCCAAATTCTTCTTGACTTGATGGTTTGTGTTGACAGGTCTGCTGTGATTCTGATTGGTTTTCCTTTATAGGTGATCTGTCTATTTTCTCTAACAGCTTTTAATATTCTGTTCTTGTGCTGAATTTCTAGGATCTTGATTATTATATGTCTGGGTGGAGATGTACTTTGGTTATGGCTAGTTGGAGTCCTATATGCCTCTCTTATCTGCATACCAGATCCATTTCCCATGTTTGGGAAGTTTTCTTCTATTACTTCTGTGAATATACTTTTAATTTGCAATTCTTTGCTTTAACCTCTTGAGTATCCGAGATCACAAAGTATGCACCACCATGTCCAGCTCATTTTGGTTTTAAAATTCAATACTATCTGTCCAAGAAAGATAATTGCATTATGCTGATAAAGTTGGAAAATTACATGTTTTAGACTCAGCCCCAAATTTAAATCTTGGTTTGATTCTGTTGGAGTTTATATTTTCCAAAATGGTCAGTATCTCTGGCAAGCCCTCCTCAAGTTGCAGATTCATGAGTAAAAATAAACTTTGTATTTTTTACCCAGAAAGTTTTGATTTCTTATGAAGCAATTGATCACTAGATGAAAATTTGGTATTAGAAGTGAGATGTTGTTTTTTAAAAAAAATAAGATGTCTGGGGCCTAATGTTATTAGACTGCTAGTGAAAACCTTCAGAGGCTGTCAGCAGAAGCCACACTTCCATACAGAAAGCTGTATATAAAGGTTTAAAGAAGAGTCCACTGGATGCTGCAGGAATGTAGATCTTTATTATATGGTGGAAAAAATTTTAGCAACATTGGCACCTGTGATAACATGAAAATGGAAAGTGTACCTAATAAACTGGATGATCTCATTGATGAGCTTTCTAAGTAGTGTGCTAAATGCAATATGTGGCTTCTTGTAGCTGCCTACAATGAAAGGAGGAAGAGAGGGAGGGAGGGAGGAAGAGAGAGAGAGGGACACAGAAAGACAGAGAGAAAGAACAGAGAAAGGAGAGAGAAGACGAGAAAAGAGAGGCTGTTAAGGATAAGGGAGACAGGATATGTTAATTTTCAATAATTCCTAACTTTTTCTGATGTCAAATGATGCTAAGCTTAAGAAATGGCTTCTAAGAATAGATTAAATATAGGGTACTCTCAGGAAAACATGATTTTAAAAAATCAAAGCCATGATTATAGTTGTAAAAATCTCAGATTTATGGTAGTGCTTCAAGCAGACAAAAATCTTCCCAAAGATCTTCAAGTGTCCCTTGAAGAATAGAATTTCTATTGTGAGGGCACAGTTATAAAAGCAATAAAGGCACAATATAGAATAACAAACTTATTGACATGTTACAGCAAGTTAAAAGATCAAATAGTGGCCTCTGCCTATGCTCCTGTTGCTTGTCATATAAGCACCCTGCTAAATTCAGTCAGCCTTGACTGAGGCCAGATGCTTTGCTTCTGATAATGTGCTGGGTCAATTTGACTATGTCCAGCTTGTACTTTTCTTAGTTAAAAGACTGTTGTTTCCAGTTTGCTTCAAGGTCTATGTATGGGACAAAGTGGCTCAGGCAAGGACACCCTTAACTTTGTTTGTTCCACTCAAACCCCCTCTCCTGGTCCCCAGAATGTTTCTGTGTTATGGTAAACAATTCCTTTTGAGTAAATCTATTTAGAATTAGCTTGCCTGACAATATGTAACAATTCAATTCCTGTAACCAATCATATAGTAATCTGCCTTCTGCCTGTACTTCCTGCTTGCAAACTGTATTTAAGCTGAATGCAGAGCTGACTCATGGCCTGGTGTTGGAGGTGGCCCCATCAACCTGCTAGCATAATAAAAAGTTGCCATCTGGATTCCTCTGTGCAGAGTCTTTCATTCAGTTTGATATTGGCTTTTCTGCAAACACTGTAATTATTATCTTGCTGCTCCACAGTAGAAGACCACTTTATGTGGATGAAGTTTGCTGGTATAGCTTTTGACTAATACAGTACATAAGGTCCAATAAAATTCATTAGAAACTTACACAATTTTTAAAAGAATTGTAGTGTGATAGTTAATTAATTGTTTCAACTTGTGTCAGCACAGTTCTGGGTATGACAGAAGGGATTTCTTGAAAACAGAAGACCCACTTGGGGAGTGAGTGGCACCAACCAACAAGCTTATTGCCTGAATGGAATAAAAGGGAACTAAAGAATGAAGTCTCACTCTGTTTCCCTGGAGGAACTCCAGTCTTCATCTTCACCTTGGATGTCATCTTCTGGCTCCCAAGGCAAACTCTCAGCCTTGCAGCACAGTATTCAGCCTTTCTTACCAGGCCCTTTGGCCTTTTTATGTGTACTTTCAAGGCACTCTACAATGAGTTCCAGGCCTTTGACTTTCAACTGGCTCCTTTGAATTCCAGTATGCAGATGGCTCTTTTGTATTCTTCCACACCTGTCTCTGTGGTCAGCCATTGTAAGCCTACCTTGTAAATGCTTATGTACTCATATATCTTGCACTAAATATATTTCTCTAGTGAGCACTGACTGATGCATACAGCAATCAATATAAGTACAAGCTTAAACAAAAAGAAACAGAACATGTTTTAAAATGAAAATAGGTCTTTGGGACTCAAGTTTCTATGAGCAGAAAGCAGGGGAAATTTTTACTTAGCTTCAAACATCAGTAATTTTTTAATAGAAGAGGAAGAATGATTTAGAAAGCAATTTAAAAAGTCCTGAAGACAGAGTTAAGAGGTGCAGAGAATCATCCCTACACCATAAGATAGAGCCCTAATCATAGAAACAGCATCAGAATTGTTATGGATCAGTGAGCCTGGTGTGCCTCCTGTGTTTTAATTTTGAACAAGCTCTGCAGGGTTATTCTAAGCCTGTGACACCTTTATATGTTGAATGTGTGGGGAAGAGATAGCTTATATCTTTAGTTCTTTATCTTTGAATTGAAGGAATGCACTAGAGGAATTTCACATATACCTGGACCTAATTTAGCTGATGAAATCCTGGACCTTATGCTCAAGTATGTTGGCATAATGGGAAAAGGATAGGAGGAGGGGTGGGGTGTCTTGTGTGAAGGAATGCTTTGCTTGTAGGATGGATATGGATTGCTTTTTAATTTTTTTATTTTAAAGAGAATAAAACAAAAGAGATCAGAACAAAGCAAATCAGAACAGAATAATACAAGCAACATAGCACTTCACAAGACAACTGAATATCATCAGGAGCTACCATAATGTCTCTTTTCTTTGAAATAGTTGAGCATACCTTCACACACATGATATCAAAATCAAACATAACAAAATAGTATAAAACCATTCAAAAGTATGAAAGCATTACAGAACTTCAAAACCAAATAACAAGAAATGAACAATGGCTACTACAATGTCTCATTTTCCTTTAAAAATTTGTTTATACCATCACACATAATAAAATCAAATAAAACATAACAGCATAGAACCAAGCAAAACAGAAGAACAAAAGCAAGGTAGGATTTCAAAGCAAGATGATAGTAAATCAGCAATGGCTGCCATAATGTCTTGTTTTCTTCAAAGTAGCTGTTCATACCATCACACATAATAAAATCAAGCAAAACAGAATAAAACCATTCCAACCAATGAATGAAAAAATTATAAGACTTCAAAGCAATATAATAGGAAACCATGATTACCACAAAATCTTATGTATGCTTACCTTTTCTTATACTAGGGAGACTATACAGTAATTACACATGTGAGTTTGATTTATTCCACTTATGCGTATGCTCTCAAGTTGCATCCATTTATTTATAAATATCTCAGTGTGATCATTCTTTATAGCTGAGTAATACTACATTGTATAAAAATGCCACGTCTTTTTTATCCATTCCTCATTTATGGGCATTTAGGTTGTTTCCAAGATCTGGCTATTACAAACTGTGCTGCTATAAAATGGGTGTACATATATCACTGTGGTGTGATGTTCTCAGTTCTTCTGGGAGAATGCCCAGAAGTGGAATAGCTGAGTCAAATGGGACTTCCAATCCCAGCTTTTTGAGGAATCTCCAGACTGACCTCCACAATAGTTGCACTTTTCTGTGCTCCCACCAACAGTACAGAAGAGTTCCTTTTTCTCCACAGCCTCTCCAGCATTTGTTGCTAGTAGTTTTCTTGATCCTGGCCATTCTTTCTGGAGTGAGATGTAATCTCAGTGTGGTTTTAATTTGCATTTCTCTAATACCTAATGATAATGAACATTTTTTCATGTATTCATTTGCCATTTGTATTTCTTTATCTGAGAACTGTGTATTCATCTCAGATGCCCATTTTTAAATTGGGTCTTTGAATTTTAGGAGGGTTTTTTATTCTTTTTATGTTCTAGACAGAAGTACTTTGTCTAGGGACAGTTCACTAAGGTTTTTCCCAGTTTGTGTGTTTTCTTTTCACTATGCTGGAGATTTCTTTCAACATGCAGAAACTCTTTAATTAGACATGATCACAGTTATTGATTATGTGAAGTATTTCCAACACGGTTTGATTCTTGTTCATGAATTCTCTACCTACCCCTATGTCTTCAAGATTTCTACCTACTTTGTCTTCCAGCAGATTTAATGTTTCTGTTTTAATATTTAGATCTTTGATCCATTTAGACTTTAGTTTAGTACATGGTGATAGATATGGATCTAGTTTTACTTTTCAGCATATGGAAAGCCAGTTTTTCCAGCACCATTTATTAAAGAGACTATCTTTCTTCTAGTGAACATGTTTGGCCCCTTTATCAAAGGTAAGGTGGCTGAGTGTGTTTGTAGTTGTATTTGTATATTCTAACCTATTCCATTGATCTTCAGGTCTGTTTTTATTCCAGTACCATGCTGATTTTATCACTGTGGTTTTATAGTATGATTTCAAGTCAGGAATAGTGATGCCTCATGCCTTTCCTTTGTTGACCAGAATTGCCTTTGCTATTCTAGATTTCTTCTGTTTCCAAATGAATTTTAGGAGTGTTTTCTCTAGATGTGTAAGGTATCTTAATGGTATTTTGACTGGGGTTGCATTAAATCTGTATAACAATTTTGGGAAAATGGCCATTTTCACAATATTTATTTTTTCTATCCATGAAAGATAACAATTTTGGGAAAATGGCCATTTTCACAATATTTATTTTTTCTATCCATGAAAGAGGGATGTCTTTCCATTTTCTGAGGTCCTCTTTGATTTCTTTTCTCAGGGCATGTTAATTTTTCCTGAATAGATCTTTTACTTGTTTCATTAGATTGATTCCTAAGTATTTCATTTTTTTGGATGCTATTGTGATGGGTGTGGCTTCTCTTATTTCTCTCTCAGGGGTTTTGTTGTTAGTGTACAGGAATGCTATTGATTTTTGAGTGTTGACTTTGTATCCAGCTATATTACTGAATTTATTTTTTTAATTAATTTATTTATTTATTTATTTTTGGTACTGGGGATTGAACTCACAACCTTGCACTTCCCAGGTAGGCACTTAAGTCACTGAGCTAAATCCCCAGCCCCTGAATTTATTTATTATACCTAGGAGTTTTTCAATGGCATTTTGGGGTCTTCTATGTAGAGTATCATGTCATCTGAAAATAATGATACTTTAACTTCCTCTTTTCCTATCTTTGCTTCTTTTATTTCTCTCTCTTGTCTAATTTCTCTGGCTAGTATTTCAAGTACTATATTGAATAGGAGTGGTGATAATGGACATCTATGTCTTGTGCCTGATTTTATGATAAAGGCTTTCAGTTTTTGGCCATTGAATATGATGCTGGCTATTGGTTTATCATAGATTTTATCATATTGAGGTAAAGACTTTTCCAATTTTCTGTAACATTCTTATCCTGAATAAGTGTTGGAACTTATCAATCATTCTATAGATGCTTTTTCTGCATCTATAGAAATGATGATGTGATTCTTGGACCTTATCAATCATTCTATAGATGCTTTTTCTGCATCTATAGAAATGATCATGTGATTCTTACTTTTGGCTCCATTGATACGGTGGATTACATTTATTGATTTACTTATGGTGAACTATCCCTGCACTCCTGGGATGAATCCCACTTAGCCATGGTGTATAATCTTCTTGATGATTTGCTGAATTATGTTTGCCAAAATTTTATTGAGAATTTTTGAACCAATGTTCATTAGGGAGATTGGCCTGTAGTTCCCTTTTTTAGTTGGGTCTCTCTCAGGTTTTCATAGTAGAGTAACATTTGCTTCCAGGAATGAGTTAGGAAGAATTGTTTCCATTTCAATTTCATTGAAGAGTTTGAGGAGTGTTGGCATTAAGTCTTCTTTGAATTTCTCGTAGAATTTCACAGTGAACCCGTCTGGGCCTGGGCTCTTATTTGTTGGTAGAGACTTGATTACATTTTCCATTTCATTAATTGAAATTGAATTATTCAGCAGTTTTACATCTTCTTGACCCAGGTTTGGTAATTCATATGTTTCTAGGAAATCTGTCCATTTCTTCTGTGTTATTGAACCCATGAGAGCAAAGGTTTTCAAAATAGTTATTGATGATCTTCTGTATTTCCACAGGGTCTGTAGTGATTTCACACTTTTCATTCCTTATGGC
This sequence comes from Hydrochoerus hydrochaeris, assembly GCA_004027455.1. Lineage (NCBI taxonomy): Eukaryota > Metazoa > Chordata > Mammalia > Rodentia > Hydrochaeridae > Hydrochoerus > Hydrochoerus hydrochaeris. The sequence continues at coordinate 77,731 of PVLA01000067.1, forward strand.
ATGAATTTGAGTTTTTTCTTTCCTTTTTAAAATAAGGTTAACTAAAAGTTCATCAATTTTATTTATTTTTTCAAAGAACAAACTCTTTGATTCATTTATTCTTTGTATTGTTTTCTTAGCCTTTATTGCATTGATTTCTGCTCTGATCTTTGTAATTTTCTCCCTTCTTTTGGCTTTGGGCTTCACTTGCTTTTCTTTTTCTAGATGTTTCAGTTGTAGCATCAGGTTGTTTATTTGTGTTAGTTCTGTTTTCTTGATGTGGGAATTCACTGCAATAAATTTTCCTCCAAGGACTGCTTTCATTGCATTGCATAGATTCTCCTAATTTGTATTTGTATTTTCATTTGTTTGTAGATATGGTTTAATTTCTTCTTTAATTTCCTCTGTGACCCACTGGTTACTCAGGAGTATATCATTCAATTTCCATGTATTTGTGGGAGTTCTGCAGTTTCTTTTGTCATTAATTTCTAGTTTCATGCCGCTATTGTCTGATAACATGCATGGGGTAATTTCAATTGTTTTGAATTTACTTAAATACATTCTGTTGGCTAGTATATGGCCTATTGTAGAAAATGTCCCATTTACTGCTGAGAAGAATGTATATTCTGATGTTGTTGGGTGGAACACTATGTATACATCTACCAAGTCCATTTGTTCACAGGTGTGATTCAGTTCTATTATTCCTTTGCTGATTTTCTGTCTGATTGATCTATCCCTTTGTGTCAATGGCATGTTAACATCTCCAGTTATAATTTTGTTATTGCTTATTTGATTTTTCATTTCTGTTAATGTTTGTTTTGTATAGCTGGATGCTCCCAAATTAGGTGCATATATATTTAAGATTGTTATCTCATCCTCTTGAAGTTTTCTCCTAACTAGTGTGTAGTGACCTTCTTTATCTCTTCAGATCATTCTTGGTTTGAAGTTCACATGGTCTGCAAAGAGAATAGCTACCCCTGCTTTTTGGGAGGTTCCTGTTGTATGAAGTGTTGTTTTCCATCCTTTGACTTTCAGTCTATGAATTTTCTTTTGGTTAGATGGGTTTCTGGTAGACAATGTATGGTTGGATGTTGTTTCTTGATCCATTCTGCCAGTCTGTTTCTTTTAATTGGTGAATTGAGGCCATTTACACTAAAGGTTATAACTCATATATATTGGTTTATTTTTGACATGTTATCTTTCTGCTGTTGCATCTTTACCTTTCCACTCTATTTAATTGTCTGCCTTGCTTAGTGGTTTTTTCCTATGTGTATCTAGAATATCTTTCAGTATTCTTTGCAGGGTTGGTTTGGTGGTCATGAAGTTCTTCAGTTGTTTTTTGTCATGGAAGTATCTTATTTCTCCATCCATTTTGAAGGACAGTTTTGCAGGGTACATCAGTCTGGGTTGGAAGTCATTTTCCTTTAAGATCTGAAATACTTCACTCCATGCTCTTCTTGACCTCATTATTTGTGTTGAGAAGTAAGTCTGCTGTGATTCTGATAGGCTTCTCTTTATAGGTGATCTGTCTCTTCTCTCTAGCAGCTTTGAATATTCTTTTCTTATGTTGGATTTCTGGTATGTTGGTTATTATATGTCTGGGTGTAGTTTCATTTTGGTTATGGCTATTTTGAGTTCTATATGCTTCACTGATCTGTATTTCAGTTTCCATTCTCATGTTTGAAAAATTTTCAGCTATTACTTCTGTAAATAGCCTCTTGATATTGTTTGTATTGTCACCTTCTTTTTTGTTTATCCCTATCAATCTTATGTTGGGTTTTTTTTTTTGCATCATTGTGCATCTGTTGAATTGTTATTTCCTTTTTCCTTGTTATTTTAAAAAATCTTTCTGCTCCTATTCACTATGTGCAATCTTGTCTCCAAGGTCTGAAATTCTATCTTCACTTTCACTGAGGTGTTTTGCCAACTTTCAATTGAGTTTTTGATTTCTTGCATATCTCTTTGTATCTGCTTCATGAATTCTTTTTTTTTCTTATACTGTTCATTCAGGGTTTCTATCTTTTTGCACTGTTCCTCTAATTTTTTAACTATGTCTTCTTTAGATGTGTTCAGCATTTTTTTCATTATATTTATCATCTCTTCTTTTACCTGGGAGATTATTTCTGATTTGAGTTCTTTTATATCTTCCCAGAGTTGTTTCTTTACTTCAGTTGTTATTATTTCAGTCATTTCAGGTGTAAGGCTTATATTTTCTTCTGTTTCCATGTTTTCTAGGCTTGCTTGGGATGGACTGGAGGTTTGAGGTTACATCTTGGTCTTTCATTTTGTCATTGTCCTGTATTTTTGGGTTTCGAGCAATGTTCCAAAGCTTCCCCCATGCATGCTGGAAATCATCTCATGTGCCTTTGGCTCCTGGGACTGAATGGAGTTCACTGGGTGTGGTCCAGTCAGGCCTTTGGGGACCTCTCATGCATCCTTTGGTGGTTTAGGATGCTGGGCGAGGTCTTAACCACTGAGAGCAATCATATAAAGCTTTCCCTGAGCATGAGTGCCCTGGAAACCACCTCACATGCCTTCAGCTTCCAAGGCTCATGACTCTGTTTTTTTTCTGACTACCATATTGTTTTTAACATTATAGCTTTGTAATATAACTTAAAGTCCAAGATTGTGATACCTCCTGACTTCTTTGTTGTACAGTATTGATTTAGCTATTCAAGGTCTCTTCTGGTTCCATATGAATCTTAAAATTGCTTTCTCCAGTTCTGTGAGGAATGTGGGGATGGTACTAAATATACATGAAGATTTTATATAAGTATCATTATGTTTACTATACTGGTTCTGTCTATCCAAGGACAAGGGATAATTTTCCATTTTCTTATATCCTCTTCAATCCCCTTTTTCAGAGTATTATAATTTTGATTGTAATGATCTTTTATTTCCTTGTTTAGGTCAACTCATAAGTATTTCATTTTAATTTTTTGAAGCTATTATAAAGTGCATTGCTGCCTAATTTGCTTTTCTATGAGTTTGTTATACTGGAAACTTAGTGATTTTTGAGTGTTGACTTCATAATTGTCACCATTTTTGATTTAAACAATCCTTCAACAATTAAGAAGCCAAAACAAGAAGGGCAAGACTGCTTTATATATTTTCTCACATATTTAACCCATTTTTATTCATTTTTTTCTGTACTTATATGTATTGAGCACTAATGATTTATTAGCATACCAAGAAATTTTCTTCTGTGTTTCATGCATCTTTTATTTTTGGCTCTACTCAACACCTTAGCTTCTATCTATCTAAACATTACAGCATTTGTTGTCTCAAAAATAATTTCGTGACATAGAGAAATGTGTAGGTAATTATACATCCTTTAAAATTTTTTCTCATTTCCATTTTTTTCATTTGTCTTTTTTATACCTTGCTATGTCTCTTTTTTGTTCTTTCTACCATTTCTTATTCTTAATTCATCAGTGATTACATCATGCTATTTTGAGTTATGATTTTCTTTCTTTGTGTTTCATATAGATATTAAGATTTACAGGGCTAGGGATGTAGCTAAGTGGTACAGTACCTTCCTGGCAAGCATGCAGACCTAACTTTGAGTACCAGCACCAACAGGTTGTTGAGTAATGTACCTTCTCAAGTTGCTTAGAATGTTTCATACTCTAGTTACACTTATTTTATTTTTTACATTTTTTTCATGCAATTCATGATTTTTGCATGTACTTCCTTGAGGACAATTTGTGTAATGTATAATCCTTCCTGGGTCTTCCTATGAGAAATTTTCTATCACTGTTATGGCACAGTTTACTTCTTATGTTTTGAATAAACTACTTAAAACTTGCCATTTGTCTCAAGAAACACCTAGCCAATGATGTAGGTAAGCTATTCACAGAAGTAGTAGCAGAAAAATTCCTCACCATGGGGAAAAAATCTGATACACAGATAAGTGAGGCATACAGAACAACAAATAATCATGACCAACATAAATCTACACCCAGACATATAATAATTAGAATCCCAAACATAAAATATAAAAACATTACTAAAAGCTGTTAGAGAAAAGACACAATTCACCTACCAAGGAAAGCCCATCAGAATTATGGCAGACTTTTCAGCCCAAACCTTTAAGTTAAGAAAAGCTTGGAGTGCAGTATTCTAAGCCATAAAAGAAAACAACTTTCAACCCAGACTGATGTACCCAAAAAAGCTGTCTTTCAAATTTAATGGAGAAACAAGATACTTCCATGACAAAGAACAACTGAAGAAATTCATGTCTGCCAACCCTAGGTTGGTTTCAACCCTAGAAAGACTATTGAAAGACATACTGGAGATAAAAATGACCACAACCTCCAGAACAAAAACAGAAAAACACCACCAGACAGAGCAAGCAATTAAACAAGAGGGAAAAGCAGAAAACAAACAACAGGAACATGACTAAGTTGAGCCAGTACATGTCAATTATATCCATAAATGTAAATGGCCTCAATTCACCTATCAAAAGGAATAGGTTGACCGAATGGATAAAGAAACATGATCCCACAATATGCTGTATACAAGAGACACATCTGACTCAAAAGGAAACTCATAGACTAAAACTCAAAGGATGGAAAACAATAATTCAAGCAACAAGAACCCAGAGAAAAGCAAGGGTAACTATTATGTATGCAAACAATGTGAATTTCCAATGTAAAACGATTAAAAGACATAACCAAGGTCACTACATACTTGATAGTAGAAAACTTCAAGGAGAACTAACAATTATAAATACATATCCACCAAATTCAGGAGTACCCAAATATATAAGACATACTAATGGACATGAAAAACCAAATACACAAGAACACAATTGTAATAAGTGAATTTAGTACCCCACCATCATAAACAGATAGATCAACTAGATGAAATTCATCAAACAAATAATAGAACTGAAACACACCTGTGAGCAAATGGATTTAGTAGATGTTTACAGAGTGTTCCACCCAACCACACTGGAATATACATTCTTCTCAACTGCACATGGAACATTCTGCAAAATAGACCATATATTAACCCATAAAACATTCTTAAGTAAATGCAAAGGGACTGAAATTATCCCTTGCATAATATCTGATCATAGTGCACTGAAATTGGAAATTAAAGACAAAATAAATTGAAAAATCTGCATAAGTACATGGAAATTAAATAACAACCTTCTGAACAACCTGTGAGCTACAGGTGAAATTAAGGAAAAAATAAGGTGATACTTACAGTTCAATGAAAATGCAGAAAAAACACCATAACCTGTGGGATGCAATGAAAGCAGTCTTAAGAGGGAAATACATAGCAATAAATTGTCACATCAATAAGACAGAATGAGCACAAATAAACCACCTGATGGTGCATCTTAAGCTTCTAGAAAAGGAAGAGCAAGTCAAACCCAAAGCTCATAGAAGAAACTGTAAAGATCAGAGCAGAAATTAATGCAATTGAAACTAAAAAAAAAAAAAACACGAAGAACTAATTAATCAAAGAGTTGGCTTTTTGAGAGAATAAACAAAATTGATAAACCTCTAGCCAACCTTATCAAGAAAAAGAAAGAAAAAACTCAAATCCATGCAATAAGGACTGAAAAGAGAAATCACTAAAGATCCCATGGAAATTCAAAAGATCATGAACACCTACTTTGAAAATCTCTACACACATAGGGTAGAAAAAAGCAGAGGAAATGGACAGATTTCTAGAAAGATATGAACTACCAAAGCTCAATCAAGAAGATATAACAATTTTGAATAACCAAATATCAGCTACTGAAACTGAAATGGTGATTCAAAACTTACCAACAAAGAAAAACCCAGGTCTTGATGAATTCACGGCTGAATTCTACAAGAAATTTAGAGAATATTTAACACCAATACTCCTTAAACTCTTTAATGAAATCAAAAGAGAAGCAATCCTCCCCAACTCATTCTTGGAGGCAAGTATCACTCTGATACCAAAACCAAAGACCCAATCAAAAAGGAAAGCTATAAGCCAATCTCACTAATGAACATTGATGCAAAGATTCTCAGTAAAATACTGGCAAATACAATTCAGCACATAAGCAAGAAGATTATACACCACAACCAAGTGGGATTTATTCAAGTAATGCAGGAATGGTTTAACATATGCAAAGCAATAAATGTAATACACCACTTCAACAGAGGCAGAACCAAAAATCACATGATCATCTCAACAGATGCAGAAAAAACTTTTGATTAAGTCCAACAATTGTTCATGATAAAAATCCTACAGAAACTCAGAATTTCATTAAGGCCACCTATGACAAACCAACAGCCAATATTATACTAAATGGACAAAAACTGAAAGCCTTCACTCTAAAATCAGGAACAAGACAAGGATATCCACAATCACCACATTATTGAATATAGTTCTGGAAATATTAGCCAGAGTAATTGGACAAGAGAGAAAAATAAAATGACTAAAGATAGGAAAGGAATAACTTAAATTATCACTATTTGCAGATGACATAATACTCTACATAGAGGGAACCAAAAATGCCATTAAAAGGCTGCTACAGGTAAAACAAATTTGGCAATGTAGCCGGATACAAAGTCAACACTCAAAAATCAGTAGCATTCCTCTACACAAACAAAAAACTCACTGAGAAAGAAATTATGGAAACATTGCCTTTTCACAATAGCATCTTAAAAAAATGAAATACCTAGGGTCAATCTAACCAAGAAGGTAAAAGATCTATAAGATGAAAATTATACTACTCTAAAAGAAGGAGATTGAAGAAAATGGAAGGCTAGTCCATGCTCTTAGTTAGGAAGAACCAACATTATGAAAATGGTTATACTCCCAAAACTGTTATACAGATTTAATGCAATCCCAATCAAAATACCATTAAGATACCTTACACATCTAGAGAAAACATTCCTAAAATTCATTTGGAAACAGAAGAAACCTAGAATAGCAAAGGCAATACTAGGCCACAAAGGCAAGGCATGAGGCATCTCAATTCCTAACTTGAAATTATACCACAAACCACAGTAATAAAATCAGCATGGTACTGGCAAAGAAACAACTGAGGATCAATGGAACAGATTAGAAGATACAAACACAGCTACAAAGATACTCAGCCACCTTATATTTGACAAAGGGGCTAAATATGTTCTCTGGAGAAAAGAAAGCCTCTTTAACATGTGGTGTTGGAAAAATCGGCTTTCCATGAGCCAAAGACTGAAACTAGACCCATACCTATCACCATGCATTAAACTAAAGTCAAAATGGATCAAAGATCTAAATATTAAAACAGAAACACTAAATCTATTAGAAGATAAGAAAGGTAGAAAACTGAGAGACAAAGGAGTAGGCAGAGAATTCATGAAAATGCAAATTGCACAGGAAATACTACAAAGAATCAACAACTGGGATCTCATATTATTGAAAAGTTACTGCACTTCAAAAGAAATCACCAACAAAGTGAAAAGAAAACCCACAGTATGGGAAACAATTTTAGCCAACAGTCCCTCAGACAAAGAACTTATATCCAGAGTATATAAAGAACTGAAAAACATCAAGCCCTCCAAATTCAAACACCTTTTTCAAAAATGGGTATCTGAGATGAACACACATTTCACAGATGAAGATATACAAATGGAAAATAAATACATGAAGAAATCCTCACCATCACTAGTCATTTGAGAAATGCAAATTGAAACAGTACTGAGATTTCATCTTACCCTGGAAAGAATGGCTACCATCAAGAAATCAACTGATAATAAATGTTGGCGAGGCTGTAGGGAAAAAGAAACACTGCTCCATTGTTGGTGGGAATGTAGACTGGTGTAGCCACTATTGAAATCAATATGGAGATTCCTCAACAAACTAGGATTAGAAGTTCCATTCAACTGAGCTATTCCCCTCCTAAGTATTTTCCCAGAAAAATTGAATAGGTCATGTTGCAGTGATATATGTGCACCCATGTTTATAGCAGCACAATTTGTAATAGCTAAATCTTTGAAAAAAGCAAAATGCCCATCAATCGCAGAGTGGATGAAAAAAATGTATTTTTATACAGTGGAATATTACTCAGTTATAAAAAAGGATGATCTGAGGCCTTTATAGGTAAATGGAGGCAGCTTGAGATTATCCTCATAAGTGAAATAAATATTTCACATTTGAAAATATCACATTGTCTCTCTAGTGTAGAAAAATAATAAAAACTGAAAGGGTATTAAGGTCCAAAATACATAATAGATATTGTGAAAATGAAAGGGAAGGAAAATACTCTAAAGGATATAAACTATATGGATGTTTAAGTGTGTAAGATAGATGATCATACACTAAGTTTCCATTAGATCATTGAACAGAATGGTTTGTACTGTCAGTGTTTGTCCACTTTTTATGCTTTAATTTTGTAACTTGAAAAACTATTTCTAAGAGGACAATATATAACTTATCAACTAATAATTTCTTAGTGTTAATATTTTTCTTTGAAATGCTGTATTACTTCTACCTTTTTTCTGTTTTGTCTTGTTTTTCTTTCTTTTTTTTAAATTAAAAAAAAAGAAAAACACCTTGCCTTGGCACCCATTATACCTGTATTAACATTTAACATATTTATACTAATTATTTTAAACTACTATGTTCTGATTCAGGCACTTGACACGTCAGTGAGCCTAGCTAAAAACTGTATTTTCTAATGTATTTTTAGTACTTCACAAGGTCTCATTTTGTCAAAATGTCCCACAATTCTGTATACAGAGTTCCATAAATCATATTGTGACAGAGGAATATTTGCATATAGTGTCTTTCAGACAAAATAATAATCTCCTCCTACCTCTTATTGAGAATGAAGCCTTATCCAACTTCCATCTAGCATGGAAACCAACTTGGGTTGTGCCTCAACATCCATTATGTTCAGCATCCTGTGACCAATTACTACAACCTTCATCCATTAGCTATATTTGTATTTTTCCAATTCTTGTGTTATTTCTTTTTAAATTCATAGGGTAAGTTCATCACATTCATTGGAATATGAATCCAAAAGCTTAGAAACCATATGATACATGACCAGTAATATCTGGAAGCCACCAGCTCCATTTGGGAATGGACAGGGGAAGACACACACTTGGGAGATGACCTTGATAGTTCCTGGGAGCTCTCAGTTGCTTCCAGGAGTTTCTCACCTCAGCCCAATTGTTGTGCAATGTGAATTGGGTGTGTACTAATTGGAACTTAAGGTCAAAATGAGAGAACTTGTGATGACTGCCTGATTCTGTCCCTTCTGAACTTAAATATAATCTGTCAAGGGAACTTAGAGAAAAGTTTGAGCAGAGCTTACCCCAGATGGCTATCACCCTGTAGAGAATAATATAATGTTAAGAGACAGATGAAATGCTCCACTGCATTGTTCTGTCTTCCCCAAAGGGATCTTGTCACACTTCTACTGATACTAAAGTTACAGGTCTTCTGAGAGATGAGCTAATGAGAAGTATTCCATTAAACTGTGCTGGCCCTTCTCAGGTGCACTGGAGCTTTCCACATGTCCCAGATGGTAAGTGGCTCTATATTCAAGGAACGAAGAATTAATTGTGTGAGCAGTATATTTCCCAGCTGTAGCTATCATGTAGTTCAAAGGATAGTTCACTCTGCAGTGCAATTAGAAATCATTTTATATGTGTATTTAGTGGATAATTCCACATGACTCTCTTCCTTTCAAACTTCCATGTTATGTATTGAGAACAGTTATGAGCACAGCTCATCTCAGATGACTATGATCTCACAGAGAATAAAATAATATTAAGATACAGGTGAAATGTTCCACCAGTGACTGCAAAGTTCTGTTCTCCCCAGTGCAATCATCATTCTGTTGTCATAAAGTTACAGGCCTGTTGAAAATTGAGCTAGTGATAAGTTTTGCATAAAATTATGCTGGCTCTTCTCAAGTGCACTGGATCCTTCCACACTTCCCAGAAGGTAAGTGGCTCTATATTCAAGGGATGCAAAATTAGTTGGGTGAGTAGTGTCTTCTTCAGCTTTAGGCATCATGCAGCTCAGAGGGTGGTTAACTCTGCAGTACGATTGGCAAGTGTTTTATAAGTGTGCTTAGTGAGTTAATTTAATGACTCATAAACTTAGTGAATTTATTCCTATGAAATAGTAAGCTAATTTCAAGCATGCTTTTCTCTGAATTTAGTGACCATGAGTTACTACCTAAATCAATTCTTAGAGAAGATATTGTCACTACAGAATAGAGCTATAAAATTTCTACTTATACTCTTTTTAAAATAAACTTTCACTATATAGTTAGAGAGGAAGCAGATGGATAAAATACATAGCCTGGGTGGCTGGTAGTTGTATATTTCCCACAAGTTTTATGTTGTTGAGTAAGTCAGCTGTTCTGAAATTATTATATGAACTCACTATATGTCCCTCAGGATCCTGATATTTTCTCAACCCAGAAGCAAAGACTAAGACTATGATTAGCTAAGATGCTATGAAGCAGTGAAAAGTTAATTTTAGAAACTAGTTTACCATAAGTATCAGTAGATTCCAGGTCCTATCATGGAAATTTTCATCTAATTATAGCATTTTCCTTTCCTTGGAAGCTATTCATTGCATTTTTTGCCTTAGAGCAAAATTTCCCTCAATCTACATTCACTTCTGCATTCTACTTTCTGCACCAGAACTGACTTCTTTATTCTATGGTGAGAACCTTTAGCTCTGAGCCAACCTCACCTCACTTCCTCTTTCTTTGCTACAGTAGAGATGAGGAACCCACAGATACTAGGTGTGTACGATGGAGGTTGTTGAATACCACTAGTCCCTCAGAGACAACCTGCCCGACCAAACACATCTATGAATATTCATGAAATATTCTTGCTTTTCTTAGACATTTTTAAAAGGCACTTTAAACATAATTTAATACCATCTGCATTCATTCACTCCAAAAGTTTCAAATAACTTAATAGTTATTAAGGTTTACTTCTTAATGCAACATCTCCAGAAAGCTAAACCTTATTCTTACAAAATAGGCATTAGCATTTTTTCATATTCAACATTTTCCCACTACTAATTTTAGCAGTTTTTGCTTAATGGTTCAGTAGTTAGCTATGTGCTCTACCTCAAGAAATCTCATCAGGGCACAAGAAAAGTTAGGTGGCAATGGTATTAGCAATAAAGAAAGCAAACTGATGACCACAGACTTTTCCCTGCCTTTCAAAAGTAACCAAAGAATACATTCTGCCAGAATTTTTTAAATAGAAAGAACACTTGCTCAATAATATTTTATCCATCTCATTTTTTAAAAAAATTCTGTTTCTGTTGTTCTTGATATCTTGATAGTGGAAAAGCCATTTCTTGAGGGAAAAATTTAGAACAAAATGTTTTCAGCTTCCCTGATCTCTATATGTCAGTGTTAGATTCTTTCACTCAACACTGACTAGTCATTTTTTAGCAACCAATAAATGTGCAAACTTCTTTGTTGTACATTGAAAAGATTATGAGGATGAATGAAAGTGAATTCTGGTTCATAAGAGCACAAAATAGTCTTTATTTCATTACAAGCTTGTGCAGAAAAATCTCATACACAGCTGTTTGTATTTCGGAGAAATGACAGTCTGTCCTTTAATAAATTCATTGTATTCTAGTTTCTGTACTTTGGAATAGCAATGACCTTCTCATGATAGTGCCCTACATGCAGTTAAGCACTTTGGCAAATACTGTAATGTTTGGTAAATACTTATGAAGTATAATCAGTCACTCGATCCTGCCCCTTGAATGCTACAGTCTTTAGAATTTGGAAAAACAACAATAATTTACTGGTTTTGGAGTGTGGGTTAACTGACGTTCATGGGTGCAAATAATCATGCAGTTTTCTTCTTCCTTTTCCTGGAAGTGGCACATTTCACAAAGGCTGAGCTGAGGACTGACCATCTAAATGTAGTGACACTGACTGCACCTTAAGGGTCAGCTGTTTCGCACTTGCTCTCTTCTTACTTTTCTAAATTCAATCCTGTCAAACGTTGGAGTTTTTAGACAAATATACCTACATACCTACTGGACTGCTGTATGCATCCTCAGTCTCACTCCCTGGTCATTTTTCATTTGACATTCATTTATTCATAAGAATACTGTTGAAGGCAGTCATGAGAAGTTGGCTTCTTGAGTTGAGCAATAAGAAACTTTTGAGTGACCTTTTAATGCAGCTAAGATACCTGATTATGCACAGGACAGAAGCCATTGCATCCTTGAGGAATATGCAGATTTTGCTCATTTACAGCTGAGGAAGGACAGGTGTCCTGATTGACTTTCTTTATCACACTGTGTGATGGATTCACCCACAAGGCTAGAAGCACACAAATTTGCTTAGGTTCAGAGGACTCACCATCTCCCACAGACCCCAGTCTTTGAAGCCACTGGCTCAAGTACACACACCTGTGCTCTCTTCCTAACTGTTGCCTATTTCATGATGGCATCTACCACAAAATGGTGTACAGCCTTGGAAATTGCAGAAATAACACCTATCTCAGTGAATTAGTCCTGGATCATGTTATTAATGAGAATACACACTGTGTGACATTTCTCCTGAGGGTATGGCAGGCTTCACTGTGAGTTATGGGAGCTCCTGAAGAGGACTGGTCCAAGAGGACACACAGGTTTCTCTTTAGTGTTTCTTCCTTCCTGTCCCTTCTGACTTAGTTTATCCCATGCTGCCCAATAGGCTTTTCCTACCACATTTCCAGAGTGGTCTTCTTCCAGATCTTTCTTCTGTGTTAATTTCCTTGTGATTTTTTTATTTATTTATTAAAGTCCAAACTCGCTGAAGATAACTTCTTTCCTCTGGTATATAGAATGAGATTTTTATACCTTCTTCTTAAGCCTCCTGGGTACCCTAACATCATCAGTCCTAAGAACTGTATTACCAGCACAGTCTCCTAGATCACCCTGCTGAGGGAGAGACTTCCTGTCCCATTGCCTGAGCTCCTCAGATTTGATGTGATATGCATCTATGAGCTGGATGAAGTATGAGTATGTGGGTAGGATTATATTACTTTGCTTCCATATATTCTCCAGAACATATCTCCTTGTGAGACAATATCTTACTGCAGAAGCAGCTATATACCCTTCTTTGCATCACATTCACAATACAATGATACTTGGAATATATATGTTTCACTAATGCATATTGGTATGACCCATAAAATTTGGAGACAGTTGGATGTTTGATCATATTTTTTGTCATCTCTTAGAGTGTTTTGTGGGAGCTAATATGATTTAGTGATAATGATTACCTCAAATTCTGTCACTTTTCTAGATTAGTTCTCTGGAAAAAAAGAGACCAACATTTAGTGTTATGTAAGCCAAGGACATCTGCATACATTTGTACAAAGGTAAGAACAAGGTGCAAAAGTAGAAGAAGCCCCGTAAGTAATACTGAAAGTAATGTAATCCTGTGCTCTCAGTTGCTAGAAGATTTTGATGTTAACCTTGAGCATTTTTTAAAAGTTGTATGTTCATGGAAACTAAGCTGCTTGAAACATAATTAAATGAGACCTCAATTTCAGACAAATTACATGAAAAAATGAAATTTTTAATCAACTTTTTAATTATTTCATTTCATTCTTTTAACACTTTAAGTGTTTTATACATCTATTAATATCTTTTCTTTAAACCATACTAGGTTATCTTTTATAATTTAGAGTAAGTGGATTTTATTTAATAATTGTATATAATTTATGTATATGAATTACAAGATGATTTTAGTTTCTATATTTTCTTACTGTGTGATCTATACAGAGGAGAGAACTAGATAATTTGAATAAGATAATTTTTTCTGGGCATATCATGTGCAAAACTAACATATTAAATAAATGCCTACAGACTCAAGGCCAAATAAAACAGTGGACTTTGAAAATTAAAAGTGAAACAAAGCATGAAAACACTTTCTATAATATGAAAAGCATAATATGGAAACATGTATTCCATAATACAACTCCCACTGTGTAACACAGGTAGTGTGAGAGACCAGGGAGATCCATTGTCCAGCCATGACTGGGAAGTGGTGGGACAGAGAGAGAACCCAGGAGCATCCTGGAGGATGTGAGATGGCCTTGAGTACAAGCATGGAAAAATGACACATGAGGGTGAATCTGCATACTTTGAAGATTTAATGTTGATTGAGATTGAAGAGAAAATATTTGTGATAAATATTCTCCTCAGATACATTCTGTATGCTTTTTTTCCCTATGAATATGAGTAAAAACAGTAGCTATATTGGCATCATTGATATACAACATATGGTTTTTTTTGAAGCCAGCATTGGAATCATTGCCAACATAGCTCTGTTTCTCTTTCGTGTCCTTCCATTCCTTCTGCAGCACAGGCACAGGCCTACTGATCTGACCATTGGTCAGTTGGCCCTTATCCACATAGTGATGCTCATAACAGAGAGTTTCCTAGCTATAGACCTTTTGGGGTATTGGGACTTGGGGGATGACATCACATGTACATCTGTTATCTATTTGAATAGGTTGATGCAGAACCTCTCCATCTGTACCACCAGTCTGCTGAGTGTCCTCCAGTCCATTACCCTCAGTCCTAGAACCTCCTGTTTGGCAAAGTTCAAACAGAAATCCTTGCATCAGATTCTGTGTTGCTTTCTGTTTTTATGGGTCTTCAATATGCTCATCAGTAGTCGTTTCTTAATTTCCACTGTTGCCACTCCCAATGTGACCTCACATGGTCTTATATTTCTCACTAAATCCTGCTCCCTTTGGGCTATTAGTTCTTTTCTCAAGTATATATTTTTCTCACTAATGGTTTTCCACCATGTGTCTTGGATAGGGCTCATGGTGGTCTCAAGCGGATACATGGTGATTCTCTTATGTAGACATAAAAGACAATCCCAGCATCTTCACAGCACCAGCCTGTCTTCAAAAGCATCCCCAGAAGAAAGGGCCACCCGCACAATTTTGTTATTCATGAGTTTCTTTATTATTATGTACTGTTTGGACTGTGTTATACACTCCATGTCCTCAATCACATGGAACTATAACCCACTCCTTCATTGTGTGCTGAAGCTGGTTGGCAATGGCTATGCCACAGTCAGTCCTTTGGTGCTTATCAGTAGTGAAAGACGAATGATCAAGTGATTCATATTCATGTAGGGAAAAGTTAGTAAATAATTTTTTGTTTGATGGGTTTTTTGTTTGATGGATATTTCCTCTGATGATGAGGAACTGCTCCTTAATGGCTGTTGGATAATGAAATATACATAGCCATGCTTCTTCTGTTAAACTCATTTAATTTGATACATTGTTCCTGATAAGCATATACTACGTGGATTAACAGTACATCTCCCTGAGCATGCGTAGATTTCTAATTTTAACCTTACTGTCAAGATATGGAAATCTCATCTGGTGTCAAAGTCTATTAGTTCAATTAATGATGATATTTATTGGTTTGTATCTGTCATATATACACTTAGTTTCAGTTACATCTCAAGAGACTCTTTGTGCAAAATTTTAAAAAGAACAGAAGAGCCGGGAATATAGCTCAGAGTGACAGCACCTGTCTGACTAGCGCGAGATCATGATTTCAATTCCCAGTACAAAAAAAAAAGAACAGAAAATCTGAGTAAATAATTTGATGGCTTTAATAACTTATTGAATATTACATGATGTATCATGGTGTCTTGAACATGTAAATAAGTTTCTATGGTATAAATGTAAGCATTGCCTTTGTATGAGGATAAAAATAAACTCAAACACCATAAAGTAAAATTATCATGGTCTTGATTCTCTGCATATCATTTACTAATATCAATAGATAACAGCAGAAGAATTGTCTTTCCTTGATAAACTTTTGAACTTTTTTAAAAATGTAGAGGTTATAAATACAACATAGAAGTAGATAGTGATAAGCAGAATATAACAATTCAAATTTTTGCTATTCATGTTTGTTTTGGAAAAAAAAAGATAGCCAATATGACAATTCTTGTATCATTTTATTCAAATTATAATTTAAATACCAAATTTTAATGTTGTTTCTTTTTGAAAAAATACTAATACTATTATTTTGCTTGTATTAATAAAATATATGCAACAGAGGTCATACACATGCTGAACTTAGAATTTCTCATAAAATACTTTTTCTTTTGCAGTATATAATGTGTGTGATGTAAGTCTGGGAATCTTTTACTTAAACATGTATCATGCAGATAGTGTGATTGTAGATGGTATTAAAACCTTCTCAATGTTAAAACCACCTGCTCTATATTCTACATAAATTAAGACAAACATTGATTTAAATCTCTATGCATTTTTTTTATAAATTCAACCATCCAAATGAGAATTACTTAAAATAAGGATATAAATCAAATCAAAAGCTATGCTACCACTGGAGCATTCAGAGATAATCCAGGTAATTTATTTATGTAGTCTATCATGACAGAGTACACAATTTCCAAACCTTAACTAGGCTCCTCAGGGTATGGCTCATGAAACTGAGGTGTTATGGTTTAAGTCTAGATGTTTCAGCAAAGCCTGAAGCAGTTTTAGATGGGACTTTTTCAGGGGCAGCTGAATTTAGAGTGTGCCTGATTCATAGTGCAATGCTGGGATAAAGAGTGCTAAGATTAAGGGTATGAGTGCTACACCAGACCAAGGGTTGGTAGCCTACTTATAATATAAGGGGCAGAATGAGCTCTCTCTCTCTCTCTCTCTCTCTCTCTCTCTCTCTCTCTCTCTCTCCCCTCTGTTTTGTTGCATTTGTCATCCTTCACCACCATGAATTGTTTACCACTTTGCTATGTGCCACATTGCCTTGGACTCAGCCAATTATAGACTGAAATCTATACAATCAGTGAGCTAAATAATCCTTTTCTCCCTCACTTGTGGATGTCAGGTATTATGTATCAGCAACAACAGAAAAGTAACTAAGAATTTCATACCAGAGTTGTGGGATCATTGTTGTGACTATACCTCACCATGTGGTTCAAAAGCCATTGGGATGGCTTGTGGCAAGGGATTGGAAAGGTTCAGAGATAATGGCTGAAAAAGTAGAGCTGGAGTGTCTTAGGCATTTCTATGTGGGAGATTCTGGTCAGAACTCATAAGACCAGACAGCTGATAGACATTTTGCCAGTAAAGACCAGGCTCTGGAGGTTTGTGCTAGGAAGAAGGACTTCACAGGCAATAAATGTTATGGCTTGGCAGAAAGTTTATCTGCATTTTTCACATGTCCAGAGACTTTGCCCAAGACTGAGATTAAGAGCTGAGGATTAATTTATCTGGCAGAATAAGTTTCAAGGAAGGTGAATGTTGGCATGGTGACAGGGCTAGTGCTGAGGACTCGTAAGCAGATTTATTTTGAAAATCAAGAGCAAAGAGCCTAACAGAATCATTTGAAATGTTGGGAGTTTGACTAGAAAGGAAGCTCCAGTAAAGCATAAGACTGCAAAGACAGAACAGAGGAGATCTTGATTACTGAGAAGGAACAGGAGACTAGAAAAGATGACCTGAGATTATTACAAGAAGCAACAGGACTCAAGCCTGTGCAGCCTCAAAATTTTAACCATGAAAGATTGCACCATCTTCCAGAATGGTGGTGGCTGCATTACATTCTGGAAAGGCAGTGGCATAGAAAATTTTTTCTCAAAATTGTATTCAAAATTCTAAGTGATGGCCAGGTGTGGTGACTCATGCCTCTAATCCCAGCACTCAGGAGGCTGAGGCAGAAGGATCGCTGTGAGTTCTAGACCAGCCTGGGCTACAAAGTGAACTCAAGTTCAGCCTGACTCTGTCTCAAAAAGACAAAAAAAAAATTCTAAGTGTTCCAGGCCCTCAACTCCCACAGTCAAGAGAAAGGAAAATCTAGATAATTCACCAGCTGGTGACAGAGCTTGGTATCATCCACCTTATGCTGGTCAAAGTGCCTGCAGAATGGAAGAGTTGTGGAACCAGGAGGCCTTCCGCCAAGATTTCAGAAGAAGGCCTGGGCTGCCAGGAAGTGTACCCCAGAGAACACAGTGCATGAATCCGTAAGTGTGAAGCCAAAGGTGCGTGGAGACTTCAGAAGTTTGCAGAAACGAAGAATGTGGATTTTCTGAGGAAAACTTCAAGGAAGGAGGAGAGAAGGAACAAGGACAAACCATGGGAGCTACAACCACTGAGGAACAGAGCCACTCAGGCCTATTGTAGTTTACATCTTGCCACACATTGCTTAGGGCTCTGGGCCTGGAACTGTAAGACTGAACATTAGCCCTGCTGGATTATTTTGTTTTGGTCCCATTCCTTTGTATTTCCCTATTTGTAACTTCTGGAATTGAAACATCTATCTGTGCCATTGAATGTTGGAAGTGTTTAAGTTTCTTTTCATTTTTACAGAGACTCACAGCTAATTAGTTTGCCTTAAATCTCAGAGGAGTTTTGGGACTTGGGCTTTCCAGCAATACTAAAGCAATTAGAATTTTGGCAACTCTTAGAGATGAACTAAATGCTTTTTTCATAAAAGAATGTCTGTGACTTTTTATGGGCCCAAGGGCAGAATGTAATAGTTTGTGTCTCCATAGCCTCATACAGTTTTAGATAGCACTTTTTTAGAGGCAACTTTAGAGTGTTTGATTCACAGTGAATGGTGGGATTAAGGGCATGAGTGCTACACCTGCCCTAGATGGGTAGCCTATGTATAGTGCAAGAGATAGAAAGAAGTTTGTTTCCCCTTCTCTGTTTCTGTCTCTGTCTCTGTCTGTGTCTCTCTATGTCTCTCTGTCTGTGTCTCTCTGTCTGTCTGTGTCTCTCTCTCTCTTTCTCTCTCTCTCTCTCTTTCTGCTTTTGCTGTCTCCCACCACCATGAACCATTGCTCCTGTCATATGTCACCCTGCCTTGGAGCCAGTTAAGAACTGAAACATCTATACAGATTTAATGCAATTCCAATCAAAATACCACTAGCATACTTCACAGATCTAGAGAAGTCATTCCTAAAATTCATCTGGAACCAGAAGAGACTTAGAACAGCAAAGGCAATTCTGGGCAACAAGGGCAAGACAGTAGCTACAAAGCTACTGTGATAAAATCACCATGGTACTGGAATAAAAACAGACTTGAATATCAAGGGAATAGATTAAAGATACAACCACAACTAGAAACACACTCAGCCACCTTATCTTTGACAAAGGGGCCAAACACATTCACTGGAAGAAAGATAGTCTCTTTAATAAGTGGTGCTGGAAAAACTGGTTTTCCATACACTAAAAACTAAAACTAAACCTATGCCTATCACCATGCACCAAACTAAAGTCAAAATGGATCAGAAATCTAAATATTAAAACAGAAATACTAAATATGTTGGAAGACAAAGTAGGTAGAAATCTTGAAGACATAGGAGTTGGCAAAGAATTAAAAAACAAAAATCAAACTGCTCAGGAAATACTTCCCAGAATCAATAACTGGAATCTCATCCAATTAAAAAGTTTTAGCATGTCAGAGAAATTTCCAACAGCATGAAAAGAAAATGCATAGAATGGGAAAGAATTTTAGCCAGCTGTCCCTCAGACAAAGGACATCTGTCTAGAACATATAAAAAGTTTTTAAAAATCAGGCTCCCAAAATCCAAAGACCCAATCCAAAAATGGGCATCTGAGATGAATACACAGTTCTCCGATGAAGAAATACAAGGAGCAAATAAATACATGAAAAATGTTCAACAACATCATTGATCATTAGAAAAATGCAAATTAAAGCAACACTGACATTCCATGTCACTCCAGAAAGTACAGCCAAGATAAAGAGAATCACCAATAACAAATGCTGGAGAGGCTGTGGGGAAAAAGTAATTCTTCTGCACTGTTGGTAGGAATGTAGATTGGTACAACCACTGTAGAAATCAGTCTGGAAGTTCCTCAAAAATCTGGGTTTGGCAGTCCCATTTAAATCAGCTATTTCACTTCTGGATATTGCCAGAGTCCAGCTGCGGCAGGGCTCAGGGGTCCCAAAGGTGGTCAGGGAGTCGGCGAGTGAGAGACAGAAGACACTGCACACCAGTATGTGAGTGAATCTGAATCTATTTTATTTTTTAGAAGCTGGAGTATATATTTGCTAACTTTTGGCAGTAACTTAAACCCCAAGCAGGAAGCGTCCCAGGTTTAGGGCCAGGCAGGGATAATCTTAAACAATATGTGTTAATTAACTTTTTTCACCTTTGTTAAACTTTAATCTTATTACTTAATTAGCTTGCAAAAGCAAACATGCTATACCCTAGCCCCAATACTTCCTGTTCTATTTATATTGATTCTTTTCTT
>PVLA01000067.1:98064-446106 GCA_004027455.1 Hydrochoerus hydrochaeris
CAGGCACTTGAGGTAAAAGGTTTCTTGGGGGCTTTAGTTTGTAATTTCTGATAGAGAAACTTCCCTGGATCAAGGGCAGTTGTCTCACAGGAATTTTGTAAATCCTCCTCCATGAGCTCTTTCATTTAAAGCTTTTGTATAAACTCTCTCATACTACTCACAGAAGGTAAAATTTCACAATTAGTTTTCACAAAGGGGTAATCTAGAGGGTTTCTAGTAACTCCTCTGGAGTTTCTATTTTTGATTTCATATTGAGTATTATATGAAAATATACATATGTGAATTACACAAATTACAATTATCAGTACAAAACATTCCAAGATCCCCGTGCCCAGTTCCCACATGTGGTGTCCTTTTCCTGGAGAAGCGATTCCTTGAAGCACTCTCCTCCACCCATGGACCTTGTCACAAGGCGTGGATGGACTAGGATGTGGCATGGACAGAAAAGGGCGCCGCAGGATATATTCTCAGAATTATTGAAAACACCATACCACAGTGATACATGTGCACCCATGTTTATAGTAGCATGATTTGTAATAGACAAATCTTGGAAACAACCCAAATGCCCATCAACTGAGGAATGGATATAAAAGATGTATTTTTATACAATGGAGTACTACTTAGCTATAAAGAAGGACCACATTGAGGCTTTTATAGGTAAATGGATGCATCTTGAGACCATACTCATAAGTGAAGTAAATCAAATTCACATATGTAAATACCTTCTTGTCTCCCTAGTGTAAGAAACTGAAAGAGTAAATAAGATACAAAATCTTCAATAAATATTGTGAAATGGTAAGAAACTTCTCACAGAGGAAAAAATAACTCAAGAAAGAGAAAAGAAGGAAAAGAGAAGAAAAAACATAAATTTGTATCTATACACTTAAGATTACTAAGATGATTGTACTAGTAATTCTATGATGTTAACAAAACAGTTAACAGAGGATTAGATCAGTATTTCATGACTATATCTGGTAATTCAAGTAAGACTTTCAAAGACAACTATGCAAAACAACAAAATTAGTTATATTACTATCACTTTGTTTTGAAAGCATGCATTGTTATTGTTTTGGGCTTTTGTTATAGTTATTTATTTGGCTCTTGCTTCTTATACCTTGTTGCATTTTGTTTTGTTTTTCCTTCTAATACAGAAAGAATAGATGTACATGTATAGGCTTATATATGTCTAGAACTTCACCTAAATAGTTTACAAGAATTGATTTTAGTATTGTGATGGCATGAACAGCTACACTGAAGAAAACAGACATTATGGTAGTCACTGCTGATTTCCTATCATTTTTGTTTTGAAGTCTAATAATGCTTTTATTCCTGGTTTTGATCAGTTTAGTTTGTTTTCAATTATTTGATTTCAATATGTGTGAAGGTATGGACAGCTATTTTGAAGAAAAAAAGAGACAATATGGTAGCCATTATTGATTTCTTATTGCCTGTATTTGAAGACCCATAATGCTCTCATTCTTTTGTTTTGATTGCTTTTATACTATTTTGTTTGGTATTAACTTATTGTGTATGAAGGTACAGACAACTATTTCAAAGAAAATGAGACACTAAGGTAGCCACTGTTGATTTCCTGTTATCTTGTGTTGAAGTCCTGTGTTATTTGTGTTGTTTTGCTCTGATCTGGTTTTTTTTTTCTGTTTTGTTTTGGTTTGCTTTGTTTTGTTTTATTCTTTTTTTAAAAAAGTATATCCCAGGTCTTTGGTTATAGAATAGAGCATTCCATTGTTGGATGACCAAAAATGTACCCATCAGATTTCTAAGTGCCCTGGTCAGTGACCATCATCTTCCTCACCCAGGAAGAATGTCTTCTTCAAAGGAACAAGAATCATGTTAGCATCAGCAGCACTAGATGAGAGAAGAAAATATAGAAAACCTTTCCAAACTCTGGAAGATATTGATTTTTAACCAGTAATTCTATACCCAGCCAAATAATCAGTCAGGAATAAAGGCAAACTAAATACTTTCAAATACATAAAGACTCAAGGAATTTCTCACAGGCTCTCTCTTGGATATTTTCTTGGGGATGTATATGGAAAATAGGAAATTAATTCAAGAAAGAGTATGCAGGGGTCCCAATCCAGAAATGGGGGTCCGAATCCAGGAGCATAATGTGAAGAAATCTCCAAAAGTATTTCCAGGGGAGGGGCTGAAAGCAGTCACCTCAAATTACAACAGAAAATCAGAGAGCTCTCAGAGGGAGGTTTTTAAAGAGAAAAATGTTTTTTCTACAATAAAAGGTAATATTAAAGGCATAATCTCACCATGAAACCAAAGGTGGACAAAAATAAAAATTAATCAGTGATCACAAGTAATATCTTTTCCTTTTTCTGTCTACTCCTCTAATGTTTTGTTACCTTTATTTTCTTTGGAGTACACATATCTTCTGTACACAAGACAAAAATACCCCTGCTAGAATTGCAAAATAACATGTGTAACCTACCAGTCCTAACAAGATAAACAAAGAGCTGTTAAGATCAGATGAGAGAAGTGAGACAGGACACTAAGACTTGGCAATGCTGGGTGGCAAGTGGGCAACATGTGACAATCACAGTGATCCAGAACTTGCCCATGACAATGTCTAAACCTTGCATTGTTTTCAATTAGAGAATGCTTCAATTCTTCCTCTACAAGATCAAGCAAGTTTTTAATAAGATGACCTAGATCTGACCTCAGAATGAGGCAGGCTGTGGTGGGGGAGAGATGGCGACAGTTAATGTCAGATCCACGGCAAGCCTTTTCCCCAGCTCAGTCTTTACTCTGCAGAGCGTATTTCTTTTCCTTTATTAATTTGCCTGCACTCATTCTGCAGACCACATTTCTCTTTCTCTTCTTTTCGTACTTTTAACGAAGTAATATCTTGCCACCTCATTTCCTGCCCAATTTTTGGTTCAGGACAACAAGAACCTGGTAAATTTCCCTGGAAAGAGCATAGCACCCCAGAACTACACTAACAGAAACAGAAAAAGGATAATGTCCTGGTTCCCAGAGAGACAGTCTGAGAAAGAGGATGGCATGCAGGGGTCTCCTGGAAGTGTCCTTGGGTATAGCACCTGCCAAGGATAAAGAAGCACTGATGGCAGAGGTGAAGGCTATGTTTTGGTTCTACAGACCTAGCAGATGCCTCTGCCAGTCCTTCTGGGATCTCTGTACTTGGCCAGACCCTACAGAGCAGTTTAACTTGAGACTAAAGGACCACGTTATTGAGCTCCTACATGGACAAGTCCCAGGATGAGGGGTCCCTGGGAAGGAATCTGTCACCTTGCTCACTCTGAGGCTGATTCTTTCAGCATAGGGCAATTTCCTAAGAAGGTATTAATGAAGTACCAATAAGTGGACAATTCACATCATGATGAGGACCTTCTCCTCAAGCTGGAATGTGAACTGTGGCCCCAGTACTTACTACAGAGTGCTCATGGGAATTCACAGCTTCCCATTCTTTCACTGTGCACTGTGGAGTTTATCCAAGACACTATCCAAGTTAAAAGGCTGGAAAGAGGAACTAGGATGTATGAAGGGGGAAAGATCAGTATGGAAGAGGGAAAAAATGCAAGCAAGTTATACTATTCGTGTCTCCTAGTTTAGTAAAAAGGAAAGTTTGTGCTAATATCAATTGGGAAAAGTTTTATGCCTGTATTCTGTACTCTGAGCAACTACTTTAAAAATAACAACATGCCATGCACTATCCATTGTTATTCTCCTATTATGTTGTTGTGAAATTTTGTTTTACCTTTTTTCCATAAAGAAAAACAAAATTAATTTAAAAATGGAGCTGGATGGCCTCCATGTGTTTTAACAGCTTTCTTTACCAGCTACACTAAAGAGACACTTTTGTGTCTCACTGGTCTGATTTGCTGTTCTGCTTGTCTATGTGCCTAAACCAAAGCTTTGCCTGCATGGGAGGGGTTCTAATCTGTGAGTGCAGCACATCTGAGGTTCTGCACGGGGGAATAAAGTCAGGGAGACTGGGGTCAGAGGGATGGAACTTACGGCAAGGGGTGGCTGGTAGGTTTTGCTGGGCTACCGTGCACAACCACACCTGTGTGACGGGGTGAGGCATTCCAGCTCTCCTGACTTAAGGGATGCTAGAGGATATGCTACCTACCCTGGAGCAGGGCAGGAGTGTGAGTGGAGGCGTGTGCAATTAGGATCTTTGTGTCTTGCCCGCAATCTTCTTTGATCCAAAGGTAGCACTCTTTATTCTATTTCCATCTTTTTCCTTCAATTCTTTTTTTCTTTAATTCTCTTTTTTATTCCTTCCATGACCCATCCCCCATTTCTTGATTCCCTTCCCATTTGAAAAAATGCTTCTTACTTCCTTATAGTTATCCTGCATTCTTGTCCTTCTTTGTACTTTGGGTTTCTTACACAACAGAAACAATGTAATATTAAAACATGGATTTATTTCACTTAAGATTATGGTCTCAAGATACATCCATTTACCTAAAAGGGTCTCAAGTTTATCCTTCCTTGTGACAGAGTACTATTCCACTGTATATAAATACCACATTTATTTTATACATTTACCTGTTGATGGGCATGTGAGTGATTCCAAGGTTTAGCTATTATAAATTGTGCTGCTATAAACATCAGTGTGTATGTATCACTATGGGTATTATGCCTTGAGCTCTTTCAGGAAGATACCTAGAAAGAGAATAGCTGGATGAAATTGAACCACTACTTTTAGTTTTTTTGAGGAATCTCCATACTGCTTTCCATAGTCTTTGTACAAATTTGTACTCCTACCAAAAATAAGGAAAAGGTCTCTTTTCCTCCTGAAACCTTGCTAACATTTGTTACTGGTTAATATTTTGATAATAGTCATTCTTGCTGAAATATTATCTCTATGTTGTCTTAATTTTCATCTCTTGAATGGCTAGCAATTTTGAGCATTTTTTCATGTATTTATTGGCCATTTGAATTTCTTTTTTCTGAGAAATGTTTATTCTTTCCAGATGTTTATTTTAATTGGGTTTTTTAATTTGGTGAGAGGTCTAATTTTTTTTTGAGTTCTTTATGAATCCTAAATACTAGTCCTTTGTCTAAGAAGCAATGTGCAAAGAAAAAAAAAAACTGTTTCCCATTCCCATTGTGTGTTCACTTTTTCGGTGATTTTCTTTGCTGTGCAGAAGCTTTTAAATTTATGTGATCCCATTTGTTCATTCTTTGTAATATTTCCCATGCAACTGGTGTTTCGTTCATAAAACCTTTGCTTACATCTACATCTTCAAGAGTTTTACCTATTCAGGATTAAGTGTTTCTATTTTAATATTTAGATCTTTGATCCATTTTGATTTCAGTTTAGTGCTTAGTGAGAGACCACACCTGTTTAGAGCTCTGGCAATGTCCTCTTTCTCATACACACTGCCTTTCTCAGGCATGCTGGGCTTTGCTTGCATAGACTCCAGTGGCCACCTGTATCTCTGTCCCAGCTTTACCTGAGGTCTCTGAAGTCACAACCATAGTTTGAAATTGGTCATGGTGGGAATATTTACATGGTAGGAAAATAGGCAAATGCTTTCAATGCTGTTGACTGGTCACCAGCACCCTACTGCTTTGCTCCAGCTCTGGTCTCATCATTTCAGGCCTAGTGCAAAATGGAAATTCCATGTCCCTTGTTCAAAACTTAAGGCTATCAACATAGTGACAGTTGAGGCCCCTTTTGAATAGGAAGAATTATGTGATCTCTCTGTCACATGCCCACTTATCCCATTTGCTTACTTTCTGTCTGCATGGGGAAACCCTAGGTGAGCAGAAGTTTGACTGTCCTGCCCCACGCCTCCAAAGCCTGACCACAATTGATGCCCAGTAATTTGCTAATTGAATGATTGGTAAATACTCCTTAAGGAGGGAAGCTCCCTTATCTTCAGGGAGAGACTTTGTTTAGGGGCATACATCTGTGTGTGAGCATGGGAGAGTATTGCAGGTGGCCTCATGGCTGATGGCAGACTCTCTTCTTATCTCCAGTCCTGGGGATCTGGCTGCAACTAGAACACTCCAAAATGCCATTAATGAAAGTGAAGGAAAATGCAGGAGATAAGGTAGGTGGCAAGACTGAGATTGGCTGTTCATTCCACACTTTTCCCACTGCCTAAGTTGAAGGAATTCAGGATGCGACTGGAAGGAGCACCATGCCTACGATTTATGAGGGTCCCCATGAACACTCTGCAAGTTTCTCTCCATGAATTAGTGTCCTGGGGAGTGGAAGATGCAGGACAGTGTTGTGCAAAGTTCTGAGTTCCTCTGAGCACCCCACAGCACCTCATCTGTCCTTGCCATCTCGTGCTCAGGCCATGCCTTAGCAGTGGTCTTTGGAGCAGGGCTGGATCTCATCCCAGCAGGGCCTCCATCACCACACTGATCTGGCAATGACTGGGTGTTCTGTTTACTGCCAGATGAGGTAGCAAGTGTCAGACAGCAAGGACAGTGCGCTGGTGGAAACAGGAAGTCAGCTGCATCTGGAAGGGAGATGCTGAGTGGGCGGGAGCCTGCAATAGGAGGGAATAAACTGCTCCTTACCCTAACCAACTCCTTCTACATGAGCCTGAAGGATCTAGGATTATCTTAGTTTGGCAGGGGATTATTACTGCTTTAATTTCACTGTTTGTTATTGAATTATTTGGGGTTTTTAATGCCTTCTTGGTAATTTCAATGTATCTAGAAATCTATCCATTTCTTTTTAATTCCCCAATTTATTGGAGTACATGATTGCAAAATATTTGCTAATAATCTTCTGGAGATATATGGTCTCTATTATGATTTTTATACAGGTCTTTTCTTCATTTGATCTTAACCAAAGACCAAGAAGCAATGGTCGTTTCTTTTTGTGGTAAGATTGGCTAAGGGTTTGTCTATTTCCTTCATTCATCAGAGAACCAACTGCTCATTTCACTGATTCTTTGCAATTTTTTAATCTCAATTTTAGTAATTTCTCTTGTGATTTTTATAATTTCTTTCCTTGTATCAGCTTTAGATTTGGATTGTTTTTTTTTCCTACGACCTTGAGGTACAATATTGAGTTATTTATTTTTGTTCAATTTATTTTTCCAAGATGAATAGTCACAGCTATGAACTTCTCTCTTAGGACTGCTTTCATTATGTCCCATGCCTTCTGATATAGTCTAATAGTAATATTTTTGGTTCTAGGGACTAATTTTTTCCTTGATTTGTGACCCAGTGTTTATTAAAGTGCATATTGTATAATTTCTATGTGTTTCTATAATTTTTGCAATTTCTTTTGCCATTGATTTCCAGTTTCATTAAACAATGTCGTGATAATATATATTAGATAATTTTGACCTTTGCAAATTACTAAAGCATGCTTTATGGATTAGTATGTGGTTTCTTTTGGAGAAAGTTTCATGTGCTACTGAGAATTGGGTATTTTGTTTCTGTTAAGCAGAACACTCTGTAGATGTCTATTAATCCCATTTATTCAAATATTTGATTCAACTCCCA
This sequence comes from Hydrochoerus hydrochaeris, assembly GCA_004027455.1. Classification (NCBI taxonomy): domain Eukaryota; kingdom Metazoa; phylum Chordata; class Mammalia; order Rodentia; family Hydrochaeridae; genus Hydrochoerus; species Hydrochoerus hydrochaeris. The sequence continues at coordinate 105,541 of PVLA01000067.1, forward strand.
TATCATGTTGGTTTTTTTCCCTGTTTGATGTGTCATTTGTGGAGGTGGGATATGAAAGTCCACCATAAAGGACAAATCTTCTCCTATAATTATGTTCATATTTACTTGTTCTTACACATCCAGTAGTGTTTATGAAGCTGGGTTCACCAGTGTTCAGTGTGTATATGTTTATAATCATTATCATTTCCTATTGAATTTTTCCCTTAACTAATATGTAGTTCTGACCTTCTTTGCCTCCTCTGATTAGTTCTGATTTGAAGGCCATCTTGTCTGGAAATAGGACAGCTACTCTTGCTTGTTTTCAGATCTCCATTCCATAGAACTTTTTTTTTTCATCCTTTAATTTTTAGTCTATTAATTTCACTTGGGGTAAATATGTTTCCTGTATTAAGCACACTATTTGGTTTTGCTTTCTGATCCATTCTGCAAATCTGTGTCTTTGATTGGATAATTAAGATCATTCACACTGAGTTATTATATAGAGGTATTGAATTATTCCCATTATTGAATTATTTTCCTGTTTCTGATTCCCTTTTTTTCCCTTTTGCTTAACAGCTCACTCTGCCTGATATATTCATTCTGTTAGATTTTTTTGGTATTGTTGGCTTCACTTTGAGGATTGTAAATCAATTCTCCATCAATTTAAAAAGATGATTTTGCAGGCTATAACAGCGTTGATGGCTAGAAACACTTCACTCAAAGCTGTCCTGGACAGAGCAACTGCACAAAGATGATTCAGGTATTGGCATGCAAGGAAAAACAAATAATAGCAACAGCAATGCTACTGTGGCCATAACAACGAAGACAGCAACAATAGTAAAGTCAGCGAAAAACTAGATATTGTTATGCCATAAGAAACAATAATATACCACCTTTAACTATAGAAAAGACATTTGTAATTCTATTATAAAAATACAAATCAAATATTGACCTATGATAAATACCTATACCTCCCCTAGTAACAGAAAAGAATTCAACAGCAATAACCCGGTTTTAACTAAATATCTAAATGTAAATAAAGTTTAATTAGGATACTAACAATGAAAGAGACAGTGGGGAATGGGAGAGTGAAAGAAGTAAAATTTGAAAAAGAAAGACGAAAAGGAAAGAAAAGGAGATAAAGGATCCTATTATGGAATACAAAGAAATTAGTAGAATTTTATAAAAATAACAGAAAAGAACACACTAATAATGAGTCATTGCTAAGACCCATTCTTTCTCCACACTCCTGTTTTTCTGTGCCAATGCTGGATCCTGCCACACCTTTCCCACTGAGTGGAGGCAGATCTAAGGCTGTAGTCACTCTGAAGCTGTAGTCACTCCAGGGGCTCTCACTTTCCATGTCCATCTCTTCAACTCAGGTCATGGATTTCTCCGTTTAGCTTTGTGGTTCATGGGCTTGTGATGTGCCCCCTTGCTCCGGAGATCTCTCTGTCCATACACCCCAGCACATGGTAACTATCCAAACTGAGCCCATATCCTTGGTTATGTTGGTAGATGGGAAAAACAAACAGACCACCAAGTCCTGCGCAGGATAGAGGCAGGAGAGTGTGGGGGAACTTGTGATCCAGTAGTCTGTTGAACTTAAAGCGACACTTTGAGATGCAGCCCCTCTGGAAGAAACACATGTCCAGTCTGTGAGCTCCACACTCTGATGGAAGAAATGGCCTCAACTGCACCCACCAGTGTCATTCTCCTGCCTGAGCCTAGAACTTTGGGTGAGCAGAGTTGAGGATAGGTGAAAGGCTCTCAGCACCAGGCTGTGAGCTGACTCAGCTTGCCAGAGTGATAAAATACATTTCCTAAGTTTATTGACCACAGTAACCAAGATCTATGCCCAAACTGGGGAGGTGGGCCCTACGGTCAAAGTGAGGAGCCTTGGAGGAATGAGGCTGGACCTCCTTTATTGAGAGGTCTCTTTATTATATCCTGCCCTCTAATCCTCCAAGAGCCATACAGAGAAACCTCTGTGACTCCTCCATTGTGATTACATTTTTCAGATGAGGAAACTTAAGCAAAGAAATCTCTCCACCTCACTCAGCACTCATAGCAGAATGACTGCAGAGGCAACCCCAGCAGCAAACAAGGCACAGTCTAGAAAACAATGACATGGAGTTCATGTAAAAGTCAAGAGTTCTCCATCAGGGCTGCCTGGTGAAAGAGTGAGCATCCCATCATTGGAAGTGTGCAAGTGGAGGAGGCACTGGATAGAGGGCTTTTTAGCTGAAAGGAACACAGAAATGTGTGGGATCACTTTAAATGTCATATCAGTGCTGAGATTTAGAAGTAAAGACCAGGACATAGAGAAGCTGTGGGGATGGTCTCTCTGTGCTGTGGACAGAGGACCAGGTATCCAGCCACAACCTAAGCAGGACCCAGGCTGTCAGAAGCCATCTGCATGGCCTCTGCTGCAGATTTCATAGTAGTGCTCAGCCACCACCCAAGAAAATGCCCACCAAGACTGTGAACTGGCTATTACCACCCATTGGGCACAGAGCCCAATGCCACATCCCAGACCCACTCTGAGGCCCGGCCCTGGCTTAAGGAGCTTGTGGCAGGATGGGGCTCTGATGAGATTTGCTGCACACCAGGCCTCCCTGCCAAGCCCAGGTGGAGGACCGCAGGAGCAGGGCCAGCGCTGGGGGCACTGGCTCATGGCAGTCTCCTCTCATTCCCTCTTCCCATGGCTTCAGGCCTGGTCTCCTAGTGCTGGTCACCTGCTCCTTACTCAGGGAAGAAATCTGAGCTGCTCCTGTTACTGACATTTGGACCCAATGTGGCAGGTGATATGGGTAGCACTGAACTCATGCCGAAAGGTTGGAACCCTGGTAACCCAGTCCGGGCAAGACAGCCTTGTCCAGATCAATGAGGGCTGTTTTCCAGGCAGACTGGGCCAGGCAGGCTAAACCCCTCAGAACTCTTCAGAACTTCAGAACTCAGGTCCTAACTCTATTACTCACCTACTGTAGGTGACTTGAGCAAGACACTGCCTATCTCTGAGACTTCCTTCCTTGCCAGAAAATGTGGAAAAATAGTTGTTACCAAGAATGGATGTGCACCTCCTGCCACAGAGGGCACACAGCTCATGGACCGTGAAGGTTGTCACATTCTCACTGAAGCCACTGCTGGCCGTGAGAGGCCTTTCCTAGTCTTCATGCCTTTTCAGCTCTGACAGAGGTGTCTGAAAGTATCTGATACACAGATCTGCCCACAAGTCAGTGATAAAGGAAGTCTTTTTCCGGGGGGAATCAAAGTCTTCCACACTGTTGGTCTACAGCCTGCACTCTATGCTCAGCCCAGCACAAGCACAGATGAGACCCATCCAGAATTAGTCCCATGCTCACGCCTGCCACCCCAACTCACTTGTTGGCATCCACCCCTTTATTCACTTAGTTCTATATCAACTCTGTCCCTGCCCGGGACTTTTTTACCCTCCCCTAGATTTCCGCATAGCTTTCTCTTCAGGTCTCAATCAGAGGTCACCTGCTCAAGAGGCCTCCCCAGTGCTTCCTTTCTTCTCTCACAGTTTATTTCACCCTGAGCATTGTAAATCACCCTATTGAATTATTCTTTTTCAATGTCAGCATTCGCTTAAGTGAATGTGGTCCACGAAGTTGGTCTCCACCCATCTTGGTCATCATGGCCATTGAGCTGTTAAAAAATGTTCATTAACCAAGTGAATAAATGATTTCAAGCCACATTTTTTCAAACAGAAATGTGGGTACCTCTCCAAGCTTCTCATTAGTTTCACGTGTCTTGCCCCTTTGAGTTTGGTAAAAAATCTCACCACAAATGAGCGCTCTTCAACCATCTAAACATATACCAGGGAATCACTCCCACATCCACTCTAATAATAGGTCTTAAGAGTACAGTTTGTTTGATGCAATATTCCTGGATTGATCTCATGAGAGGCTTGCATATGAAAGTTCCTCAGATGTTGCAGGGTGCTCCCCAATTCCCTAACCAAGAGGAAGAGAGACAGCAAGAAAGCACATTGAATTGCATCAGCCAGGGAGAAGCTCTTGGGACAGAGAGAAACCTATAGTATGGACAGGCGATCAGGAAAAAGGCTTTCCAGACTCTGAGCCTCAGTCTTCTCATCTGTAAAATGAACCACAGCACCTGTCTCCCAGAGAAGGAGCCCATGAGATGATCCCAAACCTTCACAGCCATGATGCATAACGCTTTTCCATCTTGCCTGACCTTGTACACTATGATCCGTGGGTGGTTTTCCTTTTGATATACACTTCTTTTTTTACTTGAATGCATTTTACAGGGAAAAATTGTCACAGTGAACTCAGAACTTCTTGAGGAAGTATGAAAATGAACTGCGAGGGGGTTGCAGGTTTTACAATACACAGCTAATGAAGGCAAGAGGGGCCGAATGGTTCTACCACCTTCTCTTTACTTTAACAAACTAACCGAGTCTCCACCATGGACTTGCCCTGATGTAGGGTAAAGAGAGACTAAAAGATTCTAAATACTGTTCTCCCTTTTATTAATGAATGCAGCCACTCAGTGGGTTTTTGTTGGGCATCTACCATGTGCCTCTGGTAATGTTCAACGTCTACTCTAACCCTAAACCCTAACCCTCATCCTCACTTTAACATCACCTTCACCTTAACTTTTTCCTGCTTTAGATTTTCGGCCTTGGCAGGTCATCCTCAGCCCTCTGGACTGAGCTCCCTTGGTCCTCCTAGATCTCCTGATGCAATTCATTGGTGGCCTCTGTCCGATCTAAACTGGAACCCAGAGTGAAGTAAGATGCACCACCCAAAATGCAGAGAAGCAGATACTCAGCAGATATTGCCTGGGCCTCATTGGGGCTGATTCTCCACATGACAGAACCCCTCAGGCACCTGAGGACCCTTTGTCATTGCTGCCAAGGATTGCCAGTCCAGCTGCCGTATTTTCTTCATTGTGAGGTACATAGACAAGCCACAATTGTTGCTGTTCCTAAAAAAGAAAAGAAAGACATACAGAGGTAGAAAAAAACACAACAATCTTGTGGCTCATCATAAAAAGATATCGCTTTTAAAACTGTGTTATTGTTTCAGGCTTTCTTAGTTCAAATACGGACACACCCATCTAGTTGTATAAAAATGTAATTATTCTGCCATCTTTTTATGACCCATTTTCAAAGCATAAATTCTCACAACTAATTCTCCAATCTCATATTTCAAAATACAGGCTCATTTTGTGTCTTCCTCCCATGGTATTTCCTAGTGTGTTTCAACAACCCACAAATCAGCCAAGCCAGAACTCTGAAGTCAGCTGTGACCCCTCCCTGCTTCTCAGCTCCCATGGCTAATCAGTCAATGAGCACTTGGCTCTCTTATTCCTGATCTGTCCTTTCTGAACCAGCACAGAGGCCTGGCCTCCTTGAGATTAACTTCCAAACTCTTCACCCCTCCATTTGGAGTCAGCTGAAACCAGGATGCTATTCAGTTTTTCCAACTACTGTTCTTGAGGCAGAGAAGAAAGTCAAAAGCTCCCAGCCTTGGCACAGGAGGATAGGAACCATGCTTAATAGGAATAATCATGCTGTGTATAAGGAGGCCGATCTCAAAGAAACAGAAGAAATTGTTTATTAGGTATCACATGATCAAAGATCTTGCCTTGATGAAAGTCCTCAGAGGCCAGAAGAGAAGCAAGCTGTGCTTCTGGCCCATCAGGGCCTAGCCAAGGGCAAGTGGCCCCTCTTGCCTTTCCCCAGCCAGCCCACAAAGAGTTCTAGGACCCAGGCACCCTCTAGAGGAGCTCAAAGGGGATTTGAGAGCTTAACTCCAGGAAGACGAAGGCATCAGAGCCTTGAGGCAGTTGGCAAGAAATGATATATGTATCTAAGGTCGCTTGCCACAGCACACAAATCCTACTTGTGAGTTGGACAGTAAATGTGGCTTTGGTTCAAGGTTCTTTAGTTTTGAGGCATGACACTTATGGCCTCTTAATTAGAGAAGGAAGGTGGCCTCATGTTTTCTTTCTAATTGGGGCTTGACTAAGAATCTCAGACCTAAGAAAGTCCTAAAAGTCCCATTTAATACAGTTTCTCCATTGCCTACTTAATGCTGTACCTCCAGAGCATTCCACACCAATCTGCTCTTTCTCACACCCTTGGTTTCCAGAGAGACTTTCCCATCTGCATGGATGGATTTATTTTAGAAATAAAAAGTTTCTTGGACTGCTTCGTGCAACATGAGGGAGCCCCTGTCTCATACCCATGCCGTGCCCTGGCTTTGAGAGATGCCAGTGCCCTTCCCCATCTTGGCTATGAAGACAAACACTTAATCCTTCTTCAAATCCCAGGCATTTCCTCCAGGAAGCCTCCCTTGTGTCCTGCAGGCTAAACTGACTCCATTTCCCAATCCCGGTGACCACCAGTATGGGTACTGCATAGGACAGAACCCTGGCTGACTCATGTCTCCATTCCTCAGCCAAGACAGGAAGCACACGTGAAGAATAAATGGATGGAAAAGAAGGAAGGTCTGCGGCCACTTTACACACCAACAGTTCCTGTCCACCCTCTGTCGTCTGACGCTCTTTCTAAGTCCTTTCCTATACCTGGCCATACTGGATCCTCACATTGGCTAAGACATGGCTTAGGCTAAAGACTCGCATCCTGATTGGCAAATGAGAGGAAACTGAGGTTCCAAGAGGAGTGATTTCACGAAGAATTTACCTACTAAAGTCACACCTCACACCCATTCTGACCAATCAAAACTGACTGTGAAGCAGTCCTGCACGTGCTGGGGCTCTGAAAAGTGGAGGGAGAAGGCCTTGGCTGTGCTACATCCTATGATGGGACTCTACCTGGTTATCTCTGGGCTGTGTTACAGACTGCGGGCTCAGAGCTTGTTGGAAAGGTGTGAACAATGCCCCTGTCCCTGCTTCTGGAGAGGAAATGAGCTCAGAGGGTAAAATACCTCAGCTATAGTGATATTGCTAGTAAGTGGCAGGAGTGATTAGAACTGGGGTTGCCACCACTTTCCCTGCCACCCTATTTGAGGGGCAAACTATTCCCCCTGCTGATCTACCTTCATGGCTAGTGTCTCCATGCCGCCAACTGTTTTTAGTTAAAGCTCTGAGGTCCTCATAGGAAATGAGCTGCTCTTGGATTCACTTGTGTTGAGCAAGGCAGGGAAGAGGCCCAACATCTCAGAGGTTCAAGAGTGTTAAGGTGGCTGGGAGGGCAGAGCAGGTTAGCCAAGGCAGGAGAAACCCAGATTCCACTCTGGGGAGCTGTCTGAGGACCTTCTACATGGACCACGACTGCCACCAAGTGGCTGTCACTGAAAACTCTGCCTCACTCTCCCTGGCCATAGGTTTATAGGCCTGAGCCGGAGCTGAATCAGAGCAGTTGCACAGCTGACCTGCAAGGCCTGGAATCTTTTGCAAGTTTCCTGCCAATCCCAAGTTTGCACTTCTGTAAGTTCAGAAGCCAAACAGGCTAATTCTCTAGAACCACCTGGTTTTCATGCTGTGCAGTGACATTCTACTACCCATTCTAAGAGTCTTGGAGAGGCAGGGGATTTAGCTCAGCAGAGTAAGCACCTGGCAAGGGTAGATCATGAATTGGATCCCTGGCACCAAAAACAGAAAAGAGTTAAATAAAAAGAGTCCTGAAGAGTACTTAGGAGCTCTGAGAGCTGACTAACTTGCTTTTAAAACCCAGTCTGAGCCAGGTGTTTTGGCATAGGTCTGTACTCCCAGCATTTGGAAGCCTGGAGCAGGATTGCCTCTAGTTTGAGGCCAAGTTGGGCTACATAGTGAGTCAAAGGCTGGTCTGAACAGCACACATGACAAGACCCTGTCTAAGAGAAAGATAGAAAGAGAGGGAAAAAAAGAAAGAAAACAGTCTGTCTGAATATCAGGTACAGGAGCTTTGGCAAATTAACTGATCGCTCTCTCAGCTTTAATTTTCTCACCTGTAAAACATTCTTCTAAAATAGTAGGAATGAAATTCAGCACATTCAATACATACATCTCAGCACCTGACATGTAATTCATAGTCACTCATGTCATCAGCAAGTGCTTTTGTTTGCGTGTGGGTGGTTGCTCCAAAACAGATCCAAATTCCTGCATTTCTTCCTCTCTCTACTGCTACCACCAAGAAACCATCATCTCTCCAGAAGGCTAAGGCAATTAATTCCTAACTTGCCTCTGCAGCCACTCTGACACCCACACCACACTGATCTTGGTGAAATGCCCACTTCTTCAACTAGAAGCCTCTATCTGGCCTCTCCCTGCAGTAGACAAAAGGCACAGCCCTCACAGTGTCCACTCCATACTCAACACAAGCCCCTGGCTCTCTTTACAGCAGCCACTAAGGGTACTTTCAGCTCAGCCCTGTACTCCTCAAGGTCTCTGCACCAGAGACTCCAAATAAGAAGCTCCCTGAGGTTTCAAGGGTAGCTCCTTCCCTGAAATCAGTTCTCATCCACCCCTGTAGACATCACCTCCACTGTCCAACCCTGGGCATTTACCTGGCCATACTCTCTTATATACTCAGCCTCTCTCCCCACTGGACAGCACGTCCAGGAGAACACAGACCTCATCTTTGGTCACTACTCTTCCCCCAGAACCAATCCCTGGGTCTGGATCCAGGAAATGCTCAAACCTACTTTAAAGTATGGATAAACACTTATAAAATCTGTAAAACGCAGATTGAAAGGGATAAATGAAGGCTGAGAGTCCCTGGTGACTGGGTCTCTTTCCAATTTGTGCTTCTGTTTTCCCTTTGCTCTCTTCTTCTGAGAACATCCCGCTCCTTCTCCACAGCCCTCTAACTCCACCAGCCCCAGGCTTGGTCCCCAGTCAAGCCCAGGAACTGGGAGACAAGAAAAGGAGCGCTAGGGCGGGGAGGAAGGAATGAAGCTGGAGTGTGGCGCCCTCTGGTGGTCACAAGCTCCATGACAAGACAGAGACTCAATTCCAGTCCAATGTAACCCTGCTACTCTGTTCCTGGAAGGTGTCCTACAGTTTGCCGCTGTTGTCAGATGGAAAGTCAAGTCTGGGTCCTGCCTACGCAGGCACTTGAGGTCATGTATTGCAATCATCTGTCTCCTGCACCAGACAAGAGACACCGAGGCCAGGACTGAGTTAGACTGGGGGTCTCTGCCAAAGGCACAGCTGGGAAGTATGTGGGAGGAGGGATCCTGCCCACTGACACCTGCCACTGAAGCGCTAGGTTGCCTAAGCTTTGGGTCAGAATCCTGTTGCATTTATCCCAGAGTTTTATTATTCTTGTCATCTCTCACTTGTCCCCCACAGAAAAGAGGTTTCCACCAAATAAGCTAGGCCTAAGCAAGCTCCTTTGGCAGCAGTCGACCAGCCAAATCAGTCAAGTCAGTGTACAGGATCTCGCTGTTTCTTCTTCTTCTTCTTCTTCTTCTTCTTCTTCTTCTTCTTCTTCTTCTTCTTCTTCTCCTCCTCCTCCTCCTCCTCCTCCTCCTCCTCCCTCTCCCTCTTCTTCTCCCTCTCCCTCTCCCTCTCCCCTCTCGACTCTCCCTGTCCTGTCTCCCTCTACCCTCTCACCTCTCCCTTTCTCCCTCTGTCAAATCATTCCAAAGAGAGCTAGAAGAGAACAGTTTTTTTATTTCATTTAAAGAGGAAAAAAAGCAAAGCAGAAAAAAGGGTAGAAACAATACAGAATTTCAGAAAAAAATAAACAGTAAGAAATCACTAGTTGATAAATTACATATTGTCTTCTTAGACATAGTTGTTCAAGTTACAAAATTAAAGCATACAAAGTGGACATTCAAACAGTGAGGCTGCAAACAGTTCTGTTCAATGATCCAATAAAAACTTAGCAACATGGTTATCAATCCTACGCACTTAAAGATACATGCAGTAGTACCCTTTAAAGCACTTTCTTTTCTTCCTTTTGCTTTTTAGTTATATCATGTTTCAGCTTGCTCAGTACCTTACTGATCTGTTTTGTTGTTGTTATCTACTTTTTAATTACCTTATATTTTTCTGTTGCTTTGAGTTTCTCCTCATCCATGCCCCATGGATCAGCTTTGGTAGAGTTGGAAGGTTTTGGAGGTATTTTGTTACTTTGTTATCTTTTTTTTAAGGTAGCAAAATGCAGCAGAACAATATAGAACAAAGCCAACCCAGACAGTACAGTGAAATTGGCACAGAACCTCACAGCAGGTCACCAGGACAACAGCAATAGGCACAATAGTACATCCAGATCTCTTCACAATAGCTGTTCTTTCAATCAGGCAGAGCAAAATGGAAGGAAATACCGTACTTATAAAAATAGAATATTGAATAGAGCAGTACCATTAATCAGAACTGAGCAAAACAGTGATAAAAATATTTGCCTTCAAAGAGATGGTAGAAGGAAATCCCCCTTACTTGCCACACTGCATACGTTCTTCCTCCCAAGAGATACTCAGACCTCCGGCTCCCACTTGCTAACGCGGGTGGGGGGTGGGGGTGGATGTTTGATTCTTAGTCCGCACACGGGCAAGCCCACAACCACTTACCAGAGCAGTGAGCTGGCTGCTTGTTTTCCCAGAGCCCCAAGTTCCAACATGGCGCAAAGCTCAGGAAACGTGGCTGCTCTCGCCCCAGAGCAGCCACGGCTTGTCAGGCCACAGCCACTTACAAGAGCGGCGAGCTGGTTGCTTCAAAGAGAACAGTTTGACCCAGGAGCACTGATGTCTGGCAGCCTCCCTGTCCTGTGTTCCTTGCTAGAAGGTTGCAAAGAACGAATGAGCTCTGGGTGTGAGTAGTGTTGCCCAGACCTAATTATGTGGTAGAATCACCTGGGTTTGCCTCTTTGCAAGACCTGAAAACCAACTTCTCAACACACACACTTTCAAATTATGCAACACTGAATAAAATTCCAGAACACTGGGGAAAGTGTAAAGAGATTTCTGGCCCTTGCTAGCCCTTGGTGGGGGCTCCTGTGGCACTGCAGGCAGCATACAGCAGGCTCCTGGTGACCCTCACCTCTCACATTGGGTTCCCAGGCCCTCGGGAGGGAAGGAGCCTCAGGATGTCCTAGACCAGTGATCCCAAACTTCTTAGAACTTTCAGTGATAACAGAGAGCCAGTTGCACCCCGCATGCCATAGGTTCACCATCACTGTCTTAGGCTGACAAGTCACAGCTGGGGAGGGGAGAAGTCTCAGAGAATGGAGACTCGGCCCATCAGAGCCGGGGGGGCTGTGGTTGGGCTGGGGGAAGGCAGGACAGAGACAGCCACCAAAAGGGGGTCAGAGCAGACAGGGGTCCTGGCCAAGAAGCTACAGAGGCAAAATAGAACCTCACCAGGGACTCCCCCACCATCCCAGCTCTGTGTGGGGTGCTCATACCTGAAGCTTGTGGGGCTCCCTATGTAGAGAAACTGAAACAAACACTGGGAGTCTCAAAGGCTGGGTTCTGCCCCAAGCTTTCTGTGCAGCCTTGGGAACACCCCTTAACCTCCCTGACCCTCCATTTAACCATCAGTAAAAGGAATGAAACAGACCCATTTATTAATTCAACATATACATATTTCTGACCACTTCATGTGCCAGGCACCAGCCTGGAAGCTATGGACCCATAGGGAGCAAGACAGGCACAGTTCTTGCCCTCAGTGTAGAGTGAAAGCTGGAAAAATGAATGTGAAATAAGTGGTTTTCCTACAGGTAAAACCATGTACTGGCTGTCTGATAAAAGGAGCATCGCCCCTGGCCTGGGCTGGTGTGCTATGGGGTGGGAAGGCTTCCTGGAAGAAATGGCCTGGGACCTGAGATGGGAAGAAGAAACGGGGGCCCATCAGGCTGTGGGGCATGAGGGGGTGAAGCATCCATTCCCCTCCGCATTTGGGTGCCTTCCTTTGGAACATGCTAGCAAAGAAAGTGGGTGTAGCCACCCGCTGTGGCCTGCTCATCCCTCCAGCCTCATGTGGCTTCTGGCAGGTAGGCAAGTCAAGGAATTAACAGGGTCCCTGCCTGAGTGTGGGGAGAGTATTCACTGCTTGCACTAAGTATGACTGTGCCCAGAAGCTCTACCTTTGCAGGGCCTCTGCACTCCCAGGGCTTCCTGCTCTCTGGGAAGCTCCCACCTGCTCCCCTTCCCTGCCTGGCCTCACTCTAGCCCCAGCTCCCCTCGCCTTAGTACCCTGCCTGAGTGGAGGACAGAAGATCCTTTATCGGAGCAGTGCACCCCATGGGCTTGGGATTTAACAGTGGCTTAAACACCTGCCTGGCAAGCACAAGGTTATGAGTTTGATCCCCGGTACCAAAAAAGAAAAAGAAATAGTAGTTGAGCAGTGCACCCCAACTGTATTCTTCCAGCTCCTGTCCAGAGTGAGGAAAGGAGCCCAAGAGTGCAGTGGTCTGTCCAGGTCAGTGGCTAGGAATACTGTGCCCACTGCGGGGTGGGGGAAGCCTGTGCAAGTGGTTCTGAAGCAAAACTATAATGAGAGGAACCTTCAGACAGGGCCAAACTACATAATTTTTAAAACACCAGGTCTGTGTGCTTCTCTGCCTGCCCCCTTCAGACCAGCTTCCCTTCAGGGAAACGGCGCTTTCACTTGAAATCTTCTATGATTTTCAGCAGCCTGTGTCCCATAACTAAGTTATGGAAAAAGATGGGGGAGGATTACAAGGCTGGGTCTGGGACTTTGTGCCATCAGCTGTTTCAGTTATCTATCTGGGAATCAGCAACCACTCCCAAGCATGATGGCTTAGAACAACAGCCTCAGCCTTTGCTCAGGACTCCACTGCAGGGCAGCCCCGCTGCTGGTTCTAGCTGAATCCGTTGTGGTCACTAAGCAGGCTGGCCTGAGTCTTTCACCTGCTGGGATATAGTGCCCTTAGTCTCTTTCTCCTCACAAAAACATAGGGCCTCTCCACATGGCCTCACCAGACTTCGTACACAGCCGTTCAGGGCTCCCAAGATTGCCAAAGTAGCTAGGCCTCCCTAAGACAGGTGTGGTCTAGGCCAGCATCTGCACCCTGCTGCCCCTAAAGCCCATTGTCCTTATTGTGGGAACACAGATTAAATTAAGAAAATGTAAATAAATGCTTATAGCAGGGTCACAGTCGATACACTGTGCGGACTAGAGAAGTTTAGAAACTTAACTAAGGAATTCAACAGTTCTGTATCCTAGGGTGCAGAGGACAAGTCTTCAGGTGGTTGTTTATGCTCCAAGATGTTTTAATGTTTGATACATTGTGTTAACTTGAGAAGTTTAGAAGTTTAAGTGATTTAGCAAGGGGCCAAGGCCCTCACTTTGTAAACATCCTGAGCCTGTACAAGAGGCAGGCAAGGAAATGGTGTGAGTGCTACCCTGTTCCTGGACGGGAAGCCTGCTTTTAATACAAGAGAGGAAGAAAGGTTTACTCTTCCTTTTTCTGTGCTTACTGCTTTTGCTGTCTTCTACTGCCATGAACTGTTGCCCCTCTACCATGTGCCACTTTGCCTTGGAGCCACCTGATTATGTACTGAAACCTCCCAAAATCAGTGAGCGACATAAACCTTCCCTTTCTTAATTTTGGGTGTTAGGTATTTAGTCTCAGCAAAGAGAAAAAAAAATAACTAACATAAGCACTTCCTTACGGTTAATTTGAAAATTTTGGATGGTGGACTTTATTTGTGTGTGACTTAGATAATTTTGAAAGTACATATGTAATTTTAACTTTCTAATTGTTTTGAAAAGCAGAATTTGCTTGAACAAGTCTGTAGGTAGCCTTAACTTCTGCCCAAGTTTGTTTCACATGTATACGTAAGTGCGTATGCATATATAACATATAGTTGTAAATTAATATGCATCATGTGAATGTGTTATTGTAAACAACTCTTAACTCTTTATTCTCAACTGATGGATTTAAAACTGTTTTGAAAGCCTTTTAAAATGTGTATCTTTACAAAGTAATACTCAGGATGATGATGGATGATTATTTAAATGTTATGATAAAAATGACAGCAAAATGTGAATAAAAAGTTACAAATTAAAGTTACAAAAACTTTAAACCTGATTAAAGTTACAAAATTAGTCCAGGTACAATGGATTGTAAAGATCTGAGTGTGAGCAGCAGACAGCGTAGTTCGTGGGACCACTAGTGTAAACAACACCCCTCTGGTCTGTAGGTAGCAAAGACTGCACAGAGATAAGACCTCCCGCAGCTGCCTTTCATACGGGCCTCGTAGTCTTGTCTCTAGCACCACAGTTTTCATGACTGCCACATCCACATATTACCTTTAGAAACCTTAGAGCCTTGTGTACTTTGAGAAAGTGCTCAGACACCCTTGCTCCCCGCGACTTAGCAAATGCTCTACTCCCAAACCCAGCCCAGGCTCCTCATCCTAATCCTTAGGTCTCACTCCTGGCATTCTGGGCCCTGTCCATCTAGGAAGGACTTCAGACAGCCACAGCCAAGAGCAAGGGTGGAATGGGGCCAGAGGGGCCTCTTCATCTCTCAAATCCCAGCATCTCAGTGATATTTCCTGGGATCTGCCCCTAGGCCAGGGGAGCACAGTGGCACACACACCCTCGGAAAGACAACTGAAAGCTTTCCCTAGGCACCGTGGGTCTAAGAGCCTCAGGCCAGAAAGATGCAGTATGGCCTGCTGGTTTGGAAGTGTACTGGGGCAGAGGGCAGAACCTCTTCTCCAATAAATTCCTAAGTATTGCAGCTTCCACAGAATCTCCCTAGGAACTGACGGCTCCTAAAGTAACTCTGCCTGAGAATATTTGGAGCTGCAACAGGCTTATAAATTTGACCCCAATCTTAATTTCAAAATTCAGATAGATAATATGTCAAACTCTAGGTGCCTTCCAAGTGCTACATGTCCACCAACTCATTCCTGAAGGGCACCACTACAGGGCCACCTCACTCAGGAGAGGCTGAGGCTAAGAGGTAGGCTGGGTGGCTTCTCTGGGACTAAGCTGTGAGTGGCAGAGGCAGGTTCTGAGGCCAGGCAGCTTGCTGAGGAGTGGGGCCCTGACCAAGTTCCCTAAATCAGTGCCTTCTCCTCTCAGAGAACCTGGCTATTCAGCTAAAGTAGACCTCTTGGTCCTTCACCTCTGCAGGAGCAATGGTGCCTAAATGTATTATTTAGGTTTGGACAAGTTGCTGCTTATAGGAACAAATCAATTAGAAAACTGTTCCTAGGTTGAGACTTCTGTTCTCTAACCAGCTCCTCTTCTTCTGTGTCTTCCTGTGTCAGGTATATAACATGTATATTTTATACACATGCTCCACATGCATGCTGTGTCTGTATCAAGAAATACAAATGACGAATGTAGTGGTGCACACCTGTAAATTCAGCCACTTAGGACACTGAGGCAGAAGGATCATAATTTTAATTTAGGCAACTCAGACTCTGCCTCAAAGCAAAAGAATTAAAACAGCTTTATATATATATATATATATATATATATATATATATATATATGTCACAAGCTAAGGCAGAAAGATAGCTACAAGTTCAAGATCAGCCTTGTCTACATAGTGAGATACTATCTCAAAAAATAATAAGTAAATAAATCATATGCCTGCATTCCTAATGCAAAACATTTTGACTAATGAGCATATGACAAAAATGACAAATAGCTTTGAGAATTAAAGAATATAGACAGGAAGAATTTCCCTCCAAGCTCAACAAACTCAAAAATCTCCATAACGACAAACACTAGTACTCAAATAAATAAAATATGGCAAACAAATGAGAAGAATAAACACAGGCCACGTGACCTAAGTGCATTTGCCGTTGCTGGAAGCTGAGCTACAGACTGATATTATGTATTGATGCGCACAACAATCAATTTTAATGGTGGTTCACTACCTAGGATACTGGGCCATGTTCTACAGTGGACGGTGGAACTGCTGAACATTTCCCTTGGGTGAATTGACCACTAGTGTAAGCAATCATTGATAGGATAACATTAGACATGGATGGGCATTTGCCCTGCAGTGAACATTAGCAACAAGAGATGCCGAGCGCAGACAGGCAAGGCCATTTTAGCCTATGATGACCTCTGTCATGGCAATTTGGGGACAGGGAAATTATTACACTTGGAGGTCTCTGATCTGCTGTTTACCTTGAGAAGGACTGGCTTACAGACAGATCTTTTGTCATCCCCACCAGTACTGTCTGGACATTTGCCTCTTCCTTCTCTGGACATCAGATGATCAAAGCCCAGCAGGTTGCCTTCAGAGAGAGGGAGCTCACAAGGACTCCATACTTGGTTTCATACTGTGTTCTTGTCAACTTGAAATTTGTAGCAATCTTTTAAGAGGGGAGCCCAATTGTTTATTGTATACAGAACCTCAGTTCTGCAGCACAGAACTCTGGCCACTCGCCGTGGCACCCAGCGATGCTTCTCTCTGGGTTAAAGGCTCCTCACTGTTGAAAAGGGGCTAGGAGAGGAAAGACAACTGACCTTAGGTTTCTTCTGCTCTAGAATCTAGAATCAGTGGTCTGACAGGAGGTATTTAGAGCTGTGTAACATCCCAAATTTATTTGCAAGAGAAACACATGGAATCCCAATGCCTTTTGGTGTCTCAGAGCACATTACCCTCTATGAAGTCAGGGCAGGCAAGGCAGAGGGAATAGACATCTGACAAATGAAGCTTGTCCCAGGCCAGTTTCCTCATCTGTATGATGGAAAAAAAAAAAAAGGAATACTTGGTGCAGTTGTGAGGACAGAAAGCACCATTCTGGGGCATCTATTATGTGCCAGGCACATACTTAATTTATTTGCAAATGTTACTTCATTTCCCCTTCCTGTGGGTGGTGATGTTTTCATCCTTATTTTACAGGCTCAGAGAAGTGAAAAGATTAGGCCAAATTCACACAACTGGCTTGTGATGGGCTCAAGATTTTAAAATTCACACAACTGGCTTGTGATGGGTTCCTACGACTTCAAAACAAATCTTTGCATGACCAACTGGGGTTCCTTACAATTCCAATGCCCTGGGCCAGGTGCAGGATTCCTGGAGGGGTGAGGCCAGAAGAGCGTGGTCTGGCCAGAAGAGGAAAGACGCAAACCACAGACCTACCTGCTCTTTGCCTCCAGCTGTCCCAGATTCTGTTCAGCGTCCGTTTATCCGGGGGTGTCGGGCCCTGTGTGACCACGCGGTGGCGCTGCAGAGACACCCGGTTCTGGGAAGTTGGGTGCCTAAGACTGGAGGCCAGAGTTGGGAGGCTGGAAGACTGTGATGTCCCATCCGGATAAACTCGCAGTATAGTGATGTCCACGCCCTCCCTCTCCTGAGAGCTTCACCCCTGCCACGTTCTGCAGATACAAGTCGCACAGTCCCTCTCTAGCCTTCAGTCTACTGTTATCTTTCAGTAATTCTTGTACCATGGCTCTCCCACGAGAACTTCCTCCTTAAGGGTGGCTTTGGGAGGACCCAGGTACTTTTGGTGTAAGCAACCTGATCTCTCCTGCCTCCTTCTCTTGCCCCACGGAATGTGGGAGGTTCAGGGATGATGGTGGCCAGTGTGGCCATGCCTTCTTCCCCATCTGCAGGGGTACTTTGAACTGTGAGGCCTGGGGTCTCCCTCTGACCTCTCCACCCCCAGCAATTCCACAGCTCTTCCCTGCACTTACAGGTGGGTGTCACCTGAATTCAGGGCTGTGGCCGCTCTAGGGGACCTCAGTAACAAGATATGTGCCAAGTGCCAGCCTCTCACCCTGGTCCACTTGACCCCAGTCATGTGGATTCTCCACAAGGCAACACTCCCATGCTGCTCTTACAGCCAGAGGTCTTGTGTATGTCCCTCCCTGCCCCACACCAGGAATGAGAGCACCCCACAAAGACATGGGAAATAGATGGATTTATCTTGCCACCCAGCCCAGGGTCTGGCAGAGTATTCAGTGCGATCCAAAACTACAGTGAATGCTTAATTTCTTTTTTTTTAATTCTTACAAGAGACATTGCCATGAATCCCTCTAAAAATACTTGCCTTGCTTCAAGCCCGCTTATCCTTCTTACCACTTTTGTGAAGCAGTTCTGAAGCCTTTATGTTGTTAGTTGTGCTGTCATCATGCCTGTCACAATGCCCTGCATTGATTCAAAACATTTACCATTCAACATAGCCACCCTGACTTTGTGGAAGAACCAGAAGAAGCATGTGCCAGGTCAGGTGAACAAGGGATGAAGACACTCTGGCTTTATGAGCCTGCCCTTCTGCTGGAGGACATTAAGCAGCAGCACTCACTGTATTTTTGCTCCCACCTCATAAACACGCCCACGAAAGAGGATTTCCAGAACTTCTTCAGGAAGCAGCTGGAACGCTAGGTCAAGTGTGTTCAGCGTGAGGGAGAGTATGCGGAGGGTACTTAATGGCAATGAATCTTTTGCTGTAGTAAATTTTTGAAAGTCAAACATTCACTATACATTTTGATCACACCTCATTGTTAGCAGCAGCAGCTTGATGTTATGGATATTCCTGTAGACTCTCAACAGTTAGAAATGCCCACAGCAAAGGCATCTAAATGAACTGGAAGGGAGTGCCCTGTCACTAAAGTGTACAAAACAGGAGTAAGGGGACCAAAACAGCTTAAACACCAAAGATGAATAAAGTCCAGCACATCGGAGCGACGCCCTCCCCCATGTAACCTTACTCTTCACATCCTGCGAGATTACTGGGCTTTTTAGGCCAAACAATAAGCTCAGGCCCTAACCTAATTCATCCTCATGGGCCAAGAGCCCAGTCTAGGTCTTGTCAACAGATGCTGCTTAAACGATGGAGAAAAGTCTTTATAGCATTTATTAAACCAAGAACCAATCAGGTGCTGGGTTGGACTGGTGGAAAAAGAGCTCTGTCTGTGGGACCAGCCTGATGCCCACATAACCACGGGTGGCTGGCTTCCACCCAAGACCAATACATGTCCAGAATACGGTATTATAAAAGTGAACAAATGCAACTCTTCCTGTTTTATAAATGTTATTTCCATCCCCTGCCAGCAGAGGTAGCAGGGTGGGGGCTGAAAGCAACAATTCATTTAAAAAGGCAACAATTCTTATAAAATCAACACAAAGGAAAAGCCCAGGGTTAGGAAGCTGAGATGTTACCCTAGGGTGGAGCATAAATGTAGGGGGATAGACCCTGCCTATGAGAAAGTGAGGGGAACTTCTGCTAGGCTCAGGCCTGTGGGGACCAAGTCAAGGTAGCCCCTTGGAGCCCATGATTGGATGGCACTCTAGCACAGCATCAGTTCTGTAGGGGAGCATCTACAGGGAAACAAGCATCTTTCCAGCCTTGATTCTTGGAGACCTCATCTTGGAGGAGAAAGTGGCGGTCTGGGACTGGCATGCCGCAAGCGCTCAGAGGCTCCAACAGGTGAACTGACCTTGCTCATGCCACACAGCTGGCAGTGGGCCCATGCTCCCACCTCTGAGGCCCTTAATCTGTTTTGCTCCTGCTGCTGAGATGACAAGGACAGCAACAGCAAGGGGAGGCCCAGGAAAGGGATGATTTAGAGAAGACCCGGAAGTGCAGAGGACCTGGGCAGGAAGCTGGGTTCTAGCCAAACTTCCACCCAGGGGGACCTCAGATTAGTTTCCTTCTCTAGGCCTCATTTTCCCATCTGTACCATAATGAGATGGACTTAGTTTTCTCTTTAGTCCTTTCAACAATTAAAGTTCTATCTAGGGTTCCAAAGCAAAGGGGTAAGTTGTAAAAGGGTCTACTGTCCCTATGAGACCGGACCGTGGGTCAAGGGGACACTCAGCCCAGTGGACCTGAATTTGCCCTGCAGTGGTGGCTCACACCCACCCTCCTCCTGCCATGGGTCAGGTCAGGCCAGGCAAGAGGGAAGGCACTTGAGGGACAAGTGAAAAATGGCAGCAGATAGGGACCACCGTCTGGTTTGGCACTGATGTCCCTCTGCTTATGGATTGCAGGAGCAATGGAGACAAAAGGACAGGCTCTGTTCCTAGGTGTCAGCCCAGACGCAAAGCCCTTGGTAGGCCTACAGCTCCATAGTGATGCCAACACATACACCTACAGACTCCCCGCTGGCATTGGCACGTTACAACTTAAGTTATGTGGGACCTGAGCGAGCCCAGGGCAGCAGTCTGTCATGTGGCCCTGGGCCATGTCATTCGTCACAAAATGTCTAGGCCCCTGGCAACAGATTCCTGGATGTCTCCACAGTGCAGGGCCACCTTGGGGCTGGAGCCAGGCTGCCGAGGATAGGCACCCTCCCGCACCAGGCGCCGGCACTGTGTGCCCTGGCCCACGCTGATGCTCTGCAGTGCTGGGAGGTGATGCAACAGCACCTCAGGCAGGGGCACCAGTCCCGTGCCTGACAGGTCCAGCTCCTGCAGTGAGCCCAGGCCAGAAAATACCTCAGCTCCTGCCCACTTGAGCTTGGGGTTACCCGACAAGTCCAGGACCTGCAAGCCAGGCAGCTGACGGAAGCCATGGGGTGCCAGCTGAGGCAGACCTTGTAGGCTGGCCAGCGACAGATGGGTAAGGCCTGCCAGCCCCATGAAGGCGCCAGGGCCAATGGCTGCCAGGGGGTTCCCGTCCAGGCTCAGGTAGCGCAGGGGCAGGTCTCGTAGATCAGGCACAGCACGAAGCCGGTTCCAGGCCAGGTTCAGACTCTGAATGGTGGGCGTGGGCAGGCCGACCCCTGCGGGCTGGGGGACCAGGCGGTGAATGAGGTTGTGGGAGAGGTCCACGTGCAGTGCCCGGGGCTGGTTGTGGGTGGCAAAAGCAGACACAGAGACCTCCTGGAGCTGGTTGTGGCTGAGGTTGACATCACTCAGTGGGGAGCTGGTGAAGCTCTCAGCTGGCAGGGCAGTCAGGCCATTTTGACTTAGGTCCAGAGACTCCAGGTAGCGAAGCCGGGAGAAGGCAGTGGGCGAGATGCTGGTGAGTAAGTTGTGACTGAGATCCAGGCCAGCCAACGTGGTATAACCAGGCCCTGCCAACACCGACTCATTTACTGTCTCCAGGCGGTTGGAAGACAAATCAAGATGGGCTGTGTCCAGCGGAATAGGCACAGGCACAATGTGAGGGCCCAAGCCACTGCAGTCCACTCGGGTCAGGCTGAAGCTGTCAAAGAGGCCAAAGGTCTCCACTTCACACTGGCAACCAGGGAAGCATGGCTGGGTCGTCTGCATTCCACTCACGGCCAGCAAGAGCAGCGGGAGGAGCAGCAGGGTCCACAGCATGGTGGGGGCTGGAGAGAGAGCCACACACACAGTGAGGGTTGGACACATCAGAAAGCCACCCCACCCCATGCGACGTGAGCCAGTGGGTCTGGATGCAGCTCCCAGCCCCCTGGAATGCCCTTCTGGAGAACTCCTTATGATCCCTACTCCAGTTCCTCTCTGACCTGTTTCCCCATTAGTATGGAAAGGGGTTCTGCCAGGTTTGTGGATTTTTCAACAGCGCACAGCAGTTTACTCCATAAATAAGAGCAGCAGATGCAAGACGCACACAAGCCCGCTCTGGCTCACGTGAATGGGCCTGAAGCCTTTCACGCCTGTGCCCGGGGCTGCAGGGCAGTGTGAAGCCTGCCTTTCCAGTATGGATGGCTTCAGGCCCATGGGCTGGTGTGGACCTAGTCCCTGCCAGGGAAGGGCTCACAGTGTACAGCTGTTTCACTGTCTCTCACAACCACACTTCAAGGCAGAAATTAAATCTTCATTTCACCAAGGGGGAACAACAGAGCCTTGAGTTGTTAAAAAACATATCTACAGCCACTCAGCTAAGTGTTACAGCAGTGACAAGGGTGCACACACGGGAAGCAAGGCCTCATGCCAAGGTAGTGGCTGAGCCCGCACCACACTCCCACCTCCGAGAACAAGGTGCTGCTCTCCTGCAGACCGCAGCTCACCCCAGCCCCTTGCTCAGTCTTCCTGAGGCAGGACCTTCCTTCCAACTGGGGACCCTGTGTCTAGATTTCCAGCTGGGATTAGGGAACAGTCATCCAAGCCCCTCCCACCTTGTACTGCCTCCAGATAACAGAATTCTCACATCTCTGTGACCCTTCTGTTAACCTTCAGCAGGCATGTGGGCTGGTTCCTCCATTAAGCAGATGAAAAACAGAAACTCAGAAAAGACCCAAACAAATACAAAGCAGGATTAGAACCTAGGTCTATCAGATTCCAATTCTTCTATTTAAGTGCACTGACTCTAACAGGCCTGGAAATGAGCTGGTAGGGAAGCAGAATCCAGAAAGAGCTTCTCCCAGAGACTTGTCACATGCAAGCCACTTCCTCTCTCCAGCCCTGTTTCCTTCTTTGTATAACTGCAACAGTAGCTGCCACATACATCAGGCATTATGTGTACCTTATCTCTTCTAATGACCACATACCCCTACATCAATCAGAGCTTATGTTAATGTGGCTCCTAAGGTATTGGGGCTCAGGGGCACAGGCTTGAGAACCAGACGGTTGCACAGCAAGAGCCCCTAAATGACGGCTTGGGGTCTGAGGTTACTCGTCCCTGCACAGCAGCCACTCAGCTGGGCATTGGGCAACAAGTCTTCATGTGGGCTTCACGTGAGAGGCCCTGTCCTCTTGCCTTATCTCCTCCTTCCCACTGGCCTTCAGGGAAGAGAGTGGAGGTGGAGGCTGAGGGGAGTGGGCCAGGGACCTGCCCACCTTCTAGACTGGGAGGATTAGGGAGGGTGCCGCTGTATAGCATTACGGCCCCGCATGAAACTTTAAAGATGCAGTCACTTGATCTGTACTCTGCCTCTGCCCAGGGCCTGGGACAAACGAGGTTCCCCTGACCCCCCTCCCCAACAGGCCCCTCCTTTCCCAGCCTTTTCTTTTGTAGAGGCCAATTTGAGGATTAAAGTCAGCCCAGGTGCATCCTGGGCTTGGTCCCAGCTGAGGCAGTACAGAGTGTTCCAATGTCTGGAGCAAAAGGAAAATATTAAGTTGCTTCAGGCCTGCTTTGTTCCCCGGGGGTGAGCTCCTTGCTGCGGAGTTCATTACCACTACCAACCCTGCCTCCCCGACCAAGCCAATCTGCTCATACCCACCCTTCTTGGGGTTTAAACAAACACTACAGCTCAGAGCTCTGAGATTACCATTTGGTTTCCCAGAGGTGATTATACAATGTGCCCATGAAAGGCCAAGTGGCTTTCTCATGAGCTCCTGCTTATGTAACCAGCAGCCCAAACCCAACCCCAACACTGCCTCTAAAGCCTCTTGTCCTCAGTACCCTACAGCAGCAATGCCTGCCCTGCGTGTCTCACGGCACTTGATAACCCTCACAGCCTACCTGTGAGGCTGTGAAGGACGCAGAGAAGTCTTCCCCAGACATACCTAGAACTCAGGCAATAGTCATAACACCTAACGCAAGGGGGCAGGAGTGTAGCTGAGGTCACCACCGCCTCCCATAACAAGGCTGGTGGAAGGCTCCTAAGGTCATTACTCCACGTCAGGTTTGTTGTCCAGAGTTGGCCATTTGCAATATGAAGAGTCCACAGTGATAGAGCCAGTTCCCACTGTATACTAGTGTTGGACATACCATCTCTTACCCAGTCCTCACAGTTGACAAATAAGGTCAGAAGCATAACCCTCACTTACAGTAGAGAAAGCAAGAGTCACTTGCTAAGCTGCACGATATTGGAAAAATTACAGAGAGAGAGGATGAGCAGCCCCTTAGGGGACATGCCCAGCAAGGCCAGGACACTAACAGATACAGTTTCGGGCTATCTCTCCCCCAGGCTGTACTCCAGATGAAGGCCTTCAGACTGGATATATTGTCATACCACATTCCAGGATGACAACCTGGAGACAGGGTAACAAGTTCCAAAGTATAGTCAGGTGCCCTGGTTCTTAACCCCTGCTGCCCCAGGTTGTTCCCATCATTGGTCATGTCCTATCTCCTCTATGAGCTTCAGGAGTCTCAGGACTTTAACATTTAACAAAAGCATTTATTAAATCCCTGTAAAATACAAAGTCTGGGGCCAGGCTATTTTGGAATATGGGTAGGACTCAGGAAAACAGGACTTTGACCTCACAGGGCTTATAGACCAGCAAAAGGGACAAAGACTCACTCATTGCAAGATCACTAATGCCAGCCTAGAACCCAAAACACATGGATCTGTGTGACCTTCCATTTTATTTATGTCTCTGTGTCTTGGCTTTCCCATCTGTACAGCAGTATTAGTATTTCTCACCCTCAAACCAGACATTTCCCCCTTAGAATGGAGGGAAAGACAGACCAGCGTCCACCAAAGAAGGTAGGGGAGAAGGGTATTTCAGCCAAGATTCATCCCCTGAACTGCAGATAAAACATATCTACTCATCGACCAAGTTACAGAACAGACAGGCACAAGGATAAGGGCTTAAAACTGAACCTGCCTTTAGCCTCCAACACACCCATATCCCCCCTGGAGAGACATACTAGAAGGCCCTACAGGGACAAAGGCATGATTATTCATGGTTGGCCTCGCAGCACCAAGTTCACACTGATTCTAAGGAAAGTTTGCTGATGGACCATGAGGACAACAGTAAACTATGATCTTAGCAGTTCCAAAAGTTCTCCCCATATGACACCCAGGCCCTATTGAGAGATACCTGTCTCACATGGCTCTGACCACATCTACTGCCCTCTCAGGTTCTGCTATTACCCACAGAAATCAAATCCTGCTTTGGAGTCAGGGTGGCAAGAGGTATCACTTTGATGATGGACTCTGAACAACTTTCAATCTTTAATCACACTTGTCCAAACTCAGGAGAATCTCAGGGTTGGGAGCCGGAGGCCTCTTAGAAATCAATGGTGACTGAGTCACAGAGAGGACCAGGGATGCCAGGGAATAGCAGAGATAGGACCCAAAGGCTAGGTAGGGACCTGGTACCTCACACTACTGCAGGCACCACACATCTACCCTCCTGGCCTGGCCTTGCCAGTGGAACAAAGCCTGCTCTGTCCACACAGGCTCCCTCCAGCCTCCCCTCCCACCTGGCCTCTCACACCACAAGCCATCAGTAGGCCTCCTTCAGAGACAAATTCTCTGCTGCCCCAGTATGTACAACAGAGAAGGCTTGGAGAGGGAGCAGCTTGGGGCACAGCCTGGCCTTCTTTACCTGTGCACCCTTCCACACCTGGGCCAGAGCAGGCCAGGCACATGCACCAACAGAGTGCCAGATGATCCAGAGTCCAGTGAGGAAGCTACAAAGTGTGACTGCCTGGCCCCAGATCCAGATGTGAATCCAGCTCCACCTACCAGCCCCAGGCAAGGCTCAACCTAGCTGAGTCCCAGTGCCCTCAACAGAGATAACAGCAGAGGACAGTGCCAGAATGTGAAGCATTCTGTTCAACACTGCCCCATGGAAGTGCATACTGCCTGGCAGACAATGCTAGTGGCATCTTACGAGGCTTCCTGAAGGCAATGACAGTGTATTCTTCACCGCTTTCCCCGTGCAGTACCTGTACCCAGCAGGCCCACAGCTTGCTGTGCTAACCCCTCCAACCCTGCTGCTGAGGTCTATCAGCAAGGCCTCACCTCCCTCCCCTGAGGGCAAGAGACAGGTTATAGCTAGGGCCCTTCTCACCCTAACTGCCTGCCCCAGTGCCACACAATAGCTGCTCTGGCCCTAGAATTTTCCACCCCCTGCCTCAACTTCAACAGGGTGCCCCTGGCACAAGAATCAGGTGGGCAGGGGGCCAAGTCACAGGCTGGCCCAGGGCCCAGCACCCACCTAAGCTGGGCCTTTGCCTCAACCAGCAGCTTTCCTCTCCCTGTCCTTTCACTGTTCCCTTAGTCACAAAGGAGCTGACCAGTGAAATTCCCAGGTAGAAATTTCACAAGGGTCCTGCCCTCCATCTATTCACTCAGCTCTGGAAACACAAGATTGAAAAAATTTCAGAGCCAAAGTCTATTAGGGCCAGCTGTCCCTACAGAATCTCTAATACTGCACATCCACGCAAGCTCGCCAGCTCACTTCGCCTTCACCACCATCCCTGTTCTGCCTTATCTCAGTCCTGATTGCAGAGAGCACCGACAAGCAACTGAACGATACTCATCTGGACAGCAGGGAAAGCAGGACTCAGACCCAGACACCTCAGCTCCACATGCAGGGCTCCCTATGACACACTGCCTCGTTTTATAGATGGGCATATATGGACAAAAGCTTAGAGCTAATGGGGTTAGACTGTAATTACATGTTTACCTGTCTGTCCTGTGACTTGGGAGCTGAGCCCTGAGCCTGGCACATACCAGGTTCTCTATGAAGGTTCTAAATATCTAGAAAATGATTCTATCACCAAAAATCACCTCTCAACTTTCCCCCCAACTATTGCCTCAACTGTTATCTCTTCAGTCATTCTACAAGATCATGTCAGATGGCACTGTTGCGCTCAGGTGGGGCCTGAAAGCCCAGCACCCTCATCAGTGGGTGGCGGTGATCCTGGTACTGCTTTCTCCTTCCAATATGCCTTCTTCCTGAAGATTTTCAAGTTCCTGTAGTTTTGAGCCAACATCTGTGCGCACAGGGAAAGGTTCTGCAGCTCAGCAGACTGGGCCCCACCCTGCGTGCCTTTACCTACTATGAGGCTCGATATGTCCTCACTGGACTTTGGAGTGTAAGGGTTTACCTGTACCATAGTGAGAGACCTAGTCTGTGCCAGTGGGCCACTGTGGTGATTACTGAGGGAAAGTGAAGGCTCAGCCTAGGAGGCGCCAACTGGTGCTCTACGCATGTTGATTCTCACCCTCTAATGGGTGACTGTAGGGGCCAGCGAAGACAAAGAGCTTTGACACCAGCAAAGCCTAGGCAAAGCAGGGGCAGAAAATGGAGAAAAATCCAAAATCTGTTTCCTGAGGCCTTGGATTATGTCTTAGAGCACCAACCAGCCTTTACTAGAGAACTGGAAAGGGAGAGTTGGAAGAGTTGCAGAGGCCAAAATGGGTTGAAGCAGTTGAATTGCCTGTGACAGAATAAGGACTTGGTGTTAGGTCAGCAGCCACCCTGGGGTGGGTAGGTCATTGTCTTCCTTCTTTCTTACCCTCAGGCTGGGTGCACCCTCAACCTGCTCAGGCTGGGTCTGAAGGCCTACTACAACAGCCTAGCCCAGGCCCCTGCCTCCATTGCCAGTCATGCTGGGCGCCAGAATGAAGCTTTCACTCTGTTTAAAACCCATTTCGCAAAAACAGCTTTCTAGCTAGAGGCCCATCACTCCCCTAGGACCTCCTGCCCTTGCATTGGCTGTTCCCTCTGACAATGACAACAAAGGGACCCTACTGCTCTTACTTGCTTGATTCAAAAGCTGCCTCCTCTGTGAGGCATTCCCAGGCTAATCTGCCCCTCATTCACCAAAGTGTCACCTCTTTCTGGGCTCCCACGGCTCCTGGCCTATGGCTATGTATAAAAATCTACATCCAGCTCTGCTGCCATATGAAGCCTGGCCAAGTGAAGGGGGAAAACCATATGAAGAAAATGTCCCTACAGGGGAGCAAACTTCCTTCCACTTGGGGATGCTTGCAAAATATTTAGGGCCTTGCCAAGCAGTGTAATCAGGTTTGGACCCATGGTAAAACTGGAGTTGAACTGAAGGCTGAGAATCATCGTGAGCTGGTATTTGAACTCAGGTACTTCTCTTGTGAGTATGACCCAGTATATGTCTGTATACTGTAATGCATGCCCCAAACCTCTTCTCAGCTTATTAGCACATGTAAGTCATTATTCTATTAAATGTATACAACAGATCTCAGGACAGGAATTAGTGCCCTCATCTGAAAGATGAAGAGCCCAAGAATCAGACCAGTGAATTGTCCCAGGCCACAGAGCTAGGAAGCAATGGAGTGGGTGGAAAACCTGGACCTTCTGCCTCTGGAATACTGTCTCTAGATTGGTCTCAGCCTCCAGCGGCACCCATAGCCCAAAGGGTTTTGTAGAAGTCCCAATCCCACCTAGCTGTGCCTGTAGACCCTCCTACAAGTCTCCAGTGCCTAAGGTTCAAATCTCAGCTCAAAACAGTTGTCAGTAATTTGGCCTCTGCCTTGCCCCCAGTCTCCAGGTCAACTCCAATTCCCCAGCTCAGGACCTTACATCTGACAGCACACAGTACTGACCTCCTCTGGGCTGTTTCCAGAGCACACAGAGAGTCTTGTGCACGCTGTTCCCTCTGTGGTCACCCCTTCCTGCAGCCCCTGTGCATTCACTGACTTCAAAACCCTGAGGAGTTAGGTGCTATGGTGCATGCTTATAATCCCAGCAACTTCTAATTCCAGCTCCACATAAGGCTGAAGCAGGAGGATTACAAATTTGAGGCTAGCTTGGGAAACTCGGACACTATATCAAAAGGCGGGGGGCTTGGGGTACAGCTCAGTGGTAGATTGCTTGCCTAGTATGTGTGAAATGTGTGAGGCCCTGGATTTCACGCCTAGTACCAAAAAAAAAAAAAAAAAAAAACAACTGAGCAGATGAAAAGAGTCATCTGCTCTGTTGGGTTCCTGGCCCAGGTTTTCCCCCATAGAACCTATGTCTAAAGTTGCTTTGTCAGGAGACTTTTAGGAGGACCCAGCCCTTCTTAGGAAGTATCTTCAGTTACCTAACATAGCCCAGCCTTGCCCTAAGAAATGATGTGAACTCTTTTTACGCCCAGTCCTGGGGAATGGCTGGGATCACAGGGGTGTGAGCCACCACTGTGTCCAGCAGGACAAGTGAACTCTTAAAAGTATCACCGCTGCTTTAAACCAGGAGTTCAAATTAGGAAGAAAACTGATCTGATCTCTACCCACCCATATACTGTCATTTAAAAGATAAGGTTAAAAAAAAAAACTGTCAATTCCTTCCTTTCCCTCCATCTTTGAGTCCTCTGCTTTTGCTTCTGCCCCAATGGAGAAGGTGACAGAAGCCATGAGCTGCATTCCAGTCTCCTCTGCCCAAGGAGCAGTTGTTGCCCAGGAACTAGCCAAGTTAGAAAGGTGTATGTTACACAGCAAAGCATTTCCAGGTTCTGAGACCTCAGGCAGTCAGCCAGAAGCAAGGTGGGAGACAGGCTGCCCATATCACCCCTTCCAGAGGAGGAACTTAGGCCCTGAGACCTAGGAAAGCCCCTCCCCCTCCCAGAGCAGTAGCCAGCACCCTCCTGCTGATCTGCAGCATTGGGCAAAGTTCCTCAATACAGTACAGACTCTGCAGTGAGAGGCAGGTGTTTGGGTTATCTATGCCACACAGGATCAAAAGCCCGTTGGGACTGGGCCCTCTGCCTCTCTGGCCAGTACCTGGGTTCTACAAGTCTAGTCTTATCACAGGGGCACAACACAACCAGAAGACTGACTATGGTCGCCAGACGGAGTGTGAGCAGGTAGCGCTGGTTATCCCGACTGAACGCTTGCTCAGGTGCGACCGGGACACCCCAGGGAGCCTAGTGCCTACAGGGGGCCACCGACTGTCCTATTCCAAAGGAGCGCGTGCACGGTTTCCTCTTCCCTGAACCCGACTAGGTGTCCTGCGGGGCGGCAAGCAGGCCTGATGCCAAAAGGGCGGTGGCTTCCAACCTACCGACTGGTCCCCCTGGCGAGCAGTAGACTAGGGGTAGCTCCTGGCGGGGGCGAGGGCTGGAGCTGGTTTCTGGACCTGGCAGAAATCTCTCTCGATCATACTCTCCTGTCTCAGGCCGCTTCCCTGCCTCCTCCCCGCGGAGTCCCACACGGGTGTCCGACTCGCTCCGCCCAGCCCGGGCCCGGACCAGTCCCAGACGCCGCCGATCCCGCACCCACCAATCCTCTCCCATCCTCTCGCAGCCCAGGGGGGCTGTCAGGACCCCCCTACCCCACCACCATTTGGGGGCGGCCACGGGGAAGGCCCAGGTTGTTCCCCGAGGAATCAGGAGCAAAGTTTGAAAGCACCGGGGTGGGGGGCAAGTGGACGGTGGAGGAGCGCGGATCTGGGCGGCATCCGGCTGCTAGCGCACACCCGCCGCTCTGTCACCCACCCAGACACGTCGACAGCTCGGTCCACGTACGCAGACACGCGGCGATGCCCCCACCCACACCCACCCGTTACCCTAGTGGCGCGGACGCGGGTGTAGAGCAGCCACGAGAAGCCGCGGACACACAAAGGCACAAACAGAAGCACGTCCGCGAGCCTAAAGCCACAAAGTCCCACAAACGTGATGCACGTGTCCGCACAAAGACCCCAAAGGCTCCGACCCACGCCCTCGGTCACCCCATAAAGCTTTGTCTCCGGGAAGCCCCCGCCCCTTAGGCCTGGGTTCTCCTGGCCGCCGCGAGGGTCGCCCAGTCCGGGAAAAGTTGAGGGGCCCCCTCGGAACCCAGCCCCGCCCCGCTGCCGCCGGATGCAGCGGCGAGCTCGGGGTCTGCGCTCAGAACCTCCGCAGCCGAGCCGACCCCACTCCGGCTCCGCCCCGGGACTCGCTCCCACCTGGAAGGCTGCGCGGCTGCCGCCTCGGCGCGCTCACCTAGGCGGCCCGGCGTTGGCACTCGGGCCGGCGCTTTATTCAGCCTGGCGCGGCGCGCACCCCCTTCGGCTCTCGGCCCCGGCCCGCCTCCCGCTCCCCGCTGCCCCCCGCTCAGGGAAGGCTGGAGCCGGCGGCCCGGCGGGCGGCTCAGGGAGTGTCGCCAAAGTGTGGGTCTGGCCGGTGGCTCTCTCAGCCCCACCCCCCGCCCGAACCAGGGTCCCACCCTAGGGAGCGTCTCAAAAGTGCTCAGCTCCCGCCCACTCCACCAGGCCTTGCTCCGAGCTTCCTGCATCCCTGCTCCCTGCCCCCTCCCCCTGAGCGCCGGAGCAATTTCAGCAGATGGCCGCACGGTCGGGAACATCTGGAGGTCGCTGAAGTGTGTGCGCCTGTGTGTGTAGAGAGGAGTTGTTGGTAAGAAAGAGGATGAGTGGATGAGGATTTCCCCTCTTCGAATTCTACCCCCGCCCCGCCCCAATTTATTTTCAGCGTCAAAGAGGTCTAGTTAGTGAGAGAGACCAAAGAATTGGAAGGAAAGAAAGACTGGCTGAAAGACCGAGCCCACAGAGTAGAGCTAAGCTTAGACAGAAAAGCTAGCAGGCGAGGAGAAAGCCAACAGATTTGGTTCTTTTATGGAGCGAAAGATCACCTTCAGGCCCGATTTCTAGTCAGGAAAACTAGAAACTGTTGGGGCCAGGGAACAGTCTAAGTCTGTCCCGTTCTCCTTCAGCAGCCCATCCTTTCCCACACCTCTGTATGCTAAAAGAGGCAGGAAAGCATGCAAAACCAAACCAAAAACCTTTTAAGATAGAAGTTTGCAGGGAGAAATTACCTGATGGATGCATTCTCTGGAAGGAAAACCTGTGGGAAGGGGGAGATCAGGTTGCACACATAGACAATGCCCCCCTCCGGAGGGGACAGCTCTGCGATGGAGGGATGGGGGTGGATAGCAGGAGGCTTTGGTCCCGCCCTGGACCTCCCAGGAACTTCTGTCCCACTTTGGAGACGTTGGAAACCTTGGGCAATGTTCCCCCTGCAGGGCCTAGACTTGCTACATCCAGTCTTTTTACTCCTTTCCTAATTACTTCAAAAAACAAAAAGTCGTTGGGCCTGTGGGGTGTGTGTGTGTGTGTGTGTGTGTGTGTGTGTGTGTGTGTGTGTGTGTCTGGAGGAAGGGGGGCCTGCCAAGAGCCAGACCTGCTGCTCAGAGAATGAAGTAGTCTTGCAGGGCCCCTCCTTGAATTCAAAGGCCTGTGGTTGTGGAGGTTCACCTGGCCTGAGATCCATGGACCCTGGCAGTTAGGGAGGTACAGGATGAGGAACAGGAGCCTGGTCTCACATGTGTGAACCCTTCTCCCCTCTGCATTCATTACCCTCCCCAGTTAGGATCCAGCTTCAGACTGGGAGGCCTTTGAGATCCTCCAGGTCTGTGTTTGGCAAACCATCTGCCCTAGTACCTGCACTGTGGCCAGAGCCCTCCTCACAGTTGGACTTAATACTGAAGCTGCTGGAACTTAACTTTGCACCCCCTGGGCCTTAGGGGAGTTGGCTGAACTCTCCTTCCCCTGTTCCACACCCCAAGGCTCTCTGCCTGGATGAGAAAGGGGCCTAACCCAGCATTTGGGCAAGGCCAAGCTGAGACAGGCCCAGGTTCCAGGCCTGTACAGTATTTACAAGCTCTAAGTAAGATTAG
Source organism: Hydrochoerus hydrochaeris (assembly GCA_004027455.1). Taxonomy (NCBI): domain Eukaryota; kingdom Metazoa; phylum Chordata; class Mammalia; order Rodentia; family Hydrochaeridae; genus Hydrochoerus; species Hydrochoerus hydrochaeris. Next base: position 137,587 of record PVLA01000067.1, read on the forward strand.
TTAAATTACCTAACCTCTCTGAACATTTTCTACAACTGAGGAATAAACAAAGTAACTTCGGAAAAGCATTCTAGCTCACTGGAAGAGCCACCCCATATGGTTGTGTATACTTAAATATCTCCATCAGGTATTGGGGTGGAAGCCAGGAATTCTGTAGGCTTGGGAGGAGAGGAACAGGAGACTTGAATGGTTGTCCATCCTATGTGTGGACTGCCTCCTGTGCTATGTTGGAGGGCAGCTTTTGAAGGAGTCCCCTGCCTCTTGTCTTGGCCTAAGCACTGTCCTCCTTTCTTGCTTGGAGTGAAAAGTAAATTTTACAACTGGCCTTCTGAAGGGCCTCTCACTTAATATTAATGTGATAAACAATTCTTCACACCTTGCTGGGAGCTGTGAGGCAATTCCTGAGTTCTCACATTCACCCCTGCTTTGATCTTTTTCCAGAAGATGGCCTCCAGGGCCTTCAGCTGGAGAATCTCAGTAGTTTTCCCCTCCTGTATCACTGTGCCTCTGGTTGACAGTCTCTTTGCCTCTAGGATCCTGCCTCCCTCACTGCTCCATCTATTGTCCAAACTGTAGGAAGAGAGATCTTTCTAAACTACACATCTACAAAATGGTTTGTGATACTTGTCTGCTTAATCCTTCACTGGCAAAAGCCAAACGCCTTTGTGTGGTGCTTGAGTCCTATGTAATATTCCTCCCTGGCCTCTACCTTTGACCATCTCTCTTCAGCTCCAAAGCTCTACCATATGGAAATAAGGAAGAGAGAGAGTGGTGCCCCCAAATTCTTCCAGTTTGTGTCCCAGGTCCTCTTCTTCCTGGAAACCCTCTGCCAAAGTCAGTCCCTCTTCCTATTACACTGGTGTTGCTATTCATTTTGTATTTAAGCAGTGGGATTGCGGGGGGGTGTTGTTTTGTTTTGTTTTGTTTTGCCATTCTCTTCAACCTTCTTAAAGTCATCCTGGCTACTGTGACATGTCAGAGAATGTACTGGGTACTTTAAGAATCATTCAGATATTTAATCTCAACAACCACCACCTTAGATTGATAGTGAAGAGGCCCAGAAAGGGCAAGAAGTCAACCTAGGGTTACACAGTGTTATGGTTTTATGTCTAGATGTCCCCCCAAATCCTCATGCACTCATAAATGGAGCTTTGGGGAAGTGACTGGATAATGGGGCTGTGATTCTTATCAGCAGATTAGCCCACTGATGAGTTTCGAAGTAGATGTGATTTGGGAGGTGCAGCCTGGTCAAGAGTTAGTCAGTGGGGATGCAACCAGAAGAGTCCATCTCCTTGCCTCCTCCCTTGATTTCTCTCTCTGCTTCCTGTCTGCCATGCCATGAGCAATTCTTTGCCATACGCCTCTGCCATGCTGCCCTGCCTTGAAACCAGCAGACTATGGAATAAAATCTCTACAGATTGAGCCAAAATCTCTCCTTAGGGTTGTGGGTATCGGGCACTGCGTCTCAGCAACAAAAAAGTAACTTAAAACACACAGCATATTCTCAGCCAAGCCAGGACAGTTAGGACTGTTGCTCTTTCTACTGCCTTGCACTCTCCACAAAGAGCGGAATGTGGTGTAATAGAAAGTTCAGGAAATCTAAGTGCAAATTGTCATTCTGTCTCTGGCTAACTGTGGATCTTGGGCAATCACTTCCTCCTTAGAATCATAGTCTTCCTACATGTACCATGGGAGTGAGTGAGAAGCCCTACCTAAAAGAAGATCAAATGAGTCAATGTTGATGCAAATATGTTGTAAGCTATGTGCTTCTAACTGACTTACCTGACCAGCCTCCTGTGGTTTAGGATGATTACTTGAGGATCTCTCTTCTCAAAAAACTGTCCTGTGGTAGTTAGAAGACATCACTAGTCCCTTTGACTGCTTTACTCATTTCCCATCGTTTGAAAAAAAACTCTCTAAATCCAGCATATCTCAATAGGCCTCCAGGAGATCTATTTTTTTCCTGCTGTATTTTCTTCTTTCCAGCTGTCAGAAGATAGCAGAGCTAAAGTCAGCAGGGCCTCAGGACCACATAAGATAGAATACAAAAAAGAACTGGAGGAAAAAGAATATGTCCCTCACCATTTTCTGATTCTGTTAATCTGGGTTGGCAGCTGGCCTGGCCTGTTATATTTCCTAAAAATTTTTTGGTTAGTATGAGAACTGAGGGACATGGCAGAATGTCTTAAGGTCCTTTCCCACACCTTATTTTTAAATCTCTGAGCAAAGTTCTTAGGTAGTTGAGTATTGGCTCCATTTTACAGATATGGAAACAGATTTCGGATGAATCAGCCATGGTTGCACAGCTGGAACTTGAAACTGGCTCAGTGAGATCACCCAGCCATTCTGCTATGGGGCTAGTTCTGTGCACAGGCTTTGCTGGTGTCTCAGCAGTCACTGAGTGACAAGCACTCCTCCCCTCCTGCCAAATCAAATGTATCCCTAAATATTTCTCTCCCACTCTCCCACCCCCAGGCTTTTTCTCCTGCCTGGAATGCTTTTCTCAGCCCAGTCTACCAGCTGCAGTCCCCACTGCTTTCCAACCCTGCCACCTCCTTCGCAAAGGCATTTTGATTTCCCAGTTTCTTTTCTGCTGAGTCTGGAAGTCTTGGTTTATGGTTCAGTACAACCTGTTCTACATTCTTGCTTCCTGCCTCCATCTGAGGCTTGGCATCCTCAGCTGTTACAGCTCCCTGCAGATGCGGGCGGTTCCAGGTCTTTTCTCCTTCAGAGATATCCCTTACCCAACCTTAGCTCTTACTTATTCCAACTTTAACTCAGGTATCATCTCTTCCAGGGAAACCCCCTTGAACCCTCCTTCCTCTCTGCTTTCTCTGCATACTGAGGACACCTCTATTAAGAACAAGATGATTAAATCATTGATTCATTCATTAAGGCAAGGGGCATTCTTTGGAGCCAAATCTCTGAAGTTTGAGTCCTGGCTTCAGAATGGGCAAGTTCTTACACCAATTTGTCTCTCCCTTATTTTTCTTATCTGTATAATGAAGGAAATAATAGCTTCAAAGGTTATTGTAAAGATTCAGGGAGTTAATCTATGTAGAATATATCAGACAGAGCCTGGAATACAGCATGCACCTGATGAATATTACTAACAGCTTTTATGGTTTATTAATTCATTTTATATCATAGGAAAAGCATTTCCTACATTTTTTGTAGACAGAAAAGAGGATTCTGGGAAGGCAGCAGAGTAGGAAGCATCAGGAATCTGTCTTCCCACTGAGACAGCTGCTGGCAGAATCTGTCTGCTGTAGCTGCTTTGGTACACTGGGTTCGACTGTAGGCTTGAGACTTACAAGGGATTACTGGGCAAGAATTGAGGCTAATTTCACTCCAATTCAGCTTGCAATACAGTAGTGGCTAGTCCTGCAGCTGTGCGTGTACACCCAGAGAAACCTGCACACAATTTATGAGAATCAAGGTGCACAGGAAGGACACTGTCCCAAATACTGGGACCTGAGCTCTGATTCTGACTGTTGCCTCTAATCAAAAAAGTGAAGACACTGAAGCGTTAACCTGTGTTGTTGAACCTTCCAAATGTTGCAAGACCCTTGTCCTCCAGCTGCAGAAACTTCTAGGGAACTTAAAGAATTTCTTCTGTCTTTTCCCCCTTTATATTTTTTCTGTGTCCCTTTGAGAGCGCGATGTCACAGACTAGCCCATTTAAAAGCAATGGAATAAGGCCTGTGGATGTAGTTTAGTGGTACAGCACTTACCTAGATGCTCCGGGGCCTAAGTTCAATCCCCAGCACCACAATTTTAGAAAAGCAAATGCATATATGAAAAAATTACAAAGTGACCTCACATGTTAGAATAGACTCTGGAAGAGCTTAAATTTATATTGCAATTCAGGTTGGTCCTTAGTATGACACCTTTCAACAAGAACTATAAAACTGACCCAAAAAAAGCAAAATTTGGGAAAAGGAAAGAACCTTATTTCCCGAACTATCAGAACATTAATTTAAAATGTCCATTTTTCAACGAAATATCATAAGGCACATAAGGAAATGGAAAAATATAGTTCATTCATAGGAATAAATAAACCAACAGAAACTGGAGAAGATCTGACAGAGGTCTATTATTAAAAGAATTTTTATTTAATACTCTGTTAAAGATGCTAAAGAAGAAATGTGGAGAAAGTCACAAAAGTTATGTGAGAACAAAATGGGAGTACTCATAAAGAGAAAATCTATAAAGAACCCAAAAAGAAATTCTGGAGCTAAAAAGTCCAATAATTGAAATGAAAAATTCACTGCAGGGATTCAGAGATTTTAGGAGGCAAAAGAAGCAGCTAATCTGGCAGTGAATGTTGTCAACTCTGAGAAACAAACAAACAAAAAAAAGATTAAAGAATAGTGAACAGTCTGTGGAATATAATCAAGCAGACCAACATATGCATTATGGTAGTCTCAGAAGAACAAGAGAGACAGAAAGATGAGCAGAGAGAATATTTGAAGAAATAAGGACTGAACTTTTCCATGTTTCATAGAAAACTTAAGTATAAACATTCAAGAAACTCAATGTATAAACTCCAAGTAAGATGAACTCAGAGACTCACAATGAAGTATGTGATAATTAAATTGCCTGAAGCCTCATGTAAAATCTTAAAAATCTTGAAAGTGGTAAGACAGAAGCAACTCATCACATACAAGGAACTCTAAATAAGATTATCAGCTTACTCTTTCAAAACTTTGAAGGCCAGAGAATAGCAGACTGATATTTTTAAAATGCTAAAAGAAAAGAAACATGTCAACCAAGAAGCCAAATCTTTTTTTTTTTTTTTTTTCTTTGTACCAGGGATCGAACTCACAACTGCATGCTTGCAAAGCAGGGGCTTATGCCGCTGAGCTAAATCCCCAGCCCCAAGAAGCCAAATCTTGCACCAATTTCACTGTACTGTCTCAACTGGAAAAAAAAAAAGAAGAAGAAGCCTATATCTGCTACAACTATCCTTCAGAAGTGAGGAAGAATTAAAATGTTCCCACATCAACAAAAACAGAGTTTGTTATCACCAAGGTGTGCAATGATGTTCAATAGGGTGAACAGTAAGGACATCATAACTCAAAGCTGTATGAAAAAATGAGGAACTCAATAAGGATAAATGTACAGGTAGTTATAAATGTTACCATTATTAGAACAATGGTTCTTAGCTCCACTTTTTGTTTTCTACATAATGTAAGACTAATTATTTAAAAAACATTAGATTATGCTTCAGGGCACACAATGAATAAGGAGGTGGTTTTGTGAAATCAATAACTGAAAATGGCAGGACAAAATATAGCCTGTGTTACTGAAATTAAAGTGATATGTAATTCAAATTAGATTGTTACAGCTTTGGGATGTTAAATGTAATCTCCATGACTACCACAAAGAGAATATATACCATAGAATATATACCAAAGTAAATGAAAGAGGAATTTAAATGTTTTATTACCCAAAAAATCCACACAAAAGAAAACAACAATGCAAGAAATGAAGAGAAAACCACTATAAGGCATATATAAAACAAATAGCATGGTGACTGAGGTAAATTTCTTCTTACTAGCACGAAAATCTTTCCCTTATCTGTGGGTAACGTCTTTCAACGCTCTCAGTGGATACCTGAAACCACAGCTAGTTCTGAATCTTACACACACACACACACACACACACACACATGGAAAGGGGGTTGTTTTGTGTACTGGACATTGAACCTAGAGGACCTAAGCAAGATCTCAAGAAATTTTTATTTATTTGAGACAGAGTCTTGCTAAATTGTCCAGGCTGGCCTGGAACTTACAACCCTCCTGCCTCACCATCCACACTGAGTTTACTATGTTTCTTATATGCATACATACCTACAATAGAGTTTAATTAACAAACTAGGCACAGTAGGAAGTTAATAACAATTATAATAAAATAGAACATGATAACAATGTACTGTAGAAAAACTTAACTGCATGTAGTCTCAACTCAAAGTTATATAAAACCTGGATAAGGGATGGGAATTTTATTCAGTGTTATTTTTCTAGCATGTGTGAGACCCTGGGTTGCTAAAAAAAAAAAAAAAAAAGGAGGATGGGGAGGAGAAAGAAGAACAGGAGAAAGAAAAAGAAGGAAGAAAGGAAGTCATGAATAAGCTGAGAAAGAAATAGTTCATGCCCTAGGTGGTATGGAATTGACAGTGAGATGTAAGATTTCACCATGCTACTCACAACATCCATTTAAACTTTATGAATTATTTACTTCTGGAATTTCTGTTAATATTTTTTTGGAACTTGGTGGACTGCAGTTGCACTGAAATTGTGATTAAGGGAGGACTACACTTTTTTAAGTGTAAATGGATTAAACTGTTTAATCAAGGCAGAGAATTAGTTATGGGCCAAAAAACCCACTGTGAGTTGGAAATATCTTAAGTCAAAAATACATTTAATGTACCGAGCATCATAGATCAGCAACACAGTGCACTGTAGATTATTGGCTGTTTACTCCTGTGATCTATGTTTGGTGGGAGATGTGGCTCCCTGCTGCTGCCAAGCACTGTATGCATTATCTTACTGCATGTCACTAGCTTGGGAAAATATCAAAATTCCAAATTCATGGTTTGTTTTCTATTGAATGCATATCACTTTTGTACCATTGTAGTTTTAAAAAATCATTAAATCAAGCTATCATAAGCTAGGGCTTGTGTATATATGCTGTCTACAAAATGTCACTTTTGGATGTCACTTTACATCCAAAAACACAAATAGAAGCTCCCACCATGGAGGGACTCAGGGCGCAGCACACATAGGCAGTCTGCCCACCCTCTCAGCAGGGGTCCCTGGCCTGAGCTGGGAGGAGAACCAGCAGCCCCAGAGCTCCAACCATGGAGGGACTCAAGGTACAGCACAGAAAGGCAATTTGCCCGCCCTCTTGGTAAGCAACCCTGGCATGTAGCAGAAGAATCATTCAGCAGCTCCAATGAGCCTACCAGTGCACGGGCTGAAAATCAAACGCCCCCACCCCGTTTGCAAGTGAGAGCCAGAGATTTAGACATCTCTTGAGAGGTTGACCATATGCAATGTAGTAAATAGAGGGGATTTCCTTCTACCATCTCTTGGAAGGCAAATATTGTTATCACTGTTGTGCTTTGTTCTGATTAATGGTATTGCTCTATTCAATGTTCTGTTTTGATAAGTTCTAGAATGTCCTGTATTTCCTTTGATTTGGCTATACCTGATTTAAAGAACAACTGTTGTGAAGATAATGGGATATACTATGTTACCTATCACTGTTATGCCAGTAACCTGTTGAGGGTTTCTGTACCAGTTTCAGTGCACTGTCTCAGTAGGCTTTGTTCCGTCTTGTTCTATTGTATTTTGCTACCTTCAAAAAAATTAAAAAGCAAATAACAACAAAACAGATCAGTAAAGTACTGAGCAAGCTGAAACACGATATAACTAAACAGGTAATGGACTTGAAAAGCAAAAGGAGGAAAAGAAAGTGCTCTAAAGGATATAACTTCATATATGTTTAAGTGTGTAGGATTGGTAACCATCTTGCTAAGTTTTTGTTGGATCATTGAACAGAACTGTTTGTAGCCTCACTGTTTGAATGTCCACTTTGTATGCTTTAATTTTGTAACTTGAACACCTAAACCTAGAAGACAATATGTAATTTATCAACTAGTAATTTCTTACTGTTTATTTTTTTTCTTTTTATTTGAAATTCTGTATTATTTCTTCCCTTTTTTTCTGTTTTGCTTTTTTTCTTTTTAAATAAAATTTTAAAAAAACAAATAGACTGAAAATAAAAGGATAACAAGATATTTCACGCAAATAGTAGTCAAGGGAGCAGGCATGAGTACACTAACAGCAGACAAACAGACTTTAAGTATAAAAGAAGTGGGTTGAGAATGTAGCTCAGGGTGCAGCACTTGCTTAGTATACATAAGGCCCTGGATCCCAGTACCATTAAAAAAAAAAAAAAGACAAAAAGGATTTTGTATATTGACAAATATACAAAAATATACAAAGCTTCAATGTAGCAAGAATATATAACAATAAGTAACACATATGCACTTTGGTTTTTTTTGAGACAAGGTCTCCTTATGTAGTTCAGGCTGGCCTTGAGCTCACTTTGTAGCCCAGCCTCATCTCGAACTTGCAAGGATCCTCCTGCCTCAACCTCCCGAGTACTGGAATTACAGGCGTGCACTACCGCACCCAGCCACATATGCACTTAATGAGGGCATCAACACTGACAGAATTGCAAAAAAATAGTTCTGCCATAGTTGGAAATTTCAGTACTTTATTTTCACTAATGGGTAGAGCAATCAGACAGAGGTAAGGAAGCAAAAGATTGAAACAATACAGCAGACCAACCAGATCTAGCGTACATACACGTAAAGGACATAGTTTCAGTTTGACAAGATAACAAGAATATGAAGGTAGACCATGGTGATGACCATACAACCTAAGTATGTAGTACCACTGAACTGTACACTAAAAATTATTAAGGTGACAAATTTTATGCTATGTATATTTTACCACAGTTTTTTTAAAGAAGGAAACTGAGGGAGGAGCCTGACAACAGGGCCCAGAAGAGCAGAGTGGTGGGTATGGGAGGCTTGGAAGGGACAAAATAAATGAATGTAGCTTTGACTTCTGGTGATGATGAGGACCCAGTAGAGAGAGAGACTCGAGTCACTCTCTGGCCAGACAACTATGCCTTACAGAGAGGCAATACACTAAATCCCATTGGCTAAGGCCTCGGCCTCCAAAATTCCCCATTAGGTGGTAGTTATAAGGGCTCAGGAGTTAGTGGTCTCACTAGTTGGCAGAGCTGGGCTCCTTCCAGGAGACCAGCTTTACACCAAGGCACTGTCTTTCCCACCTTGGCTTCTAGGCTTCCTCACACCCTGGCATCTCCACTCCCATCCCTGCATCTCCCAGCTAAATTCACCTGCATATTCAGACATTATATGATGCTCCTGCCATCATGGCCTCAATAAGAGAGCTTGAGGGGCTCAGGCATAAGGTATCAGACATGCTATCCCATCACCTCTCTGTGTTGAAAGACTGAGGTCCAGGTAGGAGTAGTGACTTGTCCAAGGTCACAGAGTTGAGGAGCAGGAAAGCTTCTAGACTCTTAGTCAAGAGCTCTCAGTAGGGCCATTGTGCCTGTGAATTCCCCCTTTGCCCATCCTGTCCTTTTATTCATCTCCCACTGTCTTTCTTCTCTCTCTGTCCACCTATCCATCCATCCAGCAAATATTTTCCTGCTGAGCTTGATACATATCTGATCTTGGCTGGATTCTAGGAGCTCACAGTTGAGTGGGCACACTGACACAGACATGTGTTAGGTCCTAAAGGGTTCCAGTGACTACTAGAAATCCATGTATAGCATACAAAGCAGAAACAGGCCAGGTTGTAGCCAAAGCAGAAGGAAAGGTGTCATCCTAGAGGCTATCCTTTTGGGCCTGTTGAGTCTTGGCAATGTGGGTTTAGCAAAGAATTCAGGAGTACTCCAGGTAGAAAGAGCAGCCTGACCAAAGAAAAAAAGGGATACTTGAATGACAAGTGTTTCTGTGTATAGGGAATAAAGAGGCCCAGCAAGAGATGGGTTGGAAAAAAGAGGAACAAATCATGGGACCTGGAGCCCTGTGGAGTGACAGGACTGCAGTGACAGGTCTTAGTGCCACATGAACAGGAGCCCTATATCAGCAGGTATCCAGTAAAGAGTACCCAGGAAGGAAGGGGACTGTGGTGTGTGTGGGGGGGGGTGATTTTACCCTTTCTGTTACCTTGTCAGTCTCCTCCCAGAGGCCAGACAGCTCCTCTGACCTTACCTGCCCCCATATATGCCCTGTCACTCCTTCTTCCCTCTGTCCTCTGTCCATCTGTTTCTCCTTTAACCTAAAAGTTCCTCCCTCTTGCACTGATCCTCTCATTGCCCCTTGTTCTGTCTCTTGTCAAGAACCCGAATGCATCCTGCCACCACAGCCTGCAGGCAAAGAGCCCCCCACCATGAGATTCCTGGCTTTGCCATGACTGACACCAGCATGAATGATTTATAAAGAGCAACAGATTTGCAGGATGATTTCCAGCTGACAAAGACCTTCCTGCTTGTTGTCTCCTTGGCCCCTCTCAATGGAACACCCTCTCCAGGAGAAAACGTCTCGCCTACACAGTGGCCCAAAAGACTCCTGACCAAACATCCCAGACAGCAAGTGAACAAACCCTGGTGACCTTTGTTTTTTTAATTGCATCTGGGATGTGTTATCACATTATTGCGTGCAAAGGGCTGTGTGCTCAAATTATTACCTTCAGTCCTAGGGCAAACAGAACTGCAAAACGTTACCTCATAGAGGGTTACTCCCAGGTCACATGAGGGCCAAGGCAAGCCATGGGCAAACATTCTAGAAAAATATCTTCAGGGCTTTTTTTAAAACAGTAAAAATAAGAAATCTATAGCATCACAACTGGGGGTATAGATATATACATACATATACATATAGATATCTGAAACAAGAAGTTGATAGGTAATGCCTACACTTACCACATAAAATATATGCTGATATTTGCTTTTCTATCCTGTTCTACTCCATTAATAGTAACAGTGATGATCAGTCTTGTAAATTAATCTTTTATCTCACTAACTGGTTACAAAGGAGCAAAAACAGTCTGGAATCAAACTTTCCACTTCCTCCCTGTCATTCATTCCTCCACTACAAAGCTACAAACGGGCCTCTGCCAGCACCAAGCTGCTGCTGCTGCTGGCTCCTGACCCCCACCCACTGAGCAACATGGTTTCCCTCCTTCTTAAACTTAGACTTAGACTTAGGAAGTACATTGAACACAATGTGTGGCATTTACGGGGCAAAATGCAGGTCTTCACCATGGGCTGCTGGACCTGAGACCCTCAGCACATTCACATTTGCATGTCTGCTGCATCTGCTGAGAGGTTCTCTGTACCATACCCTGTGCTGAGCTATATAGAAGCCTCTGTAGCCCTGGTGTCAGAGAGAACTCTGGCCATTAGGGCTTAGCCCCAGTGCTTCTGCAGCCTCGTCTGTTCCACGTTTCTGAAGACTACCAGGTGTGGGCCCATCCTGGTCAGTGGCAGTCCCTTCCACATATCTGCCACTTCCAGACGTAACTAATTATCCCCCCTACTGAATGCCCTCCAGCAGCATTCTCCATGCCCTCAGCCTTGCTCCTACTGCTGGAGGGCCCCTCTTGTTAGCCTCAGTGCTTGACATCCCAGGAGTCTCCAGGTAAAGACTTGGAAGCTAGGAGGTCAAGGTCTGTCCTGAAAGCCAGGCCCTAAGGAAGTGATTGGTCTAAATTGGGGTGGAGGAAGCAGAAACTAAGAGCTGAAGGAGGAGGAGGCTGGAAGAGGGGAGAGGATAAGGTGAAAGAGCCGGCCAGAACCAGCACACAGTTATGTAAGGGTGTGCCTTGGCCATTGTGCATAAGAACCCAGGAACTCTGCCAGGTGGGTGAGGAAAGTTCATCTGCCTTAGCTTTGTGCTGTTAGAACAGGAATCATTTTGCAAAAGAGGACATCTCCAGTCCAACCTGAGCAACCGGGTCAGTGAACTGCTCATAGCAGAGAGGGGCTCCTTGCTGCACCCAGCCAGCTCCAAGTCCTCCCCTCACAGCTACAGGATTGGCCCCTGTCACTCCAAAAAAGAGAAAAACATACTCATCTGCCACGCTCATTTCTGGGTTTCCTAGGTTCATGCTATGGTCACATTCGATGAAACTGTGACTCTGGGAGGTGGTCTTTCTGCCCTCATTTACAGACTGGAGCTCAGAGAAGGGAAGTGGCTGTCCAAGCCCACTGGGAGGCAGAGCTAGTGAGCAGGTGAAGTTAGTTTCTGTGTTGTTGACAACTCATAGTGGGTCTAGTAAATAAAACATAGTTGACAACTTACCTATGGCCCAGGGTAGAGCAAGTGCTGATTATGGTGTGTGGCCCCTGCATGTTGCATGAAAGACTTGAACAGTGTGATTCTTAGGCCCTTCCAACCCTGCAGCCTCTTTGCTGGATTGTCTCTCTTTTCAATGGAAGGAAATTCCTACCTGTCAAACTCCTCCCAGGCCAGAAGTTGTTGACAGTTTTTGCATTTCCATCTGCTAACTGTGGCTTTCCAGAATGATCCTACCTCCTAAGTCACTGACACTAAAGAAGAGGCTGAAGTTCAGAGAGTATACATCAGCACTGGCACACAGGTAACATTATTGATCTGCTTCTGTACTGGCTGAGACCCAACCACCTCCTTTCACTACCCCTATTCTGCCCTTAGCCCAGAGTGCCAACATTCATTTGACCATGTCACCCAACATACTGCTGTGCTGCTACACATGAGTCAAGTAATCCAACTATCATTTGAGAAGGAGAAGCAGGAGGGTGAAGGGAGAAGGTCAAACACACTCAAGTTCACACCCTGCTATGGCCACTGACCCACCACGTGCACTTGAGCTACTCCCTTCCCTGAGCCTCGGTTTCTCACAATGGCCCCTTACCACACTGTTGTGTTAAGTGAAATAAAGGGCAAAACACTTATGATGGAGCAAACACTTGGACCATATTAGCTACCCAACAGAAGGTCAATGAAAAATGTGTGGATTCAGGGGAGAGGGAGAAGGATAATGTGGTATGACAGAAAGACTGCAGATATCCTAAGTTCAAGTTTGGCTCTGCTACTTATTCATTGTCACAGGTTGAATTCTTCCATAACACCACCACCACCACCACCATTTATCTGCTGAAATCCTAACCTCCAGGATCTCAGAATGTGACTATTTGGAGACAGGATCTTTAGAGAGGTACATAAGTTAAAATCAGGTCACTAGAATGAGCTGTAATCCAATGTGTCCTTGTAAGAAGAGGAAATCTGGGCACAGACACACAGGGAGAGAGCCATGTAAACATGAAGATGACCACCTGCAAGCTAGGAAGAGAGGTCTCTAAAAACCCACCCTGGTAACACTTTGGTCTTGGATTTCCAGACTTCAGGAATATGAAGTAACATCTTTCTGATGTTTAAGCTACCCAGAGTGTGGACTTTTGTTATAGTAGCCTGAACCAGTGGATACACTCACATAGCATTGATCTAGCTACTAAATACCCTCTGAAGAAGGCAATGTTCAGACAGATCCAAATGGCTCCAGGCAAGAGTAGGAAAGTTCCTGAGTCATCTTGTATCAGCTCAAATCCAGGACACCCAACCTTTGATCCTACATTCATCTTTCACCTAATGGGTAACTCTGCCCTGAGTGAGGGCCTGAACTTGGAGCTGGATTTCTACCAGGCTGTGTGGGAAGCAGGATACACAGCTGCCTTTGCCTCTGCCCAAGCTCAGCAGCAAGCTTCCCATGAGTGATTGGCCAGCTTGGTACAGGCATAGACATGAGGGAGTGTGCTGGAGGGCCAGGAGAGCAATGGGTTGGGATAGTCTGGGGCAAAGGGCTGGCTGTTATGTTTGGTGTTTTCCACAGTACTTTTTCCTCTGTGTTTTATCTGATGCTCACAGTGACTGTCCCAGCTGGGTTGGGCTAATGGAATCCTTCTGACACAGAGAAACTGAGGCCCAGAGCAGATTATGGACTCCCACACAGCAAATCCATGCTGAGATTAGGACCTTGCTATTCAGATGTAGCCCTGGTAAGACTCTCTGCCACTGGGACTGCTGGCTTGCTCCAAGGCTTCAGAAGTTTGGAAGATAGGGTGGGAAAAGCATGGGATCCAGGAGTCAACAAACTTGAGTTGAAATCCCAGCTAGGCCAGGGACTGGCCATGTGATGCTGGGCCCTCCTTCACTTGGGGTTTGCCAGGTCTGGCAGTTGAAGGCTCAGTGCAATGGGAGGCAATCTCCATCCTTGAAGCTCTCCAGGCCCTCAATAAATGACAGCTATTGTGGCTGTTCCACAACCAACTGCTCAGCACTGTTGCTGAATCAAATTCCTGGAGAGCCAGGAAGCCTGTCTGTGGGTGGGAGAGATGTCTGGCACTTTCAAGGGCCCAAGGCTTCCTTCCCACAAAACCTCCCTCCCATAGCTCCTAAAAGCACTTTAAAGGGAAGATTTCAGACTATCCAGTCCTCTCTGCCTGACTGAAACCAACCTTTCTGTCTACAGCTCCCACGTCAATAAACACTGCTTTATCCTCTTCCTGGCACTTATCACTACCCAAACTGATGTGCGCTGTTATATTTTCATCTCGCACCCCGCAGCCAATAGAATGATAACCATGGAGCAGGGTCTACATGTGGTTCACACTCTTATCTCCTGCATCTGGCACAGTGCCTGGCACCTAGTAGGTGGCTCCATCAGGATCTGAGTAAGGAAGGGAGGGCGGAAGGCAAGGAAGAGAGAGGAAGGTGTGAATCCTTTTGGTCAGCCTTTTGCTGCTTTGAAGAGCGTTGCCTTAATCAGAGCTCAACCCTGCTTTCTAGAGTCTTGTATCTGATGCAGGAAGCAGATAGGCAGAGCCCGTGACTGCTGGTGTGACCTACAGTGTGACAGGAGGAAAGAGGCACCAAGCTGGGGAAAATAGAGCAGGTGGCAGGTGATCTGCTTTAGGCAGAAAGAAAACTGGTGGAGGCCTGGGGAGTCTCTCAGAAAGGCTTCTCCTAAGCAAAGCAGGTAGGAGTTAGAAGAACGGGGAGGGGACAGCATGCGGAGCAGCTAGAACAGCATTTGCCAGAAGTAAAATGGTCCTGGGTGAGAGGCAGGGCACATCAATGAGTGGAGGGACCAGGAAAGTGGACACTGGGGTGGGTCTGAGGGGAACACAGCCCAAGTATGGGCAAGTCTCAGCTGTTCCTTTTCACTGGCTTCAGAGACTTCCTGTCCTGTGAAAGCTGGGGCTGCCCACAAGCTGCCAGCTGTTTGCCAGTAGCTACAAATGTATCTTCTCCCCTGCCCTGGCTTTTCCAGGTGAATACAGTCCCCTCTTTTCCTCCTCTCCTGTCCTCACTTACCTTACCCCTTCCATTCTTTTCCTTTCCCTCCCTCATCCTCTTTGTCCCTCTGGAGAGAAAATACAAGCCTGGAGTCCAGAACCAGCCCAGCCAGTCTGACTGTGGGATCTTGGAGCATCCACACCTTCTCTGAGCCATTTTTTCCACAGACTGGCAATGGGAGGGTCATCAGGACTTGTGAGCTCCACTCCTAGAGCTGGTTTTTGGCAGATAAAGCAGAGGCACGACAGTAGTTGACAGTGGCTTTTCCAGCTAAGGATGCAGCCCAATGGCCCCAGGAAGGCTTCATTGCACCTTTCACCTTTCTAGGGGTGAAGATCAGGCTCTTGGTCTTACTCCTCCAGCCAGAAACACTTCAGTCCAGGTAGCCAGGAGGGACCTTGAAGCCAGAGACAGGAAGATTCTGTTCTGCCACAGACCCTCTAGGAGACCTTGCCAAGTTTCTGCCCCTCCCTGGGCCTCAATTTTCTCTTTTATAGAATGGTTGCAGCTGTACTGAGTTTCTTTACAGAAATGGCTACTTGTTCATCAGTCAGGATTTGGCACTGGCTCACCATGCACAAACCCATCCCTTTTTGGGTCTCATCCTTCATGTCTGTATGTGGAAGGAGCTGCACTTGAGGGTCTCTGAGTATCTTTCCAACTTAGACATTGTCTACAGACCCACAGATTCAGTGGGTCCAGATGTTTAGTGAACACATTGAGGCTCAGTATCCTCCCAGAATGCTTCCAGGGAATCACCACATCTCTCACAGCCTCCTTCCACCTCAGCAGAATACTAGAAATGAAGGTTTCTCTCACCCCATATCTTTCTTCTTCCACCACCCAAACACTGGGGCCAGCTCTGCCTGCAGAGCTTATAGGATTCCATGCCCCAGGCACTGGGCAGCCTGGCCAGGCCCCATCTGAACTCTAGGAGGATGGAGGATACAGTAATGTTCAGTGAGGACTGAAAAGCAATGGGCATTTCCACCACAGACTCAAGACTAATCCTAGCTCACAACACCATTCCTTCCTTGGCACCAGGCCCTGTTGCCCATTGAATATCCACAGTGTCTATCCCCATTCAATGACCTTTCCTGATGATAATTCCTATTTCCCTTTTGTAGATAAGAAAACTGAGGCACAAAGCAGAGTCTTTCCAAAGTTCATGTGATTAATGCACTCAGACCCTGATTAAAACTCTCTTAGTTAAAAGGCTATGCTGTCTCTCATTTGTCCATCTGTCCCTGTTGTGGGTGGGATTGGGGACTGCTGCCTCCTCAGAATAAAGCCTGGCTATTTGTGCATTCCCTAATGCAACAGAGCCAGGATGGGAGATTTTCAGTTAGGGGCCTGACTGTGGGCCTGAGCTCAGAGTCAGGAGCCTCATTCCCTCTAGAGAGATTCTGGGCATTGCAAACAGCCGTCGTAGGTACAGCCTCATGAAAGAGGAGGGCTCTTCCCAGCATCCTCCAAATGTTCCTTTGAAGTATCCTTTGCTGCAGTTATTTTGGCATTGAGCAGGTCCCTGGACTTGGAGCCCAGGATCTAGGCTGTATCTCGTGCTACCACTGACAGGCAGCCTGACCTTACAAAGGACTTTTCACCTTTGAGAATTCATATTTCCTATTTGCAGATACAAAGAGGGGGTATGTATTGTCCGAGACACAGTAGCTGCAGTAAGCCCCATCTTGGTAGCCTCTAGAAGGGCAAATGTGGTTCTGAACGTCCATCCTCACCCCTCCCAATGCCCCTCCTATGTCTCATGGCTGCTCCAGCTGTGCCCACAAGACATTTTCTCAGCAGGATAGCTGGTCACTTAGGAAAAGAGTTCCCAGAGATGGGAAGGGGTGGGGAAGGGATGAGGTCAGTGCGGTCAGCTGCCCACTGGTGTGGTAAAAGGAGAGCGTCCTTAGGCCAGACCTATCACTATCCAGCTGCAACTTCGGGCAGAGCTCTTCACCTTCCCAAACTTCACTTTCCTTGTCATAAAACAGTGGTAATAATGGTACCTACTGGGGGAGTTATTAATAGTGAAGATAAAATAAGAAATCAAAATGCATCTGCAAAACACATGGCACAGAGCCTGGTATGTAGTCAGCACTGAGAAAGTGTGGCCTCGATGATACAATGATGATGACTATGATGGCCCTGAGAGGGAAGAGAAGGATGATAATGATTATGTTGAAGACCATGAGACACTGCTCAGCCTCCTGTAACATGCAGGGGACTCTCAAGCATCCTGCCTTTGTCCTCACCCGGTCTCCTCCCCAGCTGCCATTGCCCAAGACTTCCCACTCCAGTGCACCACATGTCCTTAGTAACCCATTAGCCAGGACCTGTGCTCTGAGCCAGAAGAAAGCTGAGTGCCTGCCAGGTCAGCACCCAATGGGTGCGCCCTGTGTGTGGGGGAGCATTTGACTTTATAGGAATTAATAGAAGGCTTCCCAAGGGAAGTAGAGCTTAGCTGGAGTCTTGATGGAAGAGCAGAAATTGGCTGGAAGAAAAGAACAGAATTTCTCTGTTTCATTTGAAAGCATTCCAGGCAGATGAAATAACATGTACAAAAGCAGGGAGGTGTGAAATAGTATGTCGAGCTTGGGAAACTGCAAGAAGCGCAATATGCTTAGAAAGTTGCAGCAAGTGGAGAAAAGAGAAAGATGAGAGCAGGATGGATAGGGTGTTTGCGGCAGTGCCCAAAAAGCCTCATGTGCTAAATCAGATGTTCACAATTTGGCAATGAGGAGTTAGTTTTTACATTATGCCACAAATATTCATAAAGATCTATGTGACCCAAAGGCCTTTGTAGTGGACACTCTGAGTGCTGTCTAGATGCCCGCTCCCCCAAGATTGGGGCATTCCCTGCTCAGCTGCTAGGGATACTGAGAGCAGACAACTTGCTGCTGAGACCCTCACAACCACTGCCTCCTCATTGAATGTCATGTCCCTTCCCAAGCCAACCTGTATCCAGTGTCTTGCTCATATGGGGCCTTGCCCTTCTCCCAACTTGAAACAACTAGAAAAAGTTGGGCAAGTTTCAGAGCTCCTGTGAGAGCTGCCAGAGGCCTCTATGGGGTCTGCCACACAACTGAATTTGTCCCTCAGCCCTGCTTCAATTCTGCTTCAATCACAGACATCCCCACCATGATTAAGATTGTTCTTCTCCTGTCGGTAAATCTCCAGCTCAGTCTCCTTCCCAGGAACCCAACCTGCAACAGCCATTGTGGAGTGATGTCAATGGATGACATTTCACTGAGGGGTCAACAAGAGACTCCTGCTTTAGCCAGATAGCTCTGTAGTGTGAGGATGAAATGGAATGCTACCTCAGAGCCCAGAGGCCTGTGAGAAGGTGGTTGTTCTGGTTTATCAGAGAAATCCTAAGGGTATAAGGTGGGTGGGGACAGAAAGAAGGGACATCTGAAAAATGTAAAGGAAATGGAACTTCTGGACAGGAGAGAGCATGAGTGTGTGGAAAGGGGTGAGTGTGATGGCCCATCTCCTGGGCAGATGGAGAGAGTTGGAACCAATCCCTGGGATGAATTTAACATAAAAGATGCAGTTCTGTTTGGGAAGGAGCCTGCCATGGCCACCAGACATCCTGGTGACAAGTCTTGGTAGCAAGAATGACTATTCTGGTTTAAGAAGTAGATCTGAACTGGGAGTGTGGAGTGAGGCTCCAGCACTTTATGGATTACGTTCACTTACATACACTTTGGTTAAACATGAGCACAAACTAATTGGAAGGATTCCCAGGGTCCTGGAGATCCCTGCTGGGCTTTGCTTGCTGACTCATACTGCTGGTGAAGGGGTACTCAGAGGCTCTGGGTAGCAGCTACTGATCAAGCAGTTAGAATCTTTGTACGTGTCCTGCTGCCTTCTCTGTATCCTCCCAAGAACCTGCTAGACAGACACCATAATAACTTCTCAGAATGTAAGTAAGCCAGAGATCATTGAAGTACCTGATTTGCCAGGAACCAGAGGGCTCCCCAACAACAGAGTTGGAATTAATCCAGGTCTACCCACCCCGTGTACATAATTTCTGGAGTGGAAATCAGAACCCAGAATTCTTGGCTCTTTAATCAGAAACCTTTCCCCTTGTTCAGACAGCCACTTCCTGTAGTAAATTCCAGAACTTCTGATCATGAGCAAATTTCTCCTTCCAAAGAATGGTGATGAACATAACCAGCCCTGCAGTGATGTGGGGTGGAATGGGACAAGTCTGGTGGGAATTTCCAGGCCTGGGGATCCCCAGCTTCTGAAATGGAGGCCAGCATGTGTGGGAAGTTCCTAGGTAGTCATGGCCTGTCTCGTGGATAGCACCTTCCGAGTGTCAGGAGAGCTGGGACACAGCTGGGCTTGTTTCAGACTAGGCTCACCACCTCCAGCCTGTTCCCTTTAAAGAAATGCATGGCTATAATAGCTTGTTCACATAGAGTCTGGCTATTCATTTAACACTGAACAGCTACAGTAATCTCCTACCTTTCCACTGTCCTCATTATTTTGTGTTCCATGGTTTCAGTTACCTGTAGTCCACTATGGTCCAAAACTATTAAATGGAGAGTTCCAGAAATGAAAAACTCATCGTTGCAGTTCTGAGTAGCATAATGGAGTACTGGCCTACAGTGTGTGATAAACACCCATCTAGGTGGGAGGCTGGAATCAGAGACATCAGGGATTTCCCAGATTAGTAGCTTCTGCTCCATCGTGGCCAGGTAGCTCCCAGTTTTCAAAAGAACTTTCTACCATTTGCTCAGCTGTGATCCAGAACACATAGAATAGATTTTCCTTGTTGGGTCTGGCTCAGGGTCTCGGAGCACATTTGTAAGGAAGAGAAGAGGAAAGAGAGGCCCATCTGCAGGGTTCTGCGCCAAGACCTACAGATGTCTTGGCTCAGAGCAGACCTCAATGAGAGAATGTTGGGTGTGACCCAACAACATGGCACTGTGTCCAGATTTTTTAAAACATACTGCTTTTCGTCTGTTAACTTTTTAAGCTTGTCTGAGATGATTTCAGAAGCCAACTCTGTACTCTTCTGTCTCTCAGTCACAATTTTATTTTCATGTTCCCAAGGCTATGGTAATCGGAAAAGAAATGAGTGCCCTGTGACTACGAGAAGAAGTGACTACAGAAATTGGGGAAGGAAAAGGGAAGACCAAATGTTAGCAAGCACACACTGTGTTTCAGGACCCCTACACAGGGTGCTTTGTTCATAGCCTCCCTCACTTTGGATGAGGTAATACCTATGCAAACACACAGTTGATAATTATGCTGATACCAATACACAATTAATTGGATGAAACCATTCTTCAAAAAACAATGTTATGGG
The DNA here is from genome assembly GCA_004027455.1 of Hydrochoerus hydrochaeris. Taxonomy (NCBI): domain Eukaryota; kingdom Metazoa; phylum Chordata; class Mammalia; order Rodentia; family Hydrochaeridae; genus Hydrochoerus; species Hydrochoerus hydrochaeris. The sequence goes on from PVLA01000067.1 coordinate 157,866, forward strand.
TCAATCTGAGGCATATTATTTAGGCTCACTATGTGTCTGGCACAAGGAAGATGATCTTTATACATTTCCATGCAAGGAAGGAGTTATTTTTATTTAAAAGCCAGGGAAATTAAAGTGAAGACAGATTGGTGGCTTGCCAGTGGCTCTCAGCAAGTCAATAGTGGAATCAGACCTTGAACTCAGGTCAATTTCTAAGGTCCCTTGTTTCCCTAGCCTCAAGCCACAGCTCATACTGATTCAGGAAGTGGAAAGTCTTGCCTGATGACTGGAAAATCTGGCAAGCACGGGCTGTGCTCCAAAGTGCTAGGTGGCCTTGGACAGGTCCCTATCCTCTCTGGACTTTATTATCTCTGTGACTTTCTCAGGGCTTAAATTCCACCATCTTCCTGCTGTGACCACCTTTGGAGGTGTGTGATAAGAGCCAGCCCCTCTGAGAATTCTGCCTTATCTGTGTTTCCAAGATTTGGGGTGCCCGTTGGCTCAGAAGGGACCTCAGTGAACCTCAGCTGACTGTGAGTTAAGAGTAGACCTCTGGTTTCACGGGGGCTGGAACAGCGTAAGGTCACTCAGCACGTGGCACAGTGCCCAGGCTACACTATGATGCTCTTGTGATGAGGCAAGTGCTCCCTGCCCCACTGCAGACAGGCTGCTGAGGGGAAGGTAGGAACAAGGGAGATGGACCAGGACCTATTTCCAGCTCCTGGTCTGGAACACTTTTTGGCAGAAAATGGCTCCTAGAACTTCATTTCCTGGACATCCTGGAAGGTCAGCATGCCGCAACCTCAGTATCAAGTGTGATTACCAAGGTCACTTACAAAGAGGATCAAAACTTACATTGAATAATTACAACTTAAAGAAAAAAAAAGGTTCTTACAGTAAAAGACACTTTCCCAATAATGATGGGGTAAGCGTGAAATGAAATGAAGGGGAGTATTTTGAGGGTCGTTAATGACATTGTGTGTTTACTGCAAGAATGTTTTTAAAATTTGAACATTCAGTGTATTTTCAATCACATCTCATATGTGAGAAAGTATTCAGGGCAGCTCCCCATAGTCTCATCCCCAAGACAAGAAGGCCAAACCATGGGCCCCTCAGCAGGAGGCCACTGGAGCTCTGCCTGCCCCCCTCAGATAACAAACCCCAGGCAGGCTCAGAAAGCCAGGGGAAACCCAGCCTGCCCCAGGGAACAACACAGAGCTCACTTACAGGCTGACCTGGAGGAGCTGCCTTGTTCATGAACTTTAGGTGGCTTGAGTTGAGGAAGACGTTCAGGCCTTCATCTTATCATCTGGTTGGCCAGTCACAGAAGCAATGGCAACCATTTATTTAGCACTTACTGTGTGCCAAGCAAGATGCTCAACTCGGCAATTATTATCACATTTGATCCTCAAAACAGCCCTACGAGTAAGTTACTACTTTAATTTTTTCCTCCTTTTATTGCTAAGAAAATGAAATCTTAGAGACATTACCAAACTGGTCCAGTTCATACATCTAATCCAGGCTACAACACGTGAGTTCATTACTACATTATACTATCTTGTTCCAACCATTTATCCAGTTGGCCATCTACCCTTCTGGGGTGGACAGGATTCCAGCAAGAACAAGAGCCACACTTAAATAAGGGTCTTTCAAGGTGAGCTTAACAAAAGCATTAAGAAAGTACCGTGCAGGGAAACCACACAGGGTCCTAGCAGTGTCCCAGAATCAGGAATAGGAAAACTGATTTCCTTTGGGACCTGAAGGAATGGAGAGACAACCAGGTGGAGAGGGGCACTCAACAGAGACAGTGCCCTTTGTCAAGGGATGTGGCCAGGCTGAGACCCAGAGAGAGAGCCCAGGAATAATCCCCTGGCTTCTTTCCTCCCTCCCTTCTTTCCTCCTATCTCCTGCTGACTTCCCTTTGGCTTGACCCAACCAGAGGCCAAAGGGCAGTCTTTTAATGCTTCTCCTTAGGTTGGCACAGGGCAGAATAGGCAGGGGACAGTAGCAGCTCTGGTAGGCCAAAAGGGCCTTCCAGGGAGACAGATCCAACTGATAACCATCCATCCACCCTGCACATCTCCTGGCACTGTTGCTTTGCTAAACTCTGATATTGGCAATGGGGGTATTACTCCAGGTGAAGCAGATAGGTTTCATTCATTCGTCCTTCTAACAGCTAGGGAAGCTCTGTGCTGGATACTGGGAACCAAGGGTGGCAAGTGGGACCCAGCTGCCACCTCTGAACTGAATAGGAGTCATTTCCTGAGATGGATCTGAGCTGCTGCTCCCTGTGGTTGTTGGATAAGATAGAAGCCATTCAACCAGCAAAAAAATAAATAAATAAAAATAAAAAGTCTACTTGCTGAATTTACTGATTGACCAATTAGTTTTAAGGTTATATTTGGCTGTAGGGGCTAGAAAGTGTAGTCATGGGAATGAAAGGCCCTGTCAGAGGCCCAGGCAGGGCTCAGTGACTTGGTCTCATTAACATCTTGATGAGGGAAGAAAGCAGCATGGGAGCAGTCGCAGTCCTGGAACTGCAGAGCTCCTGAGGTGCATAGGAAGAGAGTATCTGTGAGAAGCCCTGGCTTCTGTTCCAGCTCAGCTGTGAGCCTTGCAGGAGCCCTGCCTCCCTGGGGGCTTTGTCTACCCAGCTGCACAGGAGCGCTGGGACCTCTGGCTCTGAGGCTTAGTAAGGCTTGCAGGAGGCCACAGCTGGGGATCCTATCCCCACCAATGTGTGTCCCCAGAGCTTTAGCCAGCTTTCACTCATGTGAATACCTCTGTGCCTCTGATTTCCTTTAGGACCTTAAAGCTGCTTCCTCACTTCCATGGACTCAGTTATAACCCACTCCCATTGCTCTGATTTAATTACCTCACCAGGGCCCACCTGAGCTCATTTATCTCCAGCTGCTCTAATGTGCTGTGAGCCTAATGGTACTGGCAGTGCTGATCTTAGGGGTCCAGGAACAGTGGGGAAGCTGAGAGCCAACCTGGATAGTGAGGGTGTGAGGGGTCCACCTCGCCAATCCCCTTATACCTCCCACACAGTGTGTCTGCCACTAGACATGCCTGATGCTCACTTATTGACATGTTCTCTTTTGTCTCTTCCTTCCATCTCTAGTCATTTTTGTTTGCTTAGTCAGTTAGATGTAGGAGAAAATAAAGGCCAAGATGGCTGTGTATGTATGTACAGACTTGATTTCTGGTGAACATTAAGTCAAGTTAGCAAGATTTCAGCACAGGTGCACCTCATCCTTCTTGGTGTAAATAACTGATATAACTGAGGTTGCTGCTGGCCAGTTTAAAAGCTTCTACAACAGAGATCATTATTGGAACTTGGCCAGTGTTGTAGATTTTGGTATGAATGTAGGCTGCCCTGAGGGCTGGCTGGAGACATAAGCGGCCAAGGACTACTTGAGAATGGGCCACATTAGGGGCCTGACGACTGCCCACATGAGTGCACGCAGCTGAGCAGCACTTGAAAGTAAAGCTGTCTAATCCAGTCCACAGTTCACATCTTTCCTTTGGGCTGCCTGCATCCTGAGTGAACCTCCCCAATCTGAACTGGTGACAGGCAGTATATATTCAAAGTAATTTCTTGTAAAACTCTGTCTATTTGTAGTTTTGATTGTGTGATCTGTATGGGCCTCTAAAGCTCAAATCCCAGCCCCTCAGGCCTGGAGTGAAGAGTAGATCTGAACAGATGGAAATATGTGGCTTCAACAGGTACCAGCAGGGGATGAGGAGTAACAGGGGATCTATCATGGAGAAGGTGACCCAGGACAGGCACTCTCTTTCTTTGCCTACCTCTAGAACTTAGATATCTCCAGGTAGAAGGGCTAGGAATGCCTTGAATTGTCACAAGAATCCTGGACTGACCAAAAATGTGCCCTGTAGCAGTAGAAACTAACCATTAAGATCACATTCTGCCCATAGCATGGTTGCAGGCTGCAGCCCAGCCCTCTCTCTGGCCCAGCTGGAGCTGTGGTCTCTGTAAGCACCTGCCTTTTTGCTGTGATGGGAGCAAGACCCTTCCTGGCTGGAAGTACCACTCGCTTGTTGGAGTGGGGGCTGGAAACAAAACCCATTTGTGCAGGACTGACATTTCCCATGCAACAGGCTTTTGTATCCTGTCTGCCAGCAGCTGTCCTGCTCTCCAACTGGACTGATAACAAGTTACTTCTTTAGACATATATTCTTGGTTATATGGCTGTAAATGTGAGTGGGGCTTTGATGTGAGAATGTGTGCACTCTCACGAATACAATTTAATGAAACCCCATTGAGAGCTACAGACCCATGCAGCTGTGATCTCAGGTATACATGAAATGAGGATCCCAGCAGGTAGCTTGTTGGTAGGCAGGTTTAGAGGCTCTGAGCTATGACTCCCAGGCCCATATTTTTGCAGGTCTGTGGATATCTGGGGTGAAGAGCACCTCCAGCTGAAAGGTCACAAGCTAGATAGAAGGTCTTCTAGAGCACCCAAAGCAAATATGAGCCCTGAGTGAGATCTCAAAATAGACCATCCCTGTCCCTGCAGAAGGGCAGGCCTTTGACAGAAGGGGACCAAGCAAGGGAAGTGGAGAAAAAGAACAGAACTCACCTGGGTGGGTGCTTACTCTGACATATTTGTACTTAATTGTTACTGTACAACTCAGTTAATCTCCAACACTGCCCTGGGAGGATTAATTATCAACCCCATTTTACAGAGAAAAAAACAGAGCCACGGAGAAAGGGATGACTTGTCCAGGCTCATGCAACCAATAGAAATCTCTCACTGTTGGTGTTCACTGTGTTCCATAATGCACCAGACTATTGACATTTGGGAAGTAAAAGAATTTGGCCTTTCCTATTTGGCCAACATATGACTCCAAAATTGTAAGAACCTGGGTCTCAGGAAGATTAACTTGGTGGGAATTAGAAGTCCATGAGCTTTGGAGTCAGTGTTTGCAGCCTCCTAATTGGCACTATCTTAACCAAATCTTTCCCCTTCCCTTATGGTCAACTTTCCCACCTGTGAAATGGGTATTATTTTTCCACTGTACTGTACTGTTGTCATGAAAATTAACTGGGATGTGGTAGGGGAAGCACTTGCCATGGGTCCTGTCTCTGTTCTCATTTGCAGCCATCATTCTTCACGTTAAGTTCAAGGCTTCCTTAATATGAGGAGAGTGGAGGGGGTGTCCCCATGAAGGAGAGGACTTGGACACTGACCAAAGTTGCTTTGTGTTAGGAACACAAAGTTGCTTTGTGTTTTCCTTGTTCTCATTCTTATTCCACTTCCAGCCTCTCTAATAACCTTTTAATTCAGATAAACAATGACAGAGTTGAGAGAGTTGCCCAGCGCTTTAGCCTCGGATCCCCTTGACTTTCCACTTCACACCCCATCGTCTACTCCCTTGAATTGTCACAAGAATCCTGGACTGACCAAAAATGTGCCCTGTAGCAGTAGAAACTAACCATTAAGATCACATTCTGCCCATAGCATGGTTGCAGGCTGCAGCCCAGCCCTCTCTCTGGCCCAGCTGGAGCTGTGGTCTCTGTAAGCACCTGCCTTTTTGCTGTGATGGGAGCAAGACCCTTCCTGGCTGGAAGTTCCTACTAAACCGGGGGCTGGGCAAGGACAGAAAGAAGTAGCCTGGACCTGCTTCTCACAGAAGCTGAGCTCTGGCCTCCATGTGGTGACCTCAGTGGCACCAACATCATCTGCTCAGTTCATAAAGCATGTCCCACCTCTCTCTCCACCTCATCCTGCTGCAGTGTGGCAGGTAAACCAACCCACACCTCGGTCAAAGTCCCAAAAGTCTCTTGTCAAATTTGGTGGATACTTGGAGATCTATCTTTGGGTGGGAACCAGAGATATTGAACTCAGAGCCTTACTCATTCTTGGAAAACAATTTACCAGTGGGTTCCATTGTGGGCTGATTATATATATATATGTATATATATATATATATATATATATTTTTTTTTTTTTCTTGGATGCAGAGTCCCATCAAGTTGTCAGGCTGCCTTTGAACTCCCAGTCCTCCCACCTCAGCCTCCTCCTGAGTCACTGAGATTACAGACATGTGGCTCATGTCAGACTTGTGCTTGGTGCTGACTGGTTGGTTTTCTTGGTGTCTGGCCTTTAGATTTTCCCCTTGCTGTCATGATTTGCTGCCCCTCACCTTACTGGGTCTTCCCTCTCCTTCGACCCTGTGGGGGCTTCTCCATCCCCAGAATCCCCTCACCACCTCGTCATGGCTGTGTCCTGCCCTCCTTCACTCCGCGTGCTCCATCCTCTCATTCCCCAGCCTCACTGCCTGCCTTGAAGGCATAGTGTCTTTGTTTTTATATCCTCAGGGCCTGGGACAGGTTAAGTGTCAGTAAGGCATGAAAATTCAAACAATTGTAGCTACGTGATTAACAGATCATTTCATTGAAAGGACAACATAAAGGGAATCCACGCTTTGGTTCTGCCTCTGATTCTATAGCTATCCATGAATACATTTTGACGTTTAAGGTTAAGATGTCTCTGGAAAACTGAGACACTCTGGTTGCCCTGGTCCTTCTTGTCATAAGGGAATCCAAAGACAAACTAATTCATACTAAAGTTGAAAGAGCCATTTGTGCATTTTAGAGGAAAAAACTCGGAAAAGGCAGCATGTACATAGTGGGATGGAGTACAGCCGCCCCTGCATATCCACAAAGGATTGGTTTCAGGACTCTCCAAAAGCTAAGACATCCAAATCTGTGGATGCTCTGGTATCTCATACAAAATGTCACTGTGTTTGTGCACAACATGTGCATGTCCTCCCATGGACTCTAACTCATCTCTAGATAATATAATTCCTAACATAATGTAAATAGTAGTTATACTGTATTTTTAGGGAATAGTGACAAGAAAAAAGCCTCTATGTGTCCAATACAATTTTTTACAATATTTTTGATCCATGTTTAGCCAAATCTGCAGATGTAGAACCCATGAGTTTAGGCAGGGGCACTGTCTATCTGGAGACTCTGTAGCACAGCGACTCCTGAGAGCGCCACTGTCCTTTTTATGTTGGCTGCTACTCAGAATGTCTCGGTGCATCTTTTTTTTAATTTTAACTTTAATTTTTTATTTCTGGGCTGGAGATTTAGCTCAGTGGCATAAGCTCCTGCCTTGCAAGCAGGTGGTCATTTTTTTATTTCTTTTAAAGGGAATAAAACAAAACAATAAAATGGAACAAAACAGTGAGAGCCGTATTAGATTTCAAAAACAAGGCAAAAAGAAATTCCCCATATTTGCTATATTGCATATTGTTAACTTCTAAACAGATGCTCAGACTCCAGTTTTAGGCTTGCAAAGTCAATCAAACAATACAAACATTAAGTTGCTTTTTTTTTTACCTCAGTTGCTGTCATCTCAGCCTGTGTTCCTCTGGGTTAGGCAATTGCCTGGGGTGGAAAGAATGCTCTTCTTATCTCCTGGCCTATGTGCTGACTGCCTCATGGGAGGGTGGGTTGGCTTCTTGGTTCTCCTCCTGGTCTTCATGGTTCCTGGGTGCATCTTAACTATCACCACGGAACAGATGAGCAGTGAGTGCCCTGCCAGAATGAGCACCCTGGAAGGAATTAAGTTCTGCGTTATTTAATAGGTAGAAAAGGACATCAGGACTCCTGAGTATGACCTCCCTGGTGGGGAAGTTTCCCTGGCCAGACGAGTGAGGGTTCCTGGAGAAAGAGATGCTGAGCTAGGGTTCAGGAGAAGATAGACTCTAGAATCTGCCTGAGCCCCAAACTCCAGGTTGCCTGGGAATGAAGCTGAGAAGAGGGGATCGTAACTGCTGCAATGCCCCAGGCCTGGGCTGCATGAGTATAAGGAGCTAAAAGGAACAAAGGTCACCATGGGGCATTCCTGTTCTTCCCAACTTATGGGAAGCACAGTAGCCCTTTGAAAGCACTGGCAAGGAGGCATGATAAAAAGTCATCCCTGGGTGGGGACAGCAGTGTGGCCAGGAAAGAAGAGTATAGTTAGAGCATAATTAGAGTGATCTGTGGGCTCAAGATGAATAGCTGGCGGACCTCTGAATCCACACAGATGAGAAAAAGGCACAGGATCCTTATTTGTGATATGATGGTGCCAACTTCCATCTCATATGACCATCCAGGGTCATTAGCCAAGGAGGCAGAGTTGCCAGGCAAGGTGCTCTGTGTCCTTGCTGGTGACTGACATAGAGGTAGTGGACCCTAGGAGAGGCCTCCTTTGGCTGTCACAGTGCAGGGGCCATGTTTCCATGTACTGCTACTATGTGACAGGGAGGAGTGAAGGTGGCAGAGGTTTCTGGGATCCAGGTGCTGGTTATTGGCTGGAAAAGGTGAGAGCCCCTTCCCCACTGTGTGAGGTATGGTTCAGGATATCTTTTTCCAAGAGACCAGATTGGAGATCTGAACAAGTTTTAATATAGAAAAATAAAAGACTATGGCCTTAAACAATAATTAGCAATTGACTACATATCAATTAGGAATTTTATTAAACAAGAGACTGAATAATGTTAATAATGTTAAAACACAAGTAACTTGGGGAGGCTGAGGCAGGAGGATTCCTATAAGTTAGAGGCCAGCCTGGACCACATAATGAGTTCAAAGCCAACTTTAACTACATGGGGAGATCCTGTCTTGAAAACAAACAGACGAAACAAATGACAAATAAAAGAAACATTTGCCACATATACAAGAAGAGATTAATGTCTAGAAAATAGAAAGAACTCCTGTAAACCAGTAAGAAGAGACAAAAACCAACAGGATATTAGGCAAAGGTTTGAATAGGAAAGTCATAAAGGAAATAAAAAGAATTTGTGCATGCAAAGATACCTTCCTTGCTGGTCATTAGAGAAATGAAAGTCTACAATGAATATTTTTGGGAAATTAGTTTCCACCTATAAGACTGACACATTTGAAAACTATCGAAGAGAGCTGGTTCTGTTTGGTTTTCGTAAATCTTAAGTGAAACTTTGGCGGGTGAGTACTTCATAAAAGAGGTCTATTGAGCTGATAATTCTGGAGGTTCAGTGAGGTGGTGGCAGCACAAGCTTGGCATCACACTGGCAGGAGTGTGTGCAGGAGAAGCAATCAAAGCCTCAGACAGGAAGCCAGAGAGCAGAGAGTGCTGAGCTTGCTCCTTTAACAACAGCTCTCCTGAGAACTAACTCAAGAGCACATGAGAAATACCCTGATTCCCCCCAGGGGTAGCCTTCAGGAACCTCAGCACCTCATGTAGGGCCCCGCTTCTTACAAGTCCACACCACCTCCCAACACTGCCACAGTGATAACCCAGCTTCCAATACATGAGCCTGTGTGGCACAAAGCACAGCAAGCCCATAACAATATCCACAAGTTGCTGGCCATGTAAGTTGGTGTGACCTTTTTGGAGGCCATCTGTCAAGCTCTATCAGAATTTGAAATACTGTGCCCTCCATTGGACCCAGCAATTCACCTCTTGGTATCTAGCCCACAGAAACGCATGCATTTGTGCACAAAGAAGAAAGTGCCAAGATTTTTATTGCAACATTGCTCACTATATTGAACAGTTGGGAAGAAAATGTTCAAGAACAGGGATGGCTAGACATCTTGGTCCATTACTGATGCTGTAGCAGTCTATGCAGCGTCAGGACAATGCAGCCTTTAAACTTGGACCTGAATTATGCTGCAAGAAAAGCAGGCCTGAGCATTTGCTCCCCTGGGCTATCCTCCATTCCAAGTGTCTTGGAGGCTGACTTGAGGGCCAGCAAACTAGGCTCAGACAGTAAAGAACCATGGCAGCACAGACCGAGCGGAGACCACTGGGCAGGGAACTCCATGAAGAACAGGGCTGAGACTGTGGTTATGCACACTCCCAGAGCACCGGGGAACCAGATCAGGCAGGATCACCACTGTGGGCTGAGCTGAAAGAAGACCCCAGGGTCATTAGCAGGGGACCCTGTGTGAGAGCCCATCCACTGCCAGTAGAGGACCATCCTAGAGAGGCAAATGGCATCTCAACTCCACCTGCCCCTTTGTGGGTGATCCTCTACCTGACTGGTTGTTTCCATTAAGCTTCCTGATCTTACCCCATCTGCACACCCAACATCCCATGGAGGTGGAGTTGAAAGTACCTGAGGGATGAAGCGCTTTTATACAAGACACACTGAAGGGTACCTGGGCTGTTTACAGGAGCAGATCAGACCGAACTTTCAGCCAAAGTAGCAGACATGATGTAATTTTTTCCTACCAATGAAGGGAGGGAAGAGGGAAAAGCTTGGGAGGAAAGTCAGATTAGTAACAAACAAGATAATTACAGTTTCCTTGTGCGCAGAGACCACAGTGAGCTGCATTCTGTGACCTGAGTGCAAGGCACCTGGTATTCAGCTTCCTCTGCCCGGCATGGTTTCTGTCCCCTCTCCTTCTGTTTGCTTTCTGCTTGTCTTTCAACTTGACCCTCATATTCGCCTGAGGGAACTGCCTTTGAACCCCAAACTGACTTCTACACCCCTGAGTTTCCCTTCATTGCAGCTCTTAGTATGCTGTACTGTGATGCCTGCCTCCCATGTCACACTGTGTGCAGAGACCATCTATGTCCCCTTGGTATCTAGCACAGGGCTTCATACAGTACCTGGCAGGTGCCGTTAATGACTGTTGAATAGATAACTGCGTAAGTGAATGAATCAGGAGATCTGGAGACAGTGAGACCTGTGGTACTCCTCTTCCTTTCCTGGGCTCTGTTTTCCCTGTCTGTAAAGAGTGTGGTGAGGAAACTTGTCTTCTCTAACCCCCTCAGCCAGCCCAGTTCTTGTCCTGCAGCTCCAGCGCCCCTGATTGCCTGGCTCTCCGTGCTTTTTCCCCATGGGGAAATGCACAGCTTCCTCTGCTGGATGTGCTCCTGTCAGGCTTCCTCTCCACACCCTCATTCTTGAGGATCCCTGACAGCTTCCACGTGGGCATGGGCGGGTCACTGCTCCTTCCCAAGGACAGCACTGGGCTGGCTGCCCAGCCAGTGGCGGAGCTACCCAAGGCCTCTCCCTGGCCCTGGGGAACAGGCTGCACACTTCTCTCAGATTCTCTTTCTCTGTATGTCCTTCTGCCCCTCTGACTCTGTGACTCTCTCCTTTCTCTCTGTGTGTCTCTGTCCCTTTGTCTCTGTGCCTCTGGCTTTGTTGTCTCTTTGCTCTGTCACTTACTTGCCCATTGCATCTGCATTTCCTTTTCTGGCCCTCTCTCCTTGTCTTTGTTTTTCTCTCTTCTTGACTCTTGTCTAGCCAGAAGTCTCTCTGCTTCCACAGGCCTGACCCTCCCCAGCCAAGCTACTGGCTGGGCTCTGTCTTTCCCAGGCCCTGTCTTGGCCTTGACAGGACCTTCCAGCCCTGACAATCCTGAATTTCCTCCCTAACTAGCCTTTGCCTTGGGCAACTGCTCTAGGCTAGGACTATGGGTCACCACAAGCCAGCATAACCTTGCTGAGGGAGAGGAGAGAGGGACCATGACTCATAGCCAAGGTCGCCTGGGTCTTTCTGGCCTGGAGATGACCCACCCCTACCCTACAGAGCAGCCAGACCCTCTCCCTGACCCTGACAGCTGCAATGCCTAAACCAAGGACCAATCCCCCAAACAAGGCTGCATTCCTAGGCTTACTCACTGTGGGGGACAGGGCTGCTTTCCTCAGCTACTCCCCTCCTCCCAACCTCCAGCCTACTGAGAGCTGAGCTATGGATCTCTCTCAACCTCTCTCGGCTGCTTTTGGACAGAGGAATTAGATCCTGGACCAGAAGGGTATAAGAGAACCCAAACATGAGAGGGTCAGGCAGAGAAAGCGAGAATGGAATGTGAAACTGGAGGTGGGAATCAATAGCAAGTCAGCTCTGTGGCATCGAGTTCTGCCTGGCCAGGAGGTTGCCTTAGGCTAACTACATCTCCTTTCTGAACCCCTGCTTTCTTTCCTGTAAAACAGAATAACAGATTCCCTATCTGTGTGCTGCTAGGAGAGTTAAATGCTAGGACGTGGATAAAACGCAGGCACTGAAGCTTATGCTGTCACTTGAGATAGGATTTGAATGCCTGGCAAAGGGATAAGCTAGGAGTCAGGGGACCTGTGTTCAAATCCTCTGTGGCTAGCACAGGGGAAGATGCTCAGAAAGGACTGCAGAGCAAAGAAATGAAGGGATGAGAGGACAAGTGACTAGATTTCAGCCACTGATCAATCGTGGCCTTGCATGTATCATAGATTCGCAGCAAAATGGAGCTGGAACATATACTTTGCAATGTTGTTAGGAGGATTAAATTAAATAAGGAACATTCAAGTGCATAGCCACTACTCAATATTTACCCTCATCTAAACTATAATAATTGTAGTACAAACCCTGAAATAAAAAATTCTGAATATAACGATAAATCCTTATGCAAAATGCTGGGATACTTGCTACAGTTATACCGAAACTGCTAAGGAACATGAGAAAAGGGCCTGGCCTGCTTTCTGGTGGCCCTCAAACCCATTGCAGACTGAACAGAAGTGCCTGGAGATTATTTTTTCAGTTCTTGGCCGAGTGGCCCAAAACCACAGAAGCCATGGTCTGGAGTAGACTTGGGGAGTCCAAGGTCAGAGACTCACTCTTCCTGGGTGCAGACCCAGGAGTGAGCCTGTTTCTGTGGCTACAGACTTCACCCATATGTGGCAGTGAGCATGGGCACCCCTGATCACAGGCTGGGTGCCAGTCTTATGTCCCACCTGAGCGTGAGCCAAGGTGGCATGCCAGGCAGACAAGCCCTTCCCTGATTCTGGCTGTCCTTGAACACATGCCACATGCCACCTCTGTGCCTGGGCTCCAGCTGTTCCTGCCACCAGGGACATACAGTCCAGTCCTCTCTTTCCGTTATCCTGCCCATCCTCAACTCTGCTGCAACCTCTAAGGTTTCCCTGGGTCAGAACGACTCATCATTAACCTAACCTCAAATCAATGAGCCTCAGTTTACTCACTTGCAAATGGTGCTGTTTATATCTACCTGTGGGTCTTATGAACACCTAGTGAGAAACATAAAATCATGAAATATTTTCTTTTTCCAATAAAAATGTATCTTGCTTTCTGCCTTGTATTAGTTGGAATGCATTCACCATCAGAACGAAAAGTCTTAAAGACTGGGTTGTTTCCATCCCCAGTGCTTAATGAAGGACCTAGCCAATCACATAACCTACAGAGGCATTGGCCCCTTTCCAAGATAGGGCCACACTCTTTTGGCCTCCATCAATAAGGGGATCATTCTCTGTGCATCACTCAGTCACTCAACTAATATTTTGCGAGCGTCTACTATGTATCAGATTCTATATAAGATGGTTAGGTGACACCAGTGAACAAAAGTCACAAATCTTGTCATTGCCTAGCTTGCCTTTTAGTAGGGGGAGCAGATGACGAATAGCAAACAGTGTGAATGTTAAAAAGTGACAAATGCTATGGATAAAAATAGAGCAGTGCTAGAGAACTGTAGGGGAAGAGGGTGGGTTACAATTTTAAACAGGGTGGTTCATGCAGGCCGCCTTGGAGGAGGGCGTTTGAGCCAAGGTTCGAAGAAGATAGGCGAGTTCACCACACAGAGGTCTATGAGGACTTGAGGGCAGCCAGGGCAAAAACCAGTTGTGGAGCCTAGCTGGCTTGTTGGGTAGAGCCAGGAACAAGACCGTCAAGTTATGAAGTCAGGGTATTTGTAATTGGGCCGGGTCTCTAGAGCCATACAGGCCAACAGAACTTTGGCTTTTGTCCTGAATCACTTAGGAGCCATTGGCAGCTTCAAGCAGAGAAGTGACATGATTTGCCATATATCGGGAAGGGATCACTCCTCACAGCTATGTTGTGGGTTCCGATCCTGGCTCCTTCTCTTCATAACTGCACCACTGTGTGAGTTATTTCACTCCTCAGCTTCCCTCTCCCCTGTAGAAGAGTAGATTACTATGTGTGTAACAGAACCTTGGCAGAAATTTCTGTCTGCCTTTGGACCTAAGAATAGCAGTGTCTCGGAGCAGCTGGGCTGCGTTCCTCACACTCGCCAACTGCCGAGGCGCCCAGGGCAAAGCATCCGCTGCGCACAGGTCTGCAGGCAGCTTCCTGCACTTGCATCTTTCACACCTACTTACAGAATTTACTTTTAAAGTTATTTCCTTTAAATCATTCTTTCAGACTACAGTTGTTTTCCTCAGTTACAAAAAGAATACCTGTTAATGCGAGATGTTTGAAGAAATGCATATAAAAAGGACTATAAATGAAAATATATGTGACAATGATAAACATTCTAACTCTTTCTCATAGTATTTCTTTTCAACCATGTATGTGTGTGTGGATAGCAGAGGGAAATTGAGCCATTAAACACTGTTTTCCTTTCATCTCATGGCCTTGCCCAGGCTGCCGAGATGGTAGCTTCGTGCCGTGGTAGAAGATGCACAATGCATGAAGCAGCCCGTGTTAGTCACCGTTCTGTTTCTGTAACAAAAATACCAGAGGAAAACTACTTAAAGGAGAAGAGGCTTATTTTGGCTCATAATTTCAGAGATTGCTGTTCATGATCGCTGGCTCCAAGGCAGACACATCACAGTGGGAGAGTGAGGCAGATGAAAGTTGCTTTTGTCCTGGCAACCAGGAAGCAGAGAAAAGGGGAAAGAGCAAGAGAGGAAGCGGCTAGGGACCCAGTACAGTGCCCAAAGTCATGCCTCATTGATTCAGTCACCTTTCTAGGCCCTGCCTCTGAACAGTGCTGCACTGGGAATCAGACCCTCCACATCTGAGTCTTAAGGAGGGTATGTCATATATAGAGGCATACTTGGATTGTGAGATGTGAGGGTAAGTAAACCATTTGGGACAATTGAGGAAGTGTCAAGTTACCCAGAGTTTGGACCCAAGGAAGAATATTCTGAGGAGAGACAGATAGACAGACAGTCAGACACAGAAAGAGAGAGAGGCACAGAGAGACAGGGGCAGAGAGACAGAGACAGAGAGAGAGAAAGAGAGAGTGACAGACAGACACAAACAGAGCCAGAAAGTCAGGCAGAGACGCACACAGCATACAGAGAGAGACAGAGAGACAGAGGCAGAGAGACAGGGAAAATTAGAGGGAAGATGAGAAACTTTAGGTACAAAGAGTAAAGTCCTACACCATCCACCTCCCGCAGCCTTATTCTGGGATGCAAATTTCTAAAGATCAATCACAAAGAACCAGGGGGTGCTGTGAAATTCTATGAGCAGGCAGACCTGTGGCCTCTCCATTGGCCAAGCCTAGAGGTAGGGGACAAAGCAGAGTGTGCGCCCCAACCCAGGTCCTCAGGTAGAGGGGTAGAGAGAGACTCTTGAGCACTCCAAGGTACCAGAGAGGCACCATGTAGGAGAGCGATCCCTGAGCTCTGAGGGTGTGGGAGGTAATAGGAAGCCTCAGCCACACTCTACCTGATGTATGGCTGTATTCATATGTATGTATGGTGTAACAAATCACCATAAATTGGGTGGATTAAAATGACAGAAATGGAGCCCAGGGATATAGCTCAGTGGTATGAGCACCTTTCTGACAAGCACAAGGTCCTGAGTTGGATTCCCAGTATCCACAAAAATAAATACATAAATAAAATTACAGAATGTATTTTTGGGAGCCAGAAATCTGGAATTTATATCATGAGCTGAAATTCAGATGTTTGTAGATCTTCATTACCTCTGAGGACTCTAGGTCAGAGTCTTTTCCTCTCCTCTTCCAGCTGCTGTGGTGGTTAGTCTTCCTTAGCTGGTGGCTGCATCTTTGTTCCAACTGCACATCGCCTTCCCTGGCTGTTGGCGTCACTCCCTGTCTCTTAAAGAATGTACAAGGTTACACCTAGAATCCACCTGGGAAATCCATGGTGAATTCCTCCTCTCAAGATCTTTGTCTTAATCACATCTTTTGCCATCTAAAGTACTATTCCCACATTCTGGGGGTTGATAAATGAATATATTTGGAGGAAGAGGGGCATTTTTTTCTTCTTACCACAGGGACCTTACAGTAGCAAGAATGCTACCTGGAACTGACAGATCATGTGATTAGGAACAAGCCAGGACCAGGCAGTGACCTGTGAGGACTGACAGGCAGTGGCTCAGGCAAGCTGGTAGGATGTCTGTTTCAAGGAACGCCATTGGTGACAGGTGACACTTGAGGGCCTACCCATAGGAACACAGAAAAAGAAATGAGGGTGAAGGCTCAGGAATAACTAAGATTAAGTTTTCACCTCACAGAATGGTGGTTCACTGGAGAAATTAAATTTAGTTAGAAAAATGAAATTACCATCTTTTTGCAGTTGGAATTCATTACATGTGTCTATGTACACATACACTCCCAAGATTAATTCTTATCTATAAATACTGTTTTGCAGGCTAACTTCCTTGACTTAATAAAATTCCCTAACCATATTTCTATGACACTGTCTTAATGACTGCCTTTGATAGTCCATCAACTCAGCATCCAATTCTGCGTACATACCATCTTGTATTTTTATGAAATCTTATAAACCACCTTAAATCCTTTTGTTTTCTTTTTTTGACATAATGGGAAATTGGCATATTCATGAATATCTTACAAGATTTTTATGAGGATTAACTACTGTTCTGTTTATGTAACACTTGAAATAGAATTTTCAAATTTGGATTTGAAATTCATTAAAATCTGAAGTCATATGTTGCTGTGTTTACTTCTCCATCATGTCCTATCATAGTAAGTGTTGCCAAATCTAGAAACCTGGGTGTCAGCCTTGCCCTATCTCATCTTATCACCCTGCCTCCCGTATCTAATCCCATGCCAGGTCCTGCCCATTCTGTTTTTGAAATATCTCTGGGAACATCCAGTGCTCTCCACCCTCATGGCCCTCTCCAGTCAGGCTTTGACATCTCTTTGCACTATTGCATCAGATCCTTCCATGACTGTCTTCTTTTGAGTCATCCCTTCGAAAAGGAGACCCCAAAACAGGGACTTGAACCACATAGTTTGTTGAGGAGGGTGGGAGTGCTCGTGGGAGCAAATAAGCAATGGAGAAAGTGGGGAGTAAAAGCAATAAAGTACCTTGCATGTCTCGGGGACCTAAGGTGTTTGTAGGACTGAAAGCACCTAAAAAGCTCTTATCTTCTTGGATGGAGAAGTAGAAAGGCTTGAGCTAGGAAGTGGTCAGGGGAAATGAATCTTTCTACAGCTGAAGTGCTCTTTGGGGAGGTGGACAAAACATCACAGTGCCTGCAACCCTGGTCCTGCTTCAGTCTCTCTCCATCCAGCTTGTCTCTGCCTTGCAGCCAGAGAGATTTTCTGAGATTCAGGGTCATAGGATCTGATGCTGTGAATGAAGGAGCAGGGAGAGAACAGCAAGACAAGCCAGTCCTACAGTGAGGCTCACTGAGCACCGGCAACTTAGTCTATGTGCTGCCTCATGTCTGAGTTCTCCTCCAAACTGGTCTAGCTAGTTTGCAATAGGCCAGAGGTATGTGAGCAAACCTCAGAACACCATTACTTGGTTCAAACCGAACTGGAAAGCCAGTGTCATTAGCTTCAGGTGAGAGGCAGAGGTAGCTCAGGAGGTCCAGGGAAGCCACCTAGGTGTCCACACTGCCCATACACACATTTACTTTGTGATTTTAGACCAAGATATGCAAGATATGCAAGGTATAAAGAGGTCCTAATGTCAGCAAGGATGCCAGTTAATGTCCTTATATATCTGCAGATTTTTTTCTGCAGGTCTTAATAGAAAAAGAAAGCTTCTGTTGAAATGTCAACATTGGAAACTAAATGAATGAATGGAATTCTCGTGTGTATCATGAGATCTGCTGATAGAGCCTTGTCTGGATGACGGTGACTTTCCCCAACCATTCCATGACTGTCCTCACTCACGGGACTCTCAAAGAACCCAGGGGATTTGATTCCTAGCCTGGTTGGCAACCAGCTGAATGGCCTTCTGCCTCAGCAGAACTTTCTAGGTACTTTCAAAGGAGCAAGTTTCATTATGTGTTGATTAAATAATGAGTTTAGCAGCCATTTCTTGGCACTTGCTCTGTAGTAGGCCCTGAGCTGGGTGGGACCTTGGGTGCAGAGAAACTTTCCACATGATTTCTGCCAGTCAAGGGCTCGGGGCAGGGTGGCAGAGTTCTGTGAAGCGTGGAGACCCCTATGCAACTGGACTAGTTAAGGGAGACTTTCTAGGGGAGGCAACAATGAGCTGGATCTTGAGAAGTTTGCTTTATAGGCCCAGTGGTGGGTGGATCGGGGGTATCCCTTTAAGTCTATTCACAGAGGACCTGCTATACATTTCAGGCTCCCAATTAGGAATCAGATGCATGAAAATGATGCACACAGGAAGGTGCATGAAGATCAGGAAGCTAAAGCTTTGTATAGAGACAAAGTCATGTAGCACATCAAGGGCAGAGCAAGAAAGACTCTCCAAATCCAAACTTTTCTCTATACTTACTGGGGATAAGTCTGGAGGGCAGTACCAGACAGATATTAGGGACCCAGGTCCCCACTCTGAGTGGATGCACATGAGCCTGATCAAGGACACCCTCCTTGCCTCTTCAGCACAAGTAAATTCTGGATATGGCTGTCATTGCTGGGTTCTGTGCCTTTCCCCACCTCTGGTTAGTGCTGTGCCCAGGAAGGGGGTCAGGGCAAGGTTCCAGGCCAGGTGAACATGGGGGAGGGGCTTGCCAAGACAGCTGGAGGAGGCCAAGCGTAAGCAAGAGTTAGCACACCAAATGTGGTAAACACAGGGGCTGAGCTAGAAAGCAGCTCCATGTCACCTGCACAGTACAGGTGTGGCGAGCAAAGCACAAAGCCAGGAGCAGGGCATGGAGGCTGAAGTGTGCAGCATTTTATGACTGAGCCTTGGCAGTGTGGAGTTGGCTACACCCTATTGCCCCAGGCAGTCACAAGCAACAGCCCAGGTCCACATCAGAGAATGTAAACCCTAATTCTTGATGGGGGAGTGGCAAGGCTCTAGAAAACCATTTGCCAAGCTCACTTAGCACTTCTATTTTTTTTTCTTTATGACTTCTTTGGATAAACAGAAGTTCTTGTCTTTTTTTTTTTTTTTGGTCCCGGGGATTAAATCACAACCTCTTGCTTGTGAAGCAGGCGCTTATACCACTGAGCTAAATCCCTGGCCCCAGAAGTTCTTGTCAAAGTTACTGCAGTTTCCTTTTAGATTTACAACTTAACATCTTAAGTTCTTCCTTAAATTCATAAAGAAACATGCCCTTATTTTCTCCTCAAATTAACAAAAAAAGTTAGCTATCCCACATTAAGACCTTAAATCCACCTGAAATTGTTTTCTGTGTTTGTTGTAAGGCTCAGACCAGCAACTTTCCTTTTTTCCACAAAGACAAGCAGGAGTGTCAGTGCCACTCAGTGAATAATTCTTTCGTCATCTGCAGCACAGATGACATTTGTCAAGTTTCCATATGTGCAGGGACTGATTTCTGGGCTGCCTAGTATGTCCCTTTGCTATTTACCACCTACCTCAACACCACACTTCCTTAATGTCTGTGGCTTATGACAGTCTCAATAGCTTGTAGGGCAGACTGACTCTCCTTATTTTGGTTTATTGGGAAATATTTTGGTCTACTGCTGATCTATTTTTTAAAAAGTCTTTATAGAACTGATTTGCAAAATTCACCAAGAGATCTGCTAGAATTTTGATTGGAAAAATGTGGAATTTATAAATCCACTATTTAACACTAATAATTGATCATTTTAATAAAGCTTAAAATCTTTCTCCATGTAAAGGCTCACCTGTTTATTAACTTTCTTTCAAGGTATGTCATACATAATGAGGAGGGTATTGGGAATTGAGCCTGAGATGCTTTACCACTGAGCTACTTCCTCAGTCCTTTTTAATTTTATTTTGAGACAAAGTCTCTTAAATTGCCTAGACTGCTCTTGAATTTGTAATCCTCCTGCCTTAGCCTCCTGACTAACTGGAATTACAGGGTATAATATACCTGGATGTAAATGTATCTTTAATAAAATTATGTTTTTTAATTTTATGTTGTCAATATGTAAAATACAACTTTTTATATATCTATCAGATAGTCATGCATCTTGCTAAACTTATTATTTTTCTTAATAATTTGCAGATTGTGGACTCTTATGTGGACAATTACTCATCAGCAAACAATGAGTTTTGTTTATTCCTTTCATGTCTTTATACCTCTTATTCCTTCTCCTTATTTTGCTGACCAGAAGTTTCAGAATAGAATTTAATAGAAGTCCTGACCGCAGGCATCCTTGTCTTCTGGGCGTAAAGGGAATTTTGAAAAAAAAATCACTATTGAATATGGTGTTTCCTTATTGGAGTTTTATAGGTATTCTGTATGAAGTCAAGAAGGTTTTCATCTTTCAAATTTGCTCAGAATTTTATTTAAATCATGAATAAACATTGAACTTTATTGATGAAATATTTTTTTCTTTCAATCTGGTATTGCTAAGTATTAATTAGGACTACATTTGGAGCTGTGAATGGTAGAAAACTCAAAGTATCAGCCTGAGTAACATAAGGAGAGCATGGCTAATATAGTAGTAGTCCCAAGCAGGCACTTTACTGTGAGGTAGCCTGAGACGGATCTCCAAGAAGTGTGCAGGCCCAGGCTCCTCCTTCTTGTGCTCTCTCCCCTTCCCAGTGAATGCCCTTTTTGGCCCAAGAGACCCCTGAGCCAGCAAACCCCTTGTTGCAGGCAGGAGAGGAGACAAGGAAGGAGCTGGCCACTCACTCTCATAAAGGCCCTAGCACTCCAGACACTAGGCAGGAGGATCTCTATGAGTTCAAGGCCAGTCTGAAATACAGAGCAAAGTCCTATCTCAAAAAAACAAAATCAAAACCCAACAAACAAACCACAGCTCCTGGAGATTGGTGCCAGAGACTTAGCTTGTTTTTTATTTGAGGTTTTTGCATACACATTCGTGGGTTTCATAAACTTAGAATTTTCCTTTACCATGTTGCCTTAGATTTTGGAATTTCAGAGTTGTACAAATTAGAGGTTATTCATTCCTTGAAGGTTTAGTATTATGAGCATTTTATTGTGGGTAGATTTTTTAAAAACTAAAAAGCTTTGTTTTAATATTGTTTAGACAAAATCTCATGCCTACATTTTGTACACTAGACAACTTCTAGTAAGATAATATGTAATGTATCAACTATCATAACTGTCTTACTAGCCTGTTTTTTTATAGAACTTATCAAAACAGAATATTGAATAGAACAATACCATTAATCAGAACAAAGTAAAACAGTGATAAAAAAAATATTTGCCTTCAAAAAGATGGTAGAAGGAAAACCCCTTTATTTGCTATATTTGATATACTCAACCTCGAAGAGATGCTCAGATCTCTGGCTCCCATTTGCTAACAGGAGGGAGGGGGGTGGTGAATGTTTGAATCTCATACTAGCCTGTTTTGAAACTCAGTTTCACTGTTTTGTTTATTTTTTTTCTTTAAAATAAATAAAATTATTTCTTTTTTTTTTTTTTTGGCGGTACCAGGGATCGAACTCATGACTGCGTGCTTGCAAGGCAGGCGCTTATGCCTCTGCGCTAAATCCCCAGCCCCAAATGATTTCAAATGTACAGAAAGTGGCAAGTAGAATATACAGAATTTATTTATTCATGACTAAATATTCTAATGTTTCCTACAAAGACCTTTTCCTATATAACCATAATAGGACATCAAAATCAGGAATCAAACATGGATACATTATCTTCCTTGGTCGGAGGCCCCGTGCAGGCTTCTATAGTTGTCCCATTACTGTGCTCTATAAGCAAGAGGTCCTGTTTACAGTCTTGTGTTGTCAGGTCTGAGTCCGTGAGAAACAGTGTCTTGGCCTCCTGGTCCTCTTGAAGATTACAGGGTAGTGCTCTGTAGAACGCCCTTCACTTTCGGCTTGTCTTGTGTCAGTGCATGATTCAGTTCAAGATTGGGACCTTCCACAGGAATATTCCAGAGGCTACCGTGTTCACACTGCCTTCTGTCAGGTGGCACGTGATTTCCATTTGTTCCATGCCCAGTGATGTGCACTTTGATCTCTCTGAACGAGTTTGCCAGGCTTCTCTACAGCACAGTCACCACAGAAAATGACCCCTTCTCACAATAATAAGTGTTCCGTGAGTAGGTATTTTGAGACTATAAATATCCTGTGCTTCCTCAAATGTTCCCTCCCTCCTTCCTTCCTCTCTCATAGTTTAGACTTATGGTTTCTTATTTTATTCAAGGACTGTCATTGTTTAGTGTGATGCACAGAGAGATCCAGATTTGCCCTGTGGGAGCTCCTTCTAAGTCTTATTGACATGCCCCTTATTCTTTGAGCATATACTTTCTTTCTAGCACAGCAAGCTTTTCCATTCCAGGCTCCTGTACTTTCCCTGTGCCAGGCCTGCAATCAACCATTTCTGCAAGTGGCTTTAGCTCCTTTTAGAAGATGAGAGTCAAGAGATTACTGCTTTGAGCCTTCTCAGTAGAGACAGCCAGAGAACATATCTCCCCATGAGCTCACACCACTGCTACCAATTCAAATCCAACACCACTAGGGTGATTCTTTTTTACATTTTCCACACATGGAACCCTCCTCCCTAACAGTGGGGATCCTGGTTTCTATCGTTTTGATATTCAAGGGCTGGCTGAAATACATAATGAGTATTTAGATTTTAAAAAAATAACTATTATAATGAAAGACACATTGCCATTAATTACCCTCAGAATATTCTCCCTTGTTTTGAATGTACTTATCTCATTCTTCTTGCCACTTTCGGAAGTAGTTCTGAAAGTAGTC
Organism: Hydrochoerus hydrochaeris; assembly: GCA_004027455.1. Taxonomy (NCBI): domain Eukaryota; kingdom Metazoa; phylum Chordata; class Mammalia; order Rodentia; family Hydrochaeridae; genus Hydrochoerus; species Hydrochoerus hydrochaeris. The sequence continues at coordinate 180,635 of PVLA01000067.1, forward strand.
TTTCATGAATATCTTTGTGAGGCATGATTTAAAAAAAAAAATATGGTGAACACTGCTGCTGAGTACCATCCAATAGAAAAGCAGGCTTGTAAAACCATTACAGTGTGTTTTTGTCCACCTTATTCACCAGATCTGGCTCTGTGAGATTTGTGGCTCTCCTCCAAAGTCAAAATGATCTTGAAAGATTAATGTTTTCAATCAGTTCAGGACTTCCTGGCATCCACAACAGCATGATGATATACTCGCGAAAGAGGACTTCCAGAACTGCTTCAGAAAGTGGCAAGGATGATGGGATAAATGTGTTCAAACAAAGAAAGAAATGTTTGAGGGGGATTGATGGTGAAGTGTCTTTGACTGTAAGACGTTTTATAAAATTTAAAGCTCTACTGTATTTTTTTTTTAACCTGGGATCAAACTCACAACCGCGTACCTGCAAGGAAGGCAGGCACTTATGCTGCTGAGCTAAATCCCCAGCCCTTCACTGTATTTTTTGATCGGTTGTACTCATTTATTTGATTGTGTATAACCACATTCCTATCACAACCACTGCCCCTTATGTGTGCAGACAGCTCCTCACCCTGCCTGTGCTCTGACACCTCATGTGGCCTCAGGACTTAACACAGGGGAAGTATACAGAGGTCTGACTTCTCAACGCACAGTCTTTCATGGTAATCCTGACTTCAGAAAGTTGTGTCTTTTTGGAGGGGCTACCGGGGAATCAAACTCATGACCTCACGCTTGCCAGGCAAGCACTTATGCCACTGAGCTAAATCCCCAGCAGAAAGTTGTGTCTTATTCTATGAAAATGTCTTTTAATTTTGACTTGTCACTGAAAAGAAAATCATTTGTTTTTATAATTGGACAGACCTCTTAAATATTGTTGATGAAAACACAATTAGAAATTCTCACTGAAATCTTGGAACCTTAAGAATACATCTTAAGACCCTCCCTCTAAAATGCATAGTCTGCTTTTTTCTGTGCCTTTCTAAGTCAAGTTCACTAACAGTGCTTGGACATGCTGGGAGCTGTACATCCTTGCCCTGTGCACTCACTGTCACAGTAGCGATGCCCTGTGCTGGGTCTCGGGTTAAGATGCCTCATGGCTGTGGTACATGGCTGGCATTTCCTAGGTGCCCCTCCAGGCTGTGTCCTCCTCATTCCCCATTTCTGATTGGTAGGAGTCTGAGGACCATATAGCCGGGCCAGGTAGCAAAGCACACAGATGGAAATCCTGTGTTAGTGTCTGCTAACAGGGCACCCTGTCAGTTCTGCCCCATATGCCAGCCACGTGTCCTGCTTCTCTGTTTTTCACCTCTGCCTGTAGCTAGGATCTGGGTCAGGCAGGAGGTCCTGGGGTCTGATGGTGGGTGGTAGAGCCCCTGGCTAGAGAGGGGTCAGGTGATCACTGCTCGGGGTGTCTGGGTCTCTACCCTTCCAGCCTGGCCTCTTTCCTCTCCTGTCTCTTCCTCTTTCTCTCCTTTTGAGCTTCTTATCCATCTCATCTTTCCTTCAGGTCTCTTTCTCCTTCGTTTTATCATTTGATTCAATCACTGATCAGTTGGGCCTCAGCTTTCACATCTGGAAAATAAGGAAGAGGTTGGACAAGGTTGATCCTCGGGTCCCTCCCGCCTCCATGCTTTCTCACCTTGTGTCCCTGACTGCAGCCTCTAATTTGCTCAGTATCATTATCATATATTCTTATTTCTCTGCCTCTAATTATAGCCTTTCTCTCTCCCTCTTGTTAGGACTTTATTTCCATCTCCCAACATTTACTTTTTATCTTAATGCTTCTTCTCTGAATCTTTTTCTCTCTCCTTTTCTGTTTCTCTTGTTTGAGACTCTATAACGGCCGTCTCTCTTTCTGCCCTCCTCTCTGGCTTCCTGCCTGTTCCCTGACCAACAGCTCTGCTCTGAACTCTGTTTCCCACTTCTCATCTCACTGACCCCAGCTCCCTCCAACACTGCAGCCTCAGTCTTTCCTGACACCAGTGGTTCCAGCTTCCCACCCTTCTCCCTATCCGCGCTCAGAGCTCCCTTCTTGTTTGTGCCCTGGCTGGGAAGGGGAGCTGGAAGCTGATGCTGCACAGGCTCCTCCCTGGATGGAAACAGCAGCTAAGAGTCTGACTCCAGGAAGCAAGTTGGGCCCAGCTGGCTGCTTCTGTCTCAGAGAAGGCTTAGAAAGTCAGATACGGCACTCAGATGATGGAAATGCTGCCATAATGCATCCCAGAGAACAGGCATTAGCTCCACGAGCAACCCCACCCCACATGTGTGCTCTTGCATTTGTCCATATGCACACACACAGTGGGGCACAGCTACAGGCGCCTGAAGACTGCTTCCTCTCTTTGGAGTCTGCTCCAGCCTTAATTGCAAGCTTCCAGCCCCAGCTTGGCCCTTGATATGTTCCCCATGTGGATGCAAAACAAGACTCAGCTGGGAGAGAATTCTGACCCACCCATTGCGTCGGAGCCGGCTTAAACCCCATCCAAGCTGCAGGTTCCGCACCCTACAATCTGTTGCCACACTTCTGGGGTCTAGATCTAGCAGACATTTGCTAGGCATCTACAATGCCAGGTGTGTCCGTCACCCTATACTAACCTCAAAGCCACCCAGGAGACTGGCATATTGTCCTCTCTCACACAGGTGGGGAGATTCCAGCTCCTAAGGTCACAGATCAGTCAGAAACAGAACTTTCAGCCCAGTGCAAATGTGACCCACACATATTATCCCCTATCCACTGTGACAACTCATGTTTGAAGAATTGGCAGAGTGGGGAGCTGTGGAGTTGGCCCATGGAAGCAGACCATTGGCAGCTGGTCCTGGTTCTGGAAAAGGCACAAGAGAAATAAAATATGTCAGACCTGCCATCCCAGCAGGAACCACATTGGAGTCAGAGTTCCTGGCCTGTCATTTTGGAGGTGGGGCCATGTGGCAGCCCTGAAGGAAGCAAGAAGATTCCCAAAAGATGGCCCTGAGTGTCAGAGTAAGCTGTGACAGACTGGCTTGTTTGTAGGTCCTGGATTGTGGTTTATCAGCACAGAAGAGGATTTGCCTCCTTCCTGGCTCCGTATCCAGGGTCTCTGAAGCACTGAGCCAGTGTGGGCTCCTCCATAACCCAGAGTCAATGCTGTGGATTCAGTCCTGTTCCTGGCCCTGGGTGAAGTCCACAGACACGGTACCTGCCCTACCTGCTCCCTGGGGCCAGGGAGAGCAGCTGGAGAGTGCTCCAGGCACCAAACTCCATTTGGCAAGTGCAGTTCCCCTTCTCATCACACTACTGCTGATTTCTCCCTTGCTATGAATAGTTTCTGAATTCTCCCTTGCTATGAATAGCTCCTTGCTCTGTGCCGTTGGCTCTGTGCCACTGGCAGGTCCCTGACAGCCTGCTCTCTGTCACCTCTGTTTGGCTACATCATTTAGTTGGAGCTTGGGGTGAAGTAGCAGAGGACAGCTCACCCACATGCACATGTGTGAAGACAGAGGTCCAGAGTTTGCCTGGTCAGGGATCCTGTTCCAGAGTCAGCCACTCTCTCCTCTGCCAGGTTCCAAACCCTGCTTTCCCCAAGGGCAGTCATCCTTGTCTCACTGGCATCAGAAACATAGCTGGCACCGAGTAGGAGACCAGAGAACATAAATCCTGCAGATGCACAGGTGTGTATATCTCAGCAAGCTGGGTTAGTGAACAGGATGCCAGAGGAGCTTTATCACAGATGAACACAAAGACACTGTCTGAGCTCAGGATAGGGAGCCAGCCAGGTACTGCTGGTGAAAGGGCAGACCTTCCTGGTGGCAGAAAGTATTGCCTGGCTCTGGGTGAGGTACACTGGGGCTGTTGAAATATGAAGGTGGTATTGACAGCAGCCCTAGCCAAAGAGGGTTTAGACCAGGGTGGTTGTGACCTGCTCATCTCTACAGTGGCCTGCAGCACATCAGCAGGTCTGGATATGGCTTGAGGAGAAGAAAAAGGACAGACCAAAAGGATCTTTCTGTGTGACCCTCGACCAGTCTCCAGATCTGCTCTCAGTAAGCCAGGGGACCAGCTTGCAACCTGAAGCTTACTTAGCGCTTTGTGTTCTGGGCCAAGCTGATCATTCCCTCAGCTCAACATAGCTGCCTTTGGGGTAACTCAACTCAAGGTTATTTTCAGATGCCTTGGAGTGGAGTTACTAGGGATTGAACCCAGGATCTTCTCACTGACCTGCATCCCCACCCCTTTTTAAATTTTTTATTTTGAGACAGGTTCTCAGCAAATTGCTAAGTTGTCCAAGCTGGGTACAACTTTCGGTCCTGCATTGGCCTCCCAGCATTATGGGATTATAGACATGTGCCATCACGCCCTGCTCTGTTTGTTTTTTGGAGCCATGTAGAATTGAGTTTGGATTTCTGCATGGAACCTACTGAGCCCACAAGCTCCTTCTGAAGCACTTCAGTCAGACCTTGTTCCTATAATAAATTCCTGGCAGAAACTGGGAATGACAACAGCATATAAAATAACTACCAAGGGGAAAACTCAGTCTCCTAACACCCTGTTAAGATAGCAAATTCACACCCAGCCACTGGGGAGGTGAAAGTCAAGTTCCACATTAAGCTATTAATTTCTCACATTACCATCTTGCACCTGGGACTCCATGTGGGTGGTGCAGTGTGCATTTGGTCTCCACTGGGTGGCAGGGTGGGTTCACTGAACCCAGCCTCCCCAGTCTGCAGCAATCTTCCCTCAACTCCCAGCAGCTCACCCATCCCTCAGACTGTCTTCATCCCTCAGAGACTGCTTCCATTCTAATACAGCTTCCTCCATTCTCACAGAAAACTCATTAGGCTCTTGAGAGACTGATGCCTTTACATCCCATATCATACTGACTGGTGGGCTGGGGTCATATGGTCCCAAATGCTTCACTTCAAGTGTCAAGGACCTCCCGTATACCAGGTACCCCAACAGTGCCTCTTGTCTAGTCCTAGTGAGAAGGTGAAGCTGTTTCTCTCTGTGTTATAAAAGGGAACTGGCTCTGGGTGCGATCCCTTTCTTTGAGGTCCCATACAGGCTTTGGGTACAGCTCTGTTGCTAAGCCTATGCTTTTTACATCTTACCCATGTCCCACATGAACTCTGAGCTGGTCCTCTGTGTCTTGACCTTTTCACCTGTCAGAGATGCAAACAAACTGCAGGTGAAGCCCACCTCAGACTGCAGATACACTCTCCAACAGGAGGCTTTTCACTGCCAAACATCCTAGCAAAGGCCAGTTATTGGGGCCTTGGTGCCCTCTGCTGGATAAAAGCTAAAACACTAACCAGAGGCCACACTTAAAAAAAAAAGGCATTTTAAAAATTTCCATCCATCATCATCCTTCCATTTGTCCATCTACCTACCCATCCAGCTACGACCCATCCATCCATCACTCCACCCATACACCTATACATCCACCCATCCAGTCTTCCATCTACCCACCCTTCCAAACTTCTGTCCAATCAGTCACCCACTCATCCATCCATCCATCCATCCATCCATCCATTTATTCATCCTTCCATCCACCCCTTTATCCTGGTTTCACTCATGTCCTATAGGCATCTCCCACCTCTACCAGACCTCTCACCACAGAGCTCCTAACTCCTACTCTGCACCAGGCCCTGCACAGGCATCTAACACAGAGAAGGAAACAGAGAAGGCCCCACATGAGAGCCTCTCTCCTGTTCGCAGGGCATTTTCACACTCATTACATCCTTGGTCTGCACAGAAACCCTCAGTTTTAAGGTGCTGTTTAACTAATGAGGAAACTGAAGCACAGAGAAGCCAAAGCTGTATGGTACAATCAGTATCTGGAAGCACAGAGACTGGTTCAAAGTCAAGGTTCTGTCATTTATGAATTCTGCCACCTAGGGTGAGTTTTTCAATGTCTCTGAATCTCTGCCCTTCATCTCTAAAGTGACCTAGTTTGTTATATATTTATTATGAATAGAGTATGTGCTAGACTTGGCTTTGGGACACATCAATGAACAAGGTAGGAGACGCCTCTGATCCTCTGAACTTCCTATTGTAGCATCATAATGAAGTTTGTACTCAATGAGAGTAATTGCCTCCTTATTCCCTTTCCAAGGAAGAGGCAAGGATTAGGAGATATTTTCCTGAGAAAATAAAAGATGAGAGTTGACATAATATTTTTTAAAGCAGCACACATATTGGAACTGAGAACATGTAGTTTGGAACTGGACTCCCTAGTTCTAAATCCCATCTCGCCACCTGAGAGCTATGCGATCCTCAGCAGGTAATCACCTCTTTGTTTTTGTTTTCTCACCAGCAAAATGAGGATAACAATTCAACATATACTGATTGTATCTCTAATACGTACCATGCAGGATCCTGGGGACCCAGCATAGAACAAAACAAGGAAAGTCCATCCTATCTTGCAGGAGTGTGATGATTACATGGATCATTATATGCTGAGAACCTAGAAGAGTCCTAAGTCATACTGTGCCCCGAATGTACGCAAAGGCTCCACGGGTATCATTTACTCCTGCCTTCTGTTTGTTGTTGCTCCTTGGCTATATGGGGCTGAGAAAGGATTATCCAGAGAGTGTGGAATAGAGACCAGCATGTTGAAGTTGGAGCGAGGCAGGCTTCTCACTCAGCAGGACAGAAACATTAATAGCCAAGTAGCCCCACGATAGAGCAGAGAGTAGCTCAGCAGTAGAGCTGTGCAAGTATGGATGAAGATCCCACAAGAGCTCCCCCTAAACCTCTCTTCTCAGTCAAAGGCCTCCATTTTTCTGGGCAACAGGCAGTGGGTTTTAACACTCTCAGGGGAACCCCCAAGATGGAGAAGGACAAAAGTGCTACTGCCTCCTGAGATTCTCATCAGAGTATCTGCCTGTTCTCAGACTCTGTCAGGGCTGAGACCAGTCGACAACCTGAGCATCCTTCCTGGGAATTGCACCCCAGGCCTAGACATGCCCTGCTCTACACCTTGCTTCAGCAAGCTGCCCCACAGATGCACACAGCACTAAGACACGCTTCCCTGCTCAGCCCTGCCCAGCCCTGCCCAGCCCTGCCCAGTCCTGCCCAGACTGCAGGCTCCTGAGCATGATGATTGCTTATTAGGCCTCTATGCTGGAGATGGTTTCCATCATTAGGTAACTGAGTATAACACCACTCTACTTGTCTCCTCAAAAGTTCAAAGACCTAATATGCTCCAAAAACATGTGACATGTGCCTTACGTATGTGCATCACCTTGTGCAAGTTACTTACCTAACCTGAGTCTCAGTTTCCTTTTCTATAAAACAAGTACAGTTGCATCATCTGGAAAATGCAAACTGATCCCCATCACCCTACATAAACCCTCTGTCTTTAAAGTAAGATCTAAATTCCCCAGCCTGGTATTTAAATCCATTTTTCACTTGGCCCTTGAAGATTCCTCCAGCTTTGTCCCCTTCCCTGTTCCCAGCCACAGGAAACATGGCATTCTCTATGCCTCCATAGACTTGGGAATCCTGCCCTCTCATTCACCCTCCTCTCCTCTCTACCTGTTGAATTGCCATAGATACTCCAGATGTAGTCACATGGTACCTCATACTTGAAGTCTTCTTTGCCAATACTCCAGGAAGAAGGTCCTCTCTTCTGGTCTCTGTGATCACCTTGTTCTTTATTCTGACAAAGCTGCTATAGACAGTGGCCTGCAGGCCTAGGCATGCAGTGAAGTTGCTACAGGGTCACACTCCTCACATAAATTGGTAAGATCAAGGCCCCTGGCCCTGGATGCTGGAGGGACAGCAGAGTATGAGGCTGGGCTGGGACCTTAGCTAGGGTTAGCCACCCAAGCATGGACCACTGTGATGGAAGTCTCCAGAGGTCTCTGAGTCTCCAAAGTAGGAGATGCATCATTGGAAGATGGACAGACTCCAGAAATAGGGTGTCTCTCAGATTAACCCTGGAGGTTTGGGACCAGGGTCTGACTCTAGACCTGCCTGTCCATTGGGCATGATGTCACTGACCCTCAAGGCACCCTGAACTCCTGGTCTCTACACATTTGCTTCCACATTCTTTTCTCCTAGATGCTCCCTCTGGCTGCTCCAGAGAAGGACCTCCCCTTCTTCCTGGCCAGAATGGACCACATGCACCCTGCCTCTTGCCTTCTACACAGAGCAGCTGTGCTAGGTCATCCATCCACATCCTCTCTTTGTCCTTACTTGCTTGTCCAGGCCCAAGAAGCTGATCTATGCAGGCAACATCCAGGGGGCCTTGTGCCTCTGGATCCTGCTACGTTTGACCAGTGAGAAGCCCTAGCAGGACATCAGAAGGCCAGAGGATATTACCTTGGATTTCTGTTTCCCTGAATTCTTCCCAACGGAGACACCACAGTCTGGCTGTATTATTTCATCAAAAGTTACTGCTTTTTTGGAAGCCTCTGGGTTTCTGAATCTCCCTTCTGAAACTCCTTTGACCGGGTGAGGTAACGGTTCTGCTACCTTTAGCCTTAATTACTGCCATATTTTTTATGGCAGCACCACCTGTGTGAACAAGGCCTCTCAAATTACCCCAACTTGATTACACAGGGACGCTGACTCATGCCAAGAGTAGCCTAGAAAATAGAACCTCCAAACACAATTGTGGACTTGAGCTAATCCTACATTTGTGCAACATAAGGACAATCTCTCTGCTGAGGGAACGGGATAAAGCAAACAATCACTGGTGGTCATACAGGATGGAGTTTATGTGAGTTGCAAGGCCAGCCAGACGTGGGATAGTGCATGGCTGTGGCACTTAGCCCCTTTGACAATGATAACGACTGTAACAATAGTGGAGGCACCTGGTCTTGCCTTATAGCCCAAGAGAGCATGTTTACACTCATATGTCATTAAATGATAAGGATATAGTCTAAGAAGTGTGGCCTTAGGCAGTTATCTGGTTGTGTGACCATCACAGAGTTACATGGTTGTATGACATTCATCTTACCACATGCTCAGGCTGTATGGAATCAATCACGTGTGCAGCCTGACCCTCACCACCATGCATAAATGTACATAGGGAAGGAGAAATTTAAAATTATAACCACGTAATTGAGGACGCAAGAACAACAGAAGGGTTTCACGACAACTCAACCATTCCTCGTGTCCTACAGGTATGGGTGGAGGATGCCTAAGGCCAAGACCTAGGACCTGATGGTAAAATGGCACACCCCAGTCGCTTAAGCTAAAGGAGGAGCACTGATTGGGAAGCACTGACACCCTGAGGCATGGGGTACAGACATTTGGGAAGACTTGAATGGAGCTGAAAATTAGGAATCCACAGATTTTCCTGAATTCCCTTTGTCAGCAGAGGCAGCCCCTCCTGACATTTCAGAACACCTCTTCTTCATAAAAGCCTCTCAGGGGTGGCATCTGGGATAGTGAGTCACAATATTTGTGCTCTCTTGTCATCCCTACTGCTGTTAGGCCACAGCTAGGATTCTAGCTCAGCCCAGACTACAAGAGAAGACCAAGATCTATACCCTAAATCAGTAATCTGTGCAGTAAAAGATTATAAGACCTTGTCAATTTGTGTCAGTGCTGCAAGGATTTAAACCAAAGGGGAAAAATATGACTCAACTGGGCTTGTTCACAGATGTGGCACCCTAGCTGGATTTGGGATTATTTTGATTTGATCACTCAGGAATAGTTTCAATTATCTATTATGTTAATTGAAGTTTAGACCAATGCGTTTCATGGGATGAAGGTGACATTTTAGAACCTTCTTGAGGCAGGAAGTGGGAAGAGTCTGGAGACTTAGAGAAGAAGGCATGTTGGGGGCAGATGGAGTCTACGTAAGCTGCTTACCCCAAGGAGAAGCTGGAGGATGCTCCCCCTGCACCAGAGTAGTGAGAAGTGCACACCATGCTGAAGGACTTTCCGATGGCTGTGGAGGGTGATGTAATGGAAGCTTCCTGATCTCACTCTGGGTAATGGAAGCCCAGATGAATAGAAGCACATGACCATCAGAAAAAATAGGTAGCCACAATTATCAAAATAAGCTGCAGTTATGGAGCAGTTACTGAAGTGTTTCAGCAATCCAAGGGAGTCATAATCATAGTAATTCTGGGTTGGGGGTAGATGGATTCCTTCTAAGGTTCTGCTGGACACATATGAGAAGAAACTATCCTAACTTATGGTAGTATGTGTCTTTCCTCTTACTCAGTTCCCAGATTCAGTAGCTCCAGAGGCTCACAGCCATTGATTGGAGAGGGGAGGGAGGATTCTACATGCCTTTGAGGAAAATGTGCACCATGATTCTCCCTCCAAAGAGGACCCGTGGCATTTATCAAGACAACAGTCCTCTGAGGTTACTGGACACTGGATCTTACTGTCCCTGTTGACCGAAGAGCCAGATTGTCCTGAAGGTCACCGATGGAGAGGTATCAAGCACAGTCTTCCCCTGAGTCTCTTTAACTGAGGTTCCAGTGGGATTATGCCCCCTCCTGTGATTATTTCCCCATCTCCAGAAGGCTGAAAGGAAACATATAGCAGCTACCAGAACCCTCACATTGCTTTTCTACCCTGTGGATTGTTGGAAAAAGTGTTAAGTAGAAATCTGGAAACTGCACCCCTCCTACCACTCCTCAGTCCAGAGAGCAAAGCAAAAGCAGTAGTAGCACACCCACTGGATACCTGCAGTAACGAATATCCACATCAGAAATGTGAGAGACGCAGGGTGGTCCTTCCTGTTACATCCCTCTCACTTGTGTTTTGACCAACGCAGAAGCCAGATGGGTCCCGGAGAATAAATCCCATTATCCAACACATAACTAGAGAGTGATGCTAAGAGAAACTACCATTCATCTCTCCTACTGGAGGAAGTCAGCACAGACCCTAATACCTGGTCTGGAGTCATTGGCTGAGAAAATATTTTCTTTCCCATTTATATCAGTAGAGAAAATAAAAAGCATATGTAAGGCAATAGTATGTCTTTATTTGTTTTATCCCCAGAGTCGTTACCTTTCCAGTTCCCTGTCATAATAGGGCTCAGAGGGGCCTTGGATTAGCTTGATATCCACAGAGCATCATACTGTCTGATTATACTGATGTCATTTTGTTAATTGGATGGGGTGTTTTGGGAGGTAGTCAGAATCCTAGATGCCCTAGTGATACATTGCAGAGAGAAGAAGCTAGAACCCACAAACATTTAAGAGACTGCCACAGTGGGGTCCAGTTGGCCCTTAGCCATGTCAGGGTGTCCTTTCTAAAGCCAGGGGCAGGTTGTGGTGTCTGGTACCACTCATCACATGAAAAGAGTATAACTCTTGATGAGTCTGTTTGAATGTTAGGGAAAATGTACACCACATGGAGTTGTATTGCTCTGACCCATTTATCAAGTAGACCATTTATCAGCTGCTGTTTCAAAGCAGAGTTTGTAGCAAGAAAGAGCCATGTAACAGGTTCAGGGAAGCTGCCCTGCCATCATGCCTTGTGACCCCAAAGAACTAGTAGTGTGTGTCAGGTTACAGGTGCCGCATGGAACGGCATACAAGTTCTGGCAAGAGAATCTTATTGTAGAACCCCAGGATTTTTAAAGTAAAGCAAATGTGTGTGTGTGTGTGTGTGTGTGTGTGTGTGTGTGTGTGTGTGTGTGTACAGATTGGATGTTTGACCATGAACACCAGGTGGACTTTCTGCCAGCTTTGACAGATGGGTCGGTGGCACTTTCCTCCATATTTTTTCCCATTTCTCTCTGAAATTACATGCATGAGCTTACAGGAAGTTCCTTATCAGCAGCTGGTAGAATGGATAAAGGTGATGGCCTGGTTTATGGAGGGATATTGCTGTGCCATATCCTGACACCCGCCAGAAATGAAGCTTAATTACAACTGTGATCAAGGCTGACCTTGCAGGGGGGTGGGAGAAGGGAGTCTTCCAGGGGACAGAGCTTCAGGGGACAGATCTTGTTGCCCACTGTGGGTAGAAGCAGAGATGGCCTATGGTACTTCTTTACTTTCACTTAGAGATGGTTAATTGATATGGATGTCAGGCAGCCAGCATCTTACTGTAGACAAAACTGGTCTCAGTGAAGTATGTGGTTGGGCCTGTCAGAAGAATCACAGGATGGGAAGATAGACACTCTCACGAGAGGATGCCTGTGACACAAGAAGTCTTCAGCACATAAATGGACAAGATGACCTGTGGCTATGAATCAGTGGCTCTTCCCTGCCACCCAGTATTTGTTTAGAGGGCTGAAGTGACCACAGCAGCCAGAATGGAGGCCACATAGGGCAACAACATGCACTCCCACTTCCCACAGCTCATCTGTCAGCAGCAGGGGCCACTCCTGCACCCACAAACTGACACATGGGAGGTGGTTAGCTAGCTATCTGGTGACTGGTCAATTGTATCTCTCCCTTTAGAGAAGAGGCTGCACTGTTTTCAACTACCAGAGCTAGGAATAGAGCTGTGTATAAATTTGCTTTTCTTGCCCTCAGGGTTTGTGCCTGAACTATCACCATAGTCATATAAGAGTCCCCCCTCTAATACAGTGGTGCTGAGCATTGCGGCTGACACAAGGAAGCATTTCACTGCACAGGAACTCATGTGATGGGCTCATTTCTGACTCCTAAAGTAATTGACTAAAAAGATTGAAGTTTCTGTTACAGAACAGCAGGGAAGCTGTGCCCTGAGCCAGTAGGGAGCAGCATATGCTTAATACCAGTCACTTCCTGGAGTCAGGGTGCTTGTATTGGGAAACAAGGTATAAAGACTGTTACCCCACATCTTCACAGGAAGAAACTTTGCTGCCCTTGCCCATGATCTCAGATTTACTGGTTTGGAGCACCTACTTGTTTCAGAGAACACAGCAATTCTTCTAAGTTCAAAGCTGAAACTATCTGTTGGACATTTGGGCTCCTCCAGCTCTGGACCAATAGGCAGAGAAGAATTCACTACATGAGCCCATGCAACAGATCCTGGTTATGACAGGAGATTCAGTTTCTGCCTCCCAACAGGTGCAGGAGGAGTGTAATGAGAATGCAGTTTACAACTGGGGACCCCCTGCTAATTCCTTACCCACACTCCAACCAATGGCAAACAGGGCAACCCAGTAAAGATAGACTACAGAGATCTCAGATCCTGTGAGAAAGGTTTGCATCACCCCCAAGGGGGAGAAGTGAATCACTTGAGGTATTGTGAGAGGAAAAGGAGACACAGAGTGCATGGAGGATGACTAGCAATTTAGATGACACTGTAGCAGCCATGTGTCTTATCAATTGCTTCTTTTGTACTCTCTTTCTTTTATAAAAAATATCTGCGGTGACTGGCGGTACAGGCTTCCAGTGGTTCTAAGTGAACTGACATTACCTTGCCACCACAGTGTTGCTGAGACCTCATCTCCACCTTAGGGCAAAAGTTTCCACTGGTCAAAGGACAAGAGGGAACGCCCATAGGTAAAGATCTGTATGGGGCCCAACCACCCGCTTTGCCCACTGGGTGAACTCACCACCTTACCCTCAGTGCTCTGACCAGGCAGGCTGGTTTGTGCGGAGACATCAGCAGACACCTATGCCTGCTGGCAAATGGTTGGGTTTGGCAAGGAGAGCTCTGGCAGACCAAAAGTGGAGGATTATTTCTATTGTTGCCTCTATAAAGGGGTGACTAAACCTGCTGTGTTTCTTAGCTGAAGGTCACTGCTTTGTCGAGGCAGCCTCCTCTCAAGGCTTTATCCTTCCAGGTGCCAGTAACAGCTTCCTCCCTGTGAACAGTAATTCATTTTGCTACAACTACCCCCAGCTGCAGCACAACTCTTCCTGACTGGCTATCTTCCCTTTATTTGAACATACAGGAAAGGAGGAACACTCTTGTTCTTGAATCATGTGATCAGTGTTTGTTCCCAGGAAGTGCTCAATGATGGTGATGATGATTATGACCAATGATATTCATCATTTAACAAATGCTTTCATGCTCACTCATCAAGGAGACATGGATAACAGTATTTCTATGTGTAAATAAGGGAACTGAAAGTCAGCGAAGCTAAGTAACTCACCCAAGGTAGCTCAGAGAATGAATTATGCGCTGAAGATTCTAATAGAGGTCTGCAGATCCCAAGATTTCCTCTGGTTACTTTTCTAGCATGGCTTTGACTGTCCTAGAATAATGTCAGGTTTCTCTTTCCACCCAAAGCCTCCCCAATGACTATGTAAGGCCTCAATTGTCTAATAGTCAGGTTCAGTCTGTTGGAGCAAATCCTCTATGGTCTATTACTCAGGAGACCCCAAGCCAGGAATCCTGGAGAGTTTTGTCCACCATCAGTGAGAATAGACTCTGCACCAACCTTCCCAATAGAGAATTTCAGATCAGTGAGAAGTGTACGAAAGGCAGCAGGAGGTAGAGGACAGGAAATAGGGGCAGAAATGGGGGCAATAGGATGGGAAAGGAATCTCTCTGGCAGAATCATGAAATGGTGGTAAAGTATGTAGGGAGACCTAGGCACCGGTTCCAACCCTGACCCTGTTCCTGGCAGAATGTAACTTACATCTTTAAATGTACTCAAGTTGTCAGTTTCTTCCATTATTACATGCTCCTTGTGGACAGACTACAAGGTGCCCCTGACTCCTGCCTCCTGGTATTCATGCCCAGGAGTGTGGGTGGGACTTGTTGTTGGCTTCTAACTATAGAACATAACAAGGGTGATGAGGTTGTTAGTTGGCATCGTGTTGCATAATGCTGTCTTGCTGGGAGATTCAGCATTGCTGGCTTTGAGGAGGCCAGCTGCTGTGAATACCACTGCCCACAACCTGGGGGTGGACAGGTACTGAAAGCCTATCTTCCCCTAGTGCAGATAAGACCCCAGCTAAGCCTGCCCAGGGTCCTGACCACATACAGAAACCATGAGGTGATAGAGGGGTGCTGTCTGAAGCATAAGTTTGTGCTTACATTTTTAATTGGTATTGATATCACTGTTAATGGTGCAAGTTTTCAAATGTACATAAAAATAGATAGAAGAACATAATGAACACAAGTACACCATGGCCTAGATTTTAAAATTTAGCTTTATCTACACTTCATTTATTATTCCTCATTTTGTATGATAATTTCAAAACAAACACTCGACATAATGTCATTCCCCCCATATACTTTGGTATACAAGTTTGAAAATAACAGCCAATTTCTTACATAACCACATTGCCATTATCAACCTAACGAATTTAAAAATAAACTCATATTAGCTAATTCCCAGTCCACTTGAATGTCTCCAATTATCTAAAGAATATTTGGCATTAATACATTTTGGTGCTTTGTAATGATGTGTAACAAGAGGTTTAAAAATGTTCCTACTCTTTGACCCTGTGTATCTATTCCTGAGTGTTGATCATAAGCAGAAAATTCAAGATGAAAAAAGCATGATATTCATTAAAGAATTATTATGTGAGAAGTTGTAACCAACTTGAATTTAGTGGGTGAGTCATGGTGTGCCCCAGAAAACAGAACCCTCTCCTGGGGTCTAGGAAAAGAAAGATGGAGTTTAGTGTAATCATGGGGTGCTGGGAGATGAGGCAGTTCAGATGTTGGCCACAGTACGAAGCTTCTACACCTCCAGGGTGGAGCAATAAGGGAAGGAAGGGGGTGGTGACACTAGAGCCCAGAAATTGAGGCCGTATAGGGAAGGATGTCCAAAGAGATCAGGATCAGTGAGGAGATACAGCTAACACTGGGACACTGTCCAGAGCAAAGGGCAAGGGAAAAATTCCTTGTCTCCTGCCTTTCTTAGGTTTCCCCGTATCCTGCCAGTGTCTCCTATTGGCTGAATCCATTCAGAAGCCTATGCTAAGAGATGCTGAGCAGTGAAGTTCTCAGGCTCAGTCCTACAGCACAAAGTCTTTCTTTTCCTCCACCCCCAGTCCACCTCTGGGTGCTCAGTCTGGGAAGGTCAGGGAATGTATCTGAAAACAAACAGATGTATGTCTGGGCACATGAACAGGGGCCCTGAAATCATCCTTCCAGGACAAGATTTGGGCTAAATAAAATATACGGCAAAAATTACTCATTTATGATATAGCCATTCAATATCTCGCTTGACTATTGGAATTATAATCATAAAGATTGAGTAGCAATATGAAAAACACTTATGCTGAATTATAATATACACTGCATTGTGGGAGACAACCCCAGTGACTCCCCTTGAATGCAAAACAATTGCTGCAACTTTGATTATTTGGAGACCTATTTCCTTATACTGATATGTACAGAGCTGGCTATGGTATTTCCTTCTCTCTTCAATTGGCTCTAAGCATTGCAAATAAGGCCAGAGGAGGTACTGATATGTAATCTCTAAAGCCATCAGAGTCTCCTGTTTCCTCCAATAGTGCTCTCTGTAAAAGATATGAACACAGCAGAATGTTAGAGCCAACAGCTCTGGGAATGTCAACTGGGTATGAGCCTCAAGGTAAAGAGGCTATGACTCCCCAGGGCACAGAAATTTACATATCAGAGACTGATGCAACAGCCCTCCTAAAACAATTCGATTGCTACCTTAATTGAATTATGCAAATTGATCCTTCTGCATATGTTTTTCTCTGTATTTTGCCTACCTGGCTAGCCAGCTCAAGTTGCTCAAGTAATTCCCCACCATCCTCACTGTCACTCATTCCTGAGCCATCCCCCTTCTTCTCAAGATAATAAATTCTGGGAGAGGCCTGGGATCAGGGCCTTTGTCCACACATCATCACAGGGATTGGACTTAAAAACCTTGGCTGCCCTTAACTTGGAATATGTCTTGTTGTCTTTACTTTCACCCTGGGTTGCATTGGAGGTGGTAGATGGGAATTAACTTGCTGGGATTAACATCTCAATGGGATTACAATTACACCTTTTTGGTTGTGAGGAAAACTAAAGAGAGAATTACAATACTTGGATGACTATACACAATATTTGGGATTACAATATGGCAACATTAGCCTTTACCTTTTCTACAAAATATCTAGCACTTTCTATAGTACTTACTTATCATGTTTATTGTTTGTTAAGTGTCACACTCCTACCTATGTTGTTAGAAAATTAGCTCTTTGAGCAGCAAAAATCCGATCTTTTCATTTGCTGATGCAGCTCAGGCATCTAAAACAGTACCTGAAACATGACAGGGACTGAGAAGAAGATGGCGGGAAGCAGGGTGGCAGCAGAGGGAAGGACAGGAGGTGCTGCTGACTTGCCTTTTGGCAGAACCAGGAAGTGGGCACTCAGTAAATACGAGTTGAGTGAATAAAGTTAAGCAAAGCAAACAAAGCACAACATACGTTTCACAAGATTGTTGTAGGAGTGACATAAAATGGGATATGTATGATGCTAGTACATAGTAGGGACATACATAAATTAATTTCCCTTGGGTGAGATAGAGCAGGTGGAAGAGAAAAGTCCCTTGGACTGAGTTCATATCTCCACATAGGTGTCCACACCAAAAGGAAGATAGAAAAACTGCTTTCTATTCTCAAAGACTCACTGTGGTGTGATGAGCCTGCCTGCCATTTATTTGGTCTGAGTCCTGGGTTCAAATTTACCTCATCTCTCTGGGCCATACTTCCTTTATCAATAAAGTAAGAATAATAGTAATACCTGTCTTGGTGGTTGAATGTAGTGCCCTGCACAAGTGATGGCACTTTGTGAATAATGCTGGTTTCTGAGGTACAAGTCCTTCCTGCCTCCAGGGAATGCCAGCTGGTCTGGAGCTGTCCACAGTGCTGAAGACATCCTCTCCCCTCCCTCTTTTCCTTTCCCTCCTTCTTTTCTGCAGGTGGCTCCCCAGAGTCCTTGGATCTGAACAGATCTAATTTTCCAGGTGGCTTCTTCAGGCTCCTAAGGGGGTCAGGGAGGGAATGAGGAACTTCCTAGGCCATATATGAGGCACTACCCAGGCAGGTGTCTCAGGAAGCCAACCGCAACAGGAGTGGTGAGCATGGAGGCTGTGCTGAGAATGAGAGCCCCCAGGCTGGAACCTACTCATGGAGTGTGAGCTGGTGTGGGAAGCTTAGACTCTGCAAAGAAACAGGTATCAGCTCTCAGGCTCATTATGGCAGGTGAGTTCTTGCTTCAAGAAAGGGACAAAGGACCAGTTTGGGTCAGGAGGGTGAACATTGCCTGCAGGGGCTGCAGGGTCCCTGACACACAAGAGTCCTCCATTCCTGTCCTGTGGGTTCTTATCTACATCCCATTTTTGTTGTTTGTCTGTTAATGTAGCAATATAAATATTCATCTTTGAGCTATGATACTAGGGAGGGTGACTAACTCCATGAACTTGACCCTGTAAACCAAGAAACTTGTGGCTAATCCTTGGGGCCCATCTCCCAGAGTCTAAAAATACAAGTAGCATTCCCAGAAGGTGACACATTGGCCTACTCTGAACAGAATTGGGGACATTGGAAATTCTCACACTCTCAGAGAAAAATTAGGAGAGGAAACTTGCCCCTTTTCACAGAGAAAAGTCACCTATTTCTTGCTTTTTTATTGACATGTAGAGCAACAGAGCCAAAAGATCTTTGGAGACTTAAACATCTGAATACAGCTCTCCCTGTTCAATCATGAAAACTGGGGCACAGAAATAAGTATGAACTCTGTGCCACAGATCAGGGACAGAGCTGGTATAAAAATCAGCTCCCATCTTGCCCCCAAAGCAAGTCTGCTATGGATTTGTGCCTCTGTGAACCCTGCAGACCACTGGCTACAGAGTCCTTCTGGACACTTAGTGTGGCCAGCAGGATCTCAAGCCAGTGGAGACTACTGCTGTTTTACATGACTGGAAGAACTCCACCCTCCTTTCTTTTATGTGCACAATCCTCTCATCTGGACACAAAGTAATTGGTCTAGATATGCATTTCTCCATGGAATTTTTAGCTCTAATGTTCTAGATATTAATAAAAAGAAAGGATTTTTTGTTTTTTGGGTGGGAGGTTGTAAGCTAAGTTCCAGTTCTTAACTTTGGTAAGACTTTAGATAAGTTGTTAGCCACTGTTTCCCCCTTTCAATGTAGAGATAAAAAGTATTATCTCTTTGAATATTTACTATGTACCCTTTAACTTTGTAACTTGAACAACTACATCCAGGATGACAGTACGTAATTTATAAATTACTGATTTCTTAGTGGGGCTTTTTCTCATTCTCCTTTTTCTTTCTTTTTTTTTAGAAT
This sequence comes from Hydrochoerus hydrochaeris, assembly GCA_004027455.1. Classification (NCBI taxonomy): domain Eukaryota; kingdom Metazoa; phylum Chordata; class Mammalia; order Rodentia; family Hydrochaeridae; genus Hydrochoerus; species Hydrochoerus hydrochaeris. The sequence continues at coordinate 199,756 of PVLA01000067.1, forward strand.
TCTGTATTGTTGCTACCTTTTTTCTGTATTGTTTTTTTTCTTCTCTTTAAATAAAATTTTAAAAATGTATGATTGCTATTGTAAAAAGGAGGAAATAGGAAGTGCTATAAAAGATATAGCTGCATGTATGTTTAGGTGTGTGGGATTGATGACCATATTTCTAGGTTCTTGTTGGATTGTTGAACAGATCTGATTGCACTCTCACTGCTTTAGTGGCCACTTTGTGTGCTTTAATTCTGTAACTTGAATGACTATTTCTAAAAGAACAATATGAAATTTATCAACTAGTGATTTCTTAGTGTTTATCTTCTTTTTTTTGAAATTCTGTAGTATTTCTACCTTTTTCCTGTTTTTTTTTCTCCTCTTTAAATAAAAAAAAGTATTTTCTGATGACTCTAGGAGTACCAGGCAAAGAAGTGGATCACAGGTGCCTTGAAAAGACAGTTTGGGAGGAGAGAGGACTGTCACTAGCAACAGCATATACTTGTGTTTCCATCTGGAAATGATCAGCTCTCTGTGAGCCCAGAGCTTATCCAGCTGCTCTGAGGGATTCCTCTCAGGGGTGGGATGGACCTCACCCTGGCTGTAAGAATACCAACAAGAGCTTCACAGCAGCAAAACATCCTAGAGGCTGGCAGAAAATCAGCCATCCCCAAAGCATGAAGCCTTGGGTCAGGAGAACCACAACATCGCAGGCTGCAGGTGAGAGGTAGCCTGTAAAGGGCTACCTTTCTAGATGGGGATGATTGAGGCCTAGTGCAGAACTCAGGTGCAGGACTTGGCCAGCTGCCTCTGCATTACGGTCCACCTGCCTAGCCTCAAAAATCTAGACTGTGATGTTGGGGTGATTATGATGGTAATTATTCCATTTAGTATATGCCTACTTAACTCAATTTCAGACACCATACACACTTTTGTTTTTATAACTCTCCTGGATAGCTATTCTCATATCCTCCAGAAGCCTACCTAAGGACTAGTAAAAGATGAAATCAGGATTTATTCTTCTATGTAATTCCTTGCATTCCTCAACATATAGCATAATGTCTGAGGAGTGCTTTACTCCCATTCTTGCTCCTGACCTGGAGGCATTCCTTTACTCTTCCGAGTTACACTCTTAGTGTGGGGCTGGTGGGAGTTCTGACCCCTCTGGGAGCCCTATGTGGACCTCCTTTACCCACAAACAGACCCCTAGTCCTACCTACTGCTCGTAGTGAGCTCTTCCCTTGGCGGAACCTGCCTCCCTACTAGTGTGGCAGTTTACTAAGGGTGAGATTGGATGTTATGCCTTCTTATGTCTGTCTCACAGTAGACAGACTGCCAGCTTCATAAGTGGTATGGGAAGAAAGATGCCAGGTCCTCTGGTGGAGAATGGCAATAGCTAGGAAGAAGGCAGAGGCCAGGGAGGGGCCACAAAGCACCAGGATGATCACCAAGGCTCTGAAACAGCAAGACAAAGTGAGGAATGTCATGCCAAACAGCCTAGTCCAGAAGGTCACTTGTAGGGTAAGAGATAAGCTGAGCAGACTTGAGTCAAATCCTATTTTTCTAATCACTCCGTATCAGGTTGCTAGGTTTCCTTCCTTGTGTAATACGGATAGAACAAGACTGGGGAGATTAGAGATGGAAAATGCATGTGTATTATAAGCCTTTTAACCATAGCTCCCATGAGCATACCCAATGGGTGAGCTGCCAGAATGTACAGCTGCTTTTAAACTGTGAGTTGTAAGATGTTAGCGCTCCAACCAGATGGAGTCCAGTAGAGTCAGAGCTGTGGCATGGTGCTGGGCTTGGAGGCAAGATACAGGAGGCTCAGTGGAAACCAGGAGAACTTGTCTGCCTTAGAGATCAATAAAGGTAGAGGCAAATCATTGGTTGAAAAACATAGATGAAAGAGGAAAGAAAGAAAGAAAGAAAGAAAGAAAGAAAGAAAGAAAGAAAGAAAGAAAGAAAGAAAGAAAGAAAGAAAGAAAAGAAAAGAAAGGCTTTATTTTAAGTACTAGGCATGATGTCATTTAATCATCACAATAATGCTTTGAAGTAGCTGTTACTGCCCAGATTTTATAGAGGAGATAAATAAGGTTCAGAAAGCTTTAGAGATTGGCCAGAGTCACAGACAGAAACGTGAAGTTGAAGCTGGCAAGCTCTGTGCCTGTAGCCCACATTCTGAGAGGTTGAGCTCCAGCCCAGGATTTTGAGTACCAGGAGCTGGGAGCCAGTCCTTGGAGGACATGCATGGGAGAAGTTTTTGGAGACCATGAGTCCAAGTCTCTCATTTCACCATTACAGAAAGAGGGTGTTTGCCTCACAATCACACAGGAAGTGCTGGCAGAAAATGCTAGAAAGCAAACCCTGTCCACATTCCCCTTTCCCAGGACTGCTGGTGGGCTTGAGCCCTGAAAGCTGGGACTGGATGCTGCCACACAAGACCTGCCTGCTGTGCCAGAGCTGATGGGGGTGCACTCGTGGGCATCCAAGGACAACCCCCTCCATATCGCTTCTGTGGATGGTGTTTTGGGGTGCCTTCCTATGGGCTGCATCCCTCCCTCATCTGGTGTTGGGGTCAGGAACCTTCACTGTGGGGGTACTGGGGCCCTGGGACTGTGACCTCACTTTTGCCCAGGCCATACCGAGTGTGGCTGCCCAGCTGGCTGTGAATCGAGTCAGCCAGGAGTCCTCATTGTCCCTGGGTTCACGGCTAACTTCTGTGGTCCTCCCCACAGGCTGCAATGCCTCTCATGCCCTGTCCACATTCCTAGCCTACAAGAATACTGTGGCTGCTTTTGTGGGTCCTGTCAATCCTGGTTACCGCCCCGCAGCAGCCATGCTGGCCCAAAGCTGGGGCAAGACCCTCTTTTCCTGGGCATGTGAGGCTCCAGAGGTTGGGGGTGAACTGGTGCCCACCTTGCCTTCTGCTGCTCATGTGCTACTGTCTGTCATGAGACACTTTGGCTGGGCTCGCTCAGCTATTGTGTCCTCCCATCAAGACATTTGGGTGGCCACAGCCCAGCAGCTGGCCACTACTTTCAGGACACATGGGCTACCTGTGGGGCTGGTGACCTCTCTGGGACCTGGGGAGCAGGGGGCTCCAGAGGTCTTGAAGCAGCTCTGCAGCATGGATGGCCTGAAAAGTAAGTATACTCGGGTACCTCCTCACTGGGGCAGGCTAGACTTCACACAGCCACTGAGGGGGCTTCTTCTGCATCAGACTCTGGATTGAGCCCTTGTCAACTGCTAGTCCAGAGCTATTCTTGCAGGAGTCTCCACTCACTAGCTCAGAGGAGGTGTGTAATCTGCCCACATCACACAGCTGGTAGGTAGTACAGCTGGATTCTGAGTTCTGATTCAAGCGTTGGTTGTGGAGTGGGAGAACGGGACATCCTTGGTTCTCATCATGTGAAATGAAGGACACAAGAGTGTGGCAGAACGTGAGCCCAGGATGTGAGTGAGAACCAGTCTTGGTTTTGTGGTTAATCCTTTTTTAGATTTACCAATTGATCCATTGCTTCCTTTATTTACCAAGCCTTGCAGTACTGGTGCTGAGTCACAGCAGTGACTAAGATAAACATAGTGGCTGATGTCCGGGGAACAACTATGTAACAGGGAGGCAGATATGTGAATGAGTACTATGACAGAGGTGGCAGGGTCATCCCAAGAAGCAGAGACCTGCAGAGCCAGGGAAGCATAGATGAAGAGGATCCTCAGAGTAGCAGACACTGGCCCATCTCTGGGGAAGTAACCAGCCGGGAAGGCATAGTGGATAGGACAGGGGAGAGCAGATAAATCCTAAGCAAATCTACACTGGGTGTCTTCAACTATGGATTGTGGCCCATGTGGGTCAGGAAATAAATTTAATGAATCATGATTTACCTTATAAAAAAGTAAGTGGGTGGAACAGAAAGAAAAAAATAGAATTAAGTATAATAAAGTAGAACAGAATGAAAATGTCTTCTGAGAGTGCCCCCACAAGAGCAAGAATTATGGGGGTCTGTGAAGCTTTTTCCAGCAGATTCAAGTTTTATGTACTCAGATTTCTGAGTGTATCCAAGCAAAATATATCCTGACCCAGCTAGGCCCTAGAGAAGAGGAGCTGGCCAGGCCCCCACTGTGAGGAGCTGAGTCTGGCAGAGAGACAGATGCATAAACTGCACAGAGCGGTCCTAGGGACTCGAGCTCACTTTCTTGGGAGTAACTAGGGCTGGGCCTGGCAATGAGCGTAGTCAGGGGAAGCTATTGTAGAATAGAGGTGAGAGGGAAAGGCATTCTGGGCAGAAGGATCAGCCTGTGTGGAGGTAATATGTTCACAGGATTAGAAGGGGGATTGGTTCAGTTCCAAGTGGCTGGGACAGGGTGGCAGCAAGTGGGGAAACCATTAGATTCCTTCTCCATACCCATTGTGGGGGACTGAGTTCCAGCCATGGTGCTGGAACTTAGGAGCCAGGAAGCAGAGTACTGAGGGTCACATGCTCACAAGTCAGATTGCAGGAATTTCACTGTTTGTCCTCCAGCTGTGTGATGGCAGGAAAGTCACCGAACCCAGAGGCTCAGCCAATGCCAAGGCTCCAAGCTCTGACTTCCATGTGAATCCTTAGGCCTACTGAAGAGACCCCTAGTCTTTCTTGATGGCTCCATTTTCTGGGGTTTTCTGATAAAAGGGGTTGGATCAGAAACCTGAGGCCACATCCAGGCAAGTGGTAGCCATTTTTCACTGTGGTTGTGGCCCTAGTCATGGACAGGGGAAATCTGGCATGGACTCTTACCTTGTCAGGGCTCCCTTCTGTGTTGGTGCCTAGGAAGGCAGCTGGCTGCCTTACTACCAAAGGCTGCTTCTTTTACTGAGGCGATGGTGGATGTTTCTGCATCTGCTTAGATCTTGAGGATGCTACCCACAGCCACAGTTAGGGTTACCAGCCGAGGAGGAATGAAAGAGCAGAATGTGTCAATCATGCAGTGGGTTATTATGCAACCATAAAAAGAATGAAGCACTGACACGTATCAGCACAAAGCCAAGTCTGGAAAACATATGATACCTAAAAGATGCTAAAATAAAGGATTACATAGAGTATAAGTCCATTTAGATGAAATGTCCAGAATAGGCAAACCCATGGGGACAAACAGCAGACAGGAAGGAGGAATAAGGAGTGACTAAAAATGGGACTGATAAACACATTCTCAACTTAAATAATGGTAATCATTGTATGACTTCGTAAAAATGCTAAAGTCACCGAATTGTAAACTTTCAAAAGGGTGGATTTTACGGTAGAGAAATCATATTAATTTTTTTTAATTTAAGGTTTAAACTGGAGGTCAGCTCTAGGTTGAAGTCCTGGCTCTATTGTCTTGATGGCTAAGTATTGTAGGACAACTTCTCAGCTTCTCTGGGCTTCAGTTTTTTCATCTGAAAAGTAGAGATGAGGATAAACCTATTTTTTAGGCCTTTTGTGGTACTGAATGACTACATGTTAAGGCACTTTGGGACAACACCACATAGAAAGCTGTCAGTAAATAAAGCAAGTATCGGGCCAATGGGTTGGGGTAGGTTGAGAAGTTGGGTGAAATCATTGGCTGGGAAAGATGCTGGATGTTGGAGTAATACAAATCTTTTGTTATTTGAAGAGACTGTTTTTTACAGGTGGAACCCACATTTGGTGGTCTTGGCTATAGCTTCCCCTTTCCTCAAAAATAAGACCTACTTAGAAAATAATAAGCCTTGAAAGCCAGTGATCAAAAGTGCCAGCCCCAATCCACCTACCATTGCCTTAGCTGCCACCAGTGTTCTCTTCTTTGGTAGCCACTCTGTAAAACAGGTAAGGCAAGGGAAGGCTAATTGGGCTGCTATTTTTGATTTCTAGGCTAATCATTTTCTGGCTATGTCTTATTTTCAGGGACATGTGGTTGTTTAGGGGAAGCAGAGTCCCATTGGGGAGGCCTGGAGTGGGATATGGCTGTAGAGGTTTGAGCAGCTCTCCAGAACCACTGGGTCCTGGGCTTCAGGGAAGACCACAGAGCCCTGGGCCCTCAAACATGATTCTTCTGTCTGTTTCCCAGTTGTGGTGCTGTGCATGCACTCAGCGTTGCAGGGAGGCTTGGAACAGACTGCCCTGCTGGTCCACGCTGGCGCCCAGGGCCTAGCGGATGGGAGACTTGTCTTCCTGCCCTATGATACACTCTTCTTTGCCCTGCCCTACCGCAACCGCAACCGCTCCTACCCCATCCTGGGTGACAGGGGGCCCCTGCAGGAGGCCTACGACGCGGTGCTCACCATCAGCCTGGAGTCCATCCCTGAAAATGAGGCTTTTGCTGCTGCTGGGGTGGGTAGAGAAGTGCCTGCCCACCTGGAGCTACAGCAGGTAGGTGATCAAATTCTACCACATCAAGAGGGTGGGGCCTAGGCAGGTGAGATTTCCCACAGAGGACCCATTCACTGTGGGCGCATAGCCTGCCTTTTTTCAACAAAGGATCTCTCTGCCTCTTCTCTAGGTAGAGTCCTTTAAGTCTCTCTCTCTCTCTCTCTCTCTCTCTCTCTCTCTCTCTCTCTCTTTCTCTCCCTCCCCCATACTATGGCCCACTCTGTCAGTTTTTCTCTTGGTTCTGTTTGGTTTCTACCCTCCAGCTGCAGCATTCTCAGTTCCTATCATTCTTTCCTCCCTCATCAGTCTGTTATGAGCATCCTCTCTCTCTTTAACTCTCATCCTTAACTCTTAGCAAGTTGTGAAGATCAAGAGGAAGTGTGGGGAATGCTGAATGAGGTGGGGAAGGATTTCCCGGCATCTGGGTTAAGATGCAGAATATCAGTGATGAGGAGGCTGCTGCTGGCTTGGTTTCCGCTCATAAGACTCAGCTGAACATTGTCTCTTGGGCTGTCTGCTTCTTGGTGATAAGAAGACAGTAATGTATGGAGGGACTGATAAGGAGGGTCAACCAATCATTCATCTGAAAAATGTGGATTGAGTCCCTCCCGTGTGCCATCATATCAGGTATCAGGTTCTAGGTAGTGAATAAGACAGACCTGGTCTTCAGGGAAATTTGTTCTGCTAGGGAGAGATGTACAATAACAGAGTTCAAACAGTGACAAGAACTAGAAGAGGATCAAGTGCTAGAGGCTGCAGTGGAGTAATGAACTATAAGGGACAGGATGAACAAGATGGCCTATTCGGGGGGCGGGGACACTTGAGCTGATCTCTGAATGATCAGAAAGCAGTCAGGCAAGAATTCAGATGAAGAATGATGAGGTAGAACTTGCTAGAACCAAGAGTTTTGTTTTAGAAAATTTTGAATCGGAGTTGGTGGTGATGACCATAGAGACTGGGAAGCTGCTGAGTAGGATAATGTGGGTTGTACTGGGGGGAGAGTGCTAATCTAAACAGTTGCTCCTCACAGAAGGCCAGGGCCTCCTGTCTAGGAGCCTATGCCATGAGGTTGTGCAGTTGAAGGACTTTCTCTTCCACGGGTGTCCCCACTCTTTGGAACCATCTATGATGCTGTTATCCTGTTGGCCCATGCCCTGAACCCCTCGAAGAGCCAGGGGGCAGGGTTCTCAGGAAGAAGATTAGGAGAACATACAGGAACTCTTGATGTGGCAGGCTTTAGCCAGAGGATCCGGACCAATGAGAAGGGCAGGAGGCTGGCCCAATATGTCATCTTGGACACCGATGGTCAAGGAAGCCAGCTGGTTCCCACCTACATTCTGGACACAGCCACATGGCAAATACAGCCCCTGGGCAAGGCCATACACTTTCCAGGAGGGGCTCCTCCAGCCTATGATTCCAGCTGCTGGTTTGACCCCAATACACTATGTATGAGAGGTAATTCATTATCTACTCACCCATCCACCAGCCACTCAGCCAATCATCCATCCATCCATTCATTCATCTATCTATCCATCTATCCACCACCCATCCATCCCTTTACCCATCAATCCATCCATCCAACCACCCCCATTTATCCACCTCTGACCATGTCAGCCAATTCATCCATCCACCCATCACCCGTTTATCCATGTCTACCCATCCATCTGTTTTGCCACCCATCCATCCTTCCAACTATCTATCACCCATCCACTCTTCCATCCTTCATTAAAGTTCCCCATATGGATAGTCTTGTATGGGTAGTAGGAACAGACACAAATAAGTGATATGACACTTCATTGTTGGCTCAGAAGACTGAGCCAACAACTCTATGTGGCACCAGGGAAGACCAGCAAGGAATCCCTCAGCTGGGAAGGGCTAAAGCATTTACAGAGACATTCCTATCTCTCAGATCTCCTTACACTTACCATAGATTTGTTGCTAGGCCATTATCTTTCATGGGCACTTCTGGAGAACTGAAGATCAGAAAAACTTTATAAGCTACCCAAGGTCACACAAGAAAGCAGTGACTGGCTAACACTGAGCTCAAGTATTCCAACTGCAAGTGCAAAATGTCTTCTCCTACTGGAGAATGTGATACCAGGAGGCCCATAGCATTCTAAATCCTCTCATGCATCCATCTTGTGTGTCAAATATGATGACTGTGCTGACATCCACATGTGTAAGTATATAGAGATGTGCACCCAAGAGTGTGTGGAGAGGGCCACCCCACATTTCTTAATGCACAACTAGTTGCAGTTACTACCACTGGTGAGTAGGGTAGGTTTGACCAGGCTTATTCACCTCCCTTCCTTGCCTGAAATCTTCTGTGGCCCCTTCCTTCTCCTGACCTGGGCTCACTCTGCTCTCTCAACCCCAGTCCATGGGCACAGCCAACTCCTTGCTTTTCCCAGGACACACGCTGCTCTGTTAGGCTGCCCTTGACTGTGCACTGTCTTCCCCTTGGAGTGCTTTTCTAGGCCCTCTACTTCACCCAACTTTGCCTAGCTAGATCTTTGTCCTTCAAGATGAGTTCTGTAGTCAAGTTGGGGTTTCTCACCTGTGCTCCCCAGGTTCATAGTACCATCTCTCTCCTGGACAAATGCAAGCCCTAGGAAATCTCCTGGGAGAGGGACAGAGATGAAGACTTCACCCAGTATGTTATTTGCCCAAGGCACTGTGCTCAGTGTCAGGGCTATAGGAAAGAATGGAACATCGCCCTACCTCACAGATAGGAGTTCTCAGCTTCGCAGCTGAGAAGACAGCTAGACAATGTGTTCCCATTTCCCAGGGGAGATGCCCAGGAAGTAAGCATAGGAGTGCAGGGAGGGAGCTGTCACTATGTGGTGACTCCTGTCTTTCCTTGCTTCGCCACAGGTACACAGCCCCTGAGCACCCTCCTGGCTCTGGCACTGACCTGCACCCTGGTGCTGGCTGGAGGGGCCCTCATTGTCCTCATCAGGTGAGACTGTCTTGGCTTGAGCCATCTCTGGATTTCCTTGTTCCCTTTGGGCCTCCCTGTGGCAACCTGCAGGGGCTTTCCTTGCCTCCATGCTCCAGGACCTCAGGACCCCAGTGTTCCTTTCCACCTACAGTCAGGACTAGCCAGGCCCCAGATGAGAAGGTCTGTTTGAGACCCCAGGAAGAAGCCTGTGACCTGAGAGGATACTCTCACCCCTGAGCTTCAGGCTGTCATCTGTACAATGAGGGGGTTGCCAGGATCATCCCCAAGGACCCTTCAGCTATAAAAACAAATTCTCCCTGGGGTCTCAGTTGCTGTGCTCCTGAATCCAGATGGTCTCTGAGCCTCAGCCATATCTGGAAGGAGGCAGCCTTTCATTCCCAGCTCACCCCAAGCTCTGGCTATCCTATGAGGCCTCCAGGTACCTTGGAAATACTGTGGCTGGGCCCAGCAGCACATCAGGCCCTCAGCAATTCCAGACTTGAGCACAAGGCCAAAGGGTTCTGAGAGGACAGTGCTCAGTGCTCTTAGTTGAGACTGATGGGACATGGAAATGGAAACAAGGAGAGAACAGAGGAGGACTCTGAGTCAGAGGCAGATCCAAGGGCCAGACTGAGGTGGGGGTGACCTTTGTTGTATCCCTACTGACCTCAGTCTCTCATCTCCAGACTGGGCATCCAGCAGCTGCAGCTGGTGTGGACCCCCCACCACATCCTGCTGACAGCCCAGGAGCTTACCTTCCTCCACAGGCCCCCAAGCCGATGGGTATGTGATGGCTGGTCTGGGCTGGTGGGCAGGCAGCTGATCTTGGCAGGGTTTGGGCTCCTGACCATGCCTGCCCCTTCCAGCAGCTGAACGTGGACAATGCAAGTGAATTGAGAAGCATGGCTGTTGGTGGGAGCCTGAGGTCAGTGACCCAGATGTCAACAAGGAGTCTTCCAGCCACCCAGGCCACCAACATGGTTTTGTACCTGGTAAGGTCTCTGCCACCAAGGAGACCTGGGGAGCTATATCTTTTTGGAGAATGTTTGGCCCATTTCTCTCAGAGAATAGAAAACTGGCCTGAATAGAAGTTCTTCTGGGTGCCTGGCAAGTCAGCAACAGGGATACAGTTGGGAAACAGGACACCCAGCTCCCAGCCAAGCATGGCTCATGATTCCTGATACCTTTGCCCTAGGCACAGCTTAAGTCACTGTATTAGTTAATGTTCTCATCACCAAGACACAATACTTGATACCTACAACTTAGAGGCTCACAGTTTGTGGGAATTCAGTCCATGGTCCAGTGGCTCCAAGGCAGAAATGGCAAGATAGAAGGGCATGGCAGAGGCTGTTCATCCCATGGTAGCCAGAAAACAAGAGAGGGAAGGGAGAGGGAGGTACACCTTCTGAAGGATCCCCCACCTCATGACATACCTCCTTCAGACAGGTCTCACCTCTTTTTTTTTTTTTTTTTTACCAGGGATCAAACTCATGACCTTGTGCTTGAGAGGCAGGCGCTTAGGCCACTGAGCTAAATCCCCGGCTCCAGCTCTTACCTCTTAGCAGCCCATTTAGCTGTGAATTTATCACTGGATCAGTTCACGCACCCTAACTCTATAGCATCTTCATGATCCAATCACCTTCCAAAAGCACTGCCTCTGAACACACCAGATATTTAGGAAACATTCTAGATCTAAACCATAACAGTCAAATGAGATTCCTGGTCCCCAAGGCCCTGATATCAGCACCCAGCCATGTACAGTCCCTAGGCAGAAGATGGACCTAAGCTGACAGGGAGACTAGAAAGTTAGATGTTAAACCAACAAGACTATAAGGTTGCCAGAGTCACTGCAATTTCTCAGTTGCTGTCATTCTGAAGTTCAACTACGCAGTGATGCTGAACTTCAGATTGACATTCTGCGACTCCCACAGTTAATGAACCAACTGCTTTCACGGAAAGCAACCTGAGACTCTCGCTGCTTCTTTTCTACCTCGTCTCCTGGAGAATTTCATCTTTTTCCTGAAGAAAGGAGGCTTTAGTGATGTGCAAAGTATGTATTGTCTGTGATCCAAGGAGATACATCCAACCAGAGCAAGGCAAGAGAGGTCTGAGGCTGCAGCTAGCATTTTGCCAGCCCAAGACAAGGACAGAGCCCCAGTTTAAGGATACCTCCTCTCCTACTCTCCCTTGCCCCTTTCCTGGGTCAAAGAGAAGCCCTTCATAGGGTTTGGGGCATCAAGCTTGTCTGAAACCTGCAGAGTCAAGCTGATCTCAAGGCTGAGAACTAACATGCTTCATAGCCACCACTTCATTAGTCCTGGAGCTGCGGGATTATCTCCTATACTTTACAGGTTCAGAACCTGAGATTCAGAGAACTGAAATCCCCTAACCCAGGTCACAGAGCTAAAAGGTGGTGAAGTCAAGACTAGAACATGGTTCTGTCAATCAAGCCCAGGGGTTTGGCTCTGTCTGGGCCCCAGTAAAAGTCTAGCTATGGTCCTTGCTGACCAGGTTCTGTCTAGCACACAACACAGAAGAGCGTGTCACCAGGGGAGAAGCTGGGGCTGAGCAAGGTAGAGGGATCTCCTGATGTCACACAGCAATAGGCGAACTATTCTTCTTCCTTGAACAGGGAGACTGGGTTTGGCTGAAGAAGTTTGAAGCAGGCTCAGCTCCTGAGCTGCTCCCCAGCTGCCTCAGCCTCCTGCGGAAGGTAGGGCAGTTTGGGCAAAGGGGGCAGGGGAAGATCTGTTCAGGGCATTCTGTGTATATTGATCCCCACTCAGTGTGCAAGCTTCTAGCCTCAGAAAGTCCTGCTTCCCAGCATGATCTCTGCCTATAGCCAGCAACTCAACGGCAGTTAGACACCATTATGGTTACCACTGTCCACATACGCATCCTAAGGCACATTACCATGCCAATATTGTTCTCACCATAACTACCGGGTACACTGTCCCCTCCAGTAGTGCTGTCACATGGCATCTCAGCACCATGGATGGACGCAGTGCTGCACCCTTCCTCCATCTGCCCATCCAGGCATTCTCTGCTGTTCTTGAGTACTGTCATGTACCAGGCTGTGTTCTGGGCTTTGGAAAAGAGAGGTTCTTTCCTTGGGGCAGCTTCTGGTCACTTGTCATCACTAACCAATAGGTACTTTTGCCCTGAGAGTGTCCCCACCATGAGAGGCACTGTGGGAGGAGGACAGAACACAAGATCACAGATAGGATCCTGACTCCAAGGAACATGAGCTTCCCCGAGAAACAGAGCCAGCGGTGTCCAGCTGCAGGGAAACTGGGAGGGGTGCAGGGAACATACAAAATAACCCAGAAATGTTCCTGGCAAGTGGTGTGCCTTCAACCGGTGATGAATTTTATTACTCCTTACTTTTGCTATTTTTTATTACTATTTGTAACATCACTGCTCTGAAATAAAGCTGGAGAGATTAAGTAACTGGATGTCAAGTTAGATATTTCCCAGTGGTCATCTTGCAACCAGTGTGAGGAGATATCTGCCTCTGTTTTTTCTCTCTCAATCTCTCTTACTCTCTCTCTCTCTCTCTCTCTCTCTCTCTCTCTCTCTCTCTCTCTCTGTCTCTCCCCATCCTGAAACCCAGAGAAGGTTGAACTATATCCCAGCCTCTTACTTTTTAATTTTGAGGCCAATTTTCAACTAACTTTCCCAGGGAAGCCTCAAAATAACAATCCTGCTGCCTCTGCCTCCTGAGAGGCTGGAATCACAGGCATATATGTGGTCACTCAAATCTGGAAAGTGCTTGGATTAGCCAGAAAGCTTCTCAGCACCCTTACTACGCTGTTCTCTCCACCACTGTGTAACAGCTCACCATGAAAGGTAGTGTCTTAAAACTGCTAACCACTTTATATCTTACAATGGTGTGGGGAAGAAACTGGCAGGGCTCAACTGAGCAGGCAATTCTATTTTGCTCTGCCTTGGTTGGAGGACAGTTCAGAAGTGCTTAGCTAATAAATGGGCAGTTAGAGGTTAGTAAACTGAAACACAGGCAAACCAGGCATGGTGCCTGCTTTGTTAAATGAAGTTTTTTTAAAAGAGGCATAAAAGGTTTATTAGACAGAATTTTTAAAGTACACACTTAAAGAAATAGAGTACAGACCCTCAAGGGAGAGGTATATTATAGTTGGGAGCTGGAAAATTTATGTGTTTTTGGCAGTGGAAATCTGTGGAATTTGAGAATCCATAAATGAAATTTTATTGGAATAAAGTCATGCTCTCTTCTATGTGTTGTCTGTGGCTGCTTTCATACTACAATGGCAGAAATGAATGGTTGGGACAGAGACCCGCAAAACCTGAAATATCTACTCTATGGACCTTTCCAGAAAACTTTGCTCGTTTTCAGTGCAGAGCTCCTAAAATGGCTTCATTCATGCTCAGTGCCTTGGTGGTAAAGATGGAAAGTTGGGCTCTGCTGGATTCATCTGCTCTCTTTCTGTAATCTCAGGGCTTTCCCATGTGACCTCTCTAGGGTGTTAACTCAGGGTAGGAGACTTCTGATCTAGGGTCTTAGAGCAGCAAAAGAAAGGATAAAAAGTGACAGCAAAAAAAGTTGACAATTTCCATGGTATTCAGCTCTCTCTCTCTCTCTCTCTCTCTCTCTCTCTCTCTCTCTCTCTCCTTCATTATTCATAATGCTAGGCTTGAACCCAGGGCATTCTACATGCTAGGCAAGTGTTATACACTGAGTCACATCTCCAACCCTCAGTGTGAGCTTGTTAATCTGCTGAGCAACTCTCAGGGACAGTGCTACCTGCTTATATCAGATTCCTTTGCTCTTTTTCTTCCCCGCTCAATATCTTATCCTTGAGGAGAGACTTGATATAGTTTCTATGTCAATGGTGCCACTTATTTTAAGAAGAAAACCTAAATCTCTACTCTGTGGAGGTAACAATAGCTTATTCATTTATTTATCCATGGTGTTTCCACTCACTTGTTCATTCACTTGTCTATCCATCCACCTACCATCCACCAGCTACACATCCACCATCCATCCATTCACCCATCCATTTATCTATCCATTAATCCAACCAACCAACCATCATTTTTAATGCTTCTCTGTGCTCACTGTTGTGCTTGGCGCTAAGTACAGGGGTCTCCATGTAGAAGGTAACTGGCTCTGCCTTCAAAGGGCTCCTGTGGGCTGCTAAGGTACCTATTGCTTCAGCAGATGAGAGAGATGCGTCATGAGAATGTTACCACCTGCCTGGGCTTTTTCATGGCCCCTGGGGTCAGTGCTCTAGTGCTGGAGTATTGCACCCGGGGCAGTCTGGAGGACCTGCTGCAGAACGAGGCCCTGCGGCTAGACTGGACCTTCAAGGCCTCCCTACTTCTGGATTTGATCCAAGTGAGAAACCTGCCCTGGATGTGTGGGGGCATTGGGAGGGGAGAGAGATAAAACATGCTCAGGTGTCCTGCACCTGGACTCTTTCAGCTTTGTCTAACTGAGAATCTGGAACAGTGTAATGAAAAGGGAGGTAAGGCAGGAAGGCCTTCTAAGGTCCATGGGAGTTCTGAGGTCCCTCTCATGCATCATAGATCCACTGGGTCCCCATTATGTCCACCTCAGGGCATGCGATATCTGCACCACCGACACTTCCCCCATGGCCGCCTCAAGTCCCGGAACTGTGTAGTGGATGGCCACTTTGTGCTCAAGGTCACTGACTACGGCTATGCTGAACTCCTGCATGCCCAGCAGTCACCTGGACCCCAGCCATCCCCAGAAGGTCAGCTCCAGTAGGTTTTAAGACCTCTGTCTAATCTAGGGTCTTGAGAAGCAGGGGAGGGGGAGAAGATATCCTATCATCTATCATTTCCAATGGAGGCTCAGGCTCTTCATATGCGACCCCAGAGAATAGAAGCACCTATGTCCTTCCAGAGGATAAGGAAAGGCAATAACATCACAGCTGTGAAGTGCTAGTCTGCCTGGCCCAACTGCTGTAATGCCTGTGACCCTGCCCTGTGATTGCAGAGCTGCTGTGGATGGCTCCTGAGCTCCTTCGGGGGCTCCAGGAGCCCCGGCGGGGCACGCTCCAAGGGGATGTCTTCAGCATGGGCATCATCTTTCAGGAGGTGCTGACCCAAAGCCCACCCTACTCATCCTCGGGGCTTTCAGCAGAAGGTACGTGTCTGCCTCCCCCACTCTGGCCTGTCCCTGGCTGCAGTCTCCAAATAGGGAGCTCCGTGATGATCAGGAAACCCAGGCCTGAAAATCACTGCATAGGCATTTTGAGTCTGACTATGGGGATTGAGTTTCCTTGACTTGAGCCAGGCAAACCCTCAGCTACTCTGCCAAAGTCTCCAACAGCTAAAGGCATTCCTTTTTGATGCCAACTCTGGCCCTGTCCTTTCTCACCCAATGCCACTGCCACATCTTCAGGTGCTCACACCCTAGAGCTCCTCCTCCCTTCCAAGTCCAGTGCAGAACGTGTCTATGCAGACCTCAGTCCCACATCATTCACATAAATCACTCACTCTCTCCATGCCTGGGTTTTTCATCTTTAAAATGAAGATCAATAAAAATGTGCCAGCACCAGGCCTGTGGCTGGTGTGGTCAGGCTGCTCAGGATTTGGAGGCTCAGTGACCTGCCTGGTAGGACCCTTTTCAGGGCCTCTCTGGCCCCATACTTTTGTCTCCATACTCTTGTCCCTATACATACTTACAGAACAATCCCTTCCCTGTCCCTTACTGTCACTCTGTCATGTAGACATTTTCTCTCTTCCAGCACCAGGGCCAGGACCTAACTTTCAAAATGCTCCCTCCCTTCTGTGTTCTCTCTCAGGGTTCCCTAGAAGCCAGCACTGTTCTAAAATGAGCAAGAAAAAGTCTGGAGCCACCTATACTACTCAACTATTAGAATTTTAACATCTGCTACTAAAAAAATAATGAAAAATTTGCCCAGAAAACAACGACATTTTTACATGACTGTATCTTATTCATCGCAACATCACCTCCATGCCTTTGTAAAATAGTAGTCAGTGTGTGTGCGCATGCATGCGCACGTGTGTGGAATTACTGGCTCCATGTGCACACATTCCTGTGCTCCAATATCTGTTTTCTTTCTTCACCTGTAAAATGGGACAGTCACCCCAATGAAGGCCCGAGAAAGGTTTCTCTTTTTGGCTCCAGAGGTTCCCACCTCTGGATCCCAGCCCTCTCCAGAGAAAGTTAATCTGCTGTGCCTCATAAGAACCCAAGAGGTCTGTAGTATTGTGTATCCATTTAATAGGTGGGTAAACCAAGGCTCAGAAAGCTGATACAAAATGTACAAACTGTAAATGGATGACTAGAAGTCCCATGCTGATCCACTGGCAACTGAACAGGGGCAGTAGGGGAGAACCTGCCAGTTACCATGACCTCGTATCTGTCACCTCCTTCAGCACCCCTCTCAAGAAGGCCATTTACTGAGCTCACTTCACAAATGGGAAGACTGAGACTGAGAAAGTCATTGCCTTCTCTATCATCTCATAAAGAAGTGGTAGCAGATCCAGATTCAAATCCAGCTCTCCCAGTACCTGGTCTGAGACCAGCACCCTGAGCAGACTCAAGAAACTACCAAGGCTCTGTCTACAGGCTAGACCCTGGAACCAGAAAAGGGGTGGGAAGCATCTTGGTGACTGATCCACATGGTCCCTAAGATCTACCCTCCCATGAGCCTTCCAGGACCTCAGGCCCATGGCCTACATGATGTTTGTTGCAGAAATCATCAGGAAGGTGGCATCTCCCCCTCCCCTGTGCCAGCCACTGGTGTCCGCTGACCTCGGGCCACACATGTGCATCCAGCTGATGAAGCAATGCTGGGAAGAAGCTCCTGATGACAGACCAAGCCTGGACCAGATCTACTCCCAGGTCAGGACTTCAAGAAGAGGCGGGCACCTATCTATGGTCCTCACTCAACCTGGCAAGATCTCACCATGGGCCTAGGGCCTTGAGATACCATGCAGTTAGGGATCCAGGGCCCGCATCATCATCCCTGAGTCCACCCTCTAAGCTGTCTTCTAAGGAGAGCTTCTTAGGAATGTCCAAGTTCCCAGGACACTCGTCAGGCCCTCCTGGATGCCCTCCCAGGCTAACTGCCTTGCTTCTGTTGTGTAGCCCCATAGCAGTCCTCTAAAAAACATCATTATCATGGTTTTGCAGAACAGATACAAGGCACAGGTCAGTGAGGGGACTTGTTCAAGGTATCTAAGTGAGCTCTAGGCATCTCTGTCTGTACAGCTACTCATGGAGCCTCACTCTGGACTGGGCCTCCTGGAACCTGCTCAGAGAGGCCCTTTGTGGCCTGGGAAACAGCACTGCTTCCTGAGTCAAGGAGAGAAAGATGAGGGACCCTAGAGTTCCCTAGTCGGCTTTGGAACTGCAGTGAGAGGGGCCAGGCAAGTCTGGACCAGTCCTTAGATACAGTGGAGTGTGTGTGCCTGACTGAACTGGCCAACAGTTCCCTAGGGCCAAGCCGTCAAGCCTGGGTGACATCTTTACCTCCCCTTCCTGCTCTCCACTACCCAGAGACAATGGCAAATTGTCAAAGTAATATTCACAAGCAAGTAGGATGTTCTCATGGAGGGGGACCAGAGGAAGCATGCAGACAGGAGAGCCCATGGATCCTCTGAAAGCCACTCATAGTTCTTCCCCCACAGTGACCCAGCATCAGGGTGAGGGGTGGCCCATTTCACAGATAGGAGTCTGGCCTCAGAGTAAATGAGCTCCAACTGGTCACTGTGAGGGTAGGTGGCCAAGCTAAAATGAACCACTAGCTCTTAAAACAGGGCCCAGAGTCTCCCCCAGGAAGTCAAAGACTGCTGTGGTGAATGAAGCAAGAGTGGAGGCACTGACCTCAGATTGACTGTGGGAAAGACCCCTGCCCCAGGCTCATTGCAAAGAAGGCTGAGGATCTATATATGGTGCTCAAAATGGGAAGGGGGACTGCATCCCACTGCGGGTAGGCTGAGGTGGGAGCGACTGGCTTCACCCCTACCACTACCTACCTACTGTCTCACCTCGGGTGAGCTGAAGGTCCTGTTTCACTTCAGTCTCTTTATTTGCTGCCTGGGAAGACAACTAGCTTTGGCAAAGTGAAGCCAACAAACCAGAAAACCAGTCTTCGGAGAAGTAGCTATCTGAGAAGAAGGTAGGCAAGGTTCAGAAGAAGGAGCTCCAACCCTGAAGTCAAAACCTAGTTTATGTCCATGGCCCACTGACCTGGGAATACAAGCCAGTACAATCCAACAAAGAAGTGAATAGTGGCAAGGAAGGAGAAAATGATTGTTAATTCCAAGTCCTGAGATTGCATTCCAGGGCAGCTCAAGAGAGCTTCTTTCAACAATGAAAGAAGCACTCCAAATAATAAAATGCTTCAATAGAGTGGTTAATGATAAAATTAGTATAAAGACTTCAGTTTGACAGCTGGTGATTTAGCTCAGTGGCACAAGTGCCTGCCTGGCAAGCACAAAGTCATGAGTTCAATCCCTGGTACCAAAAGGAAAAAAAAAAAAAAAAGACTTCAGTTTGCAACTGTGTCCCTTGACAAATTATTTCACTTCTCAAATTTCTTGTTACTTTTCATTTATTAAGTGGTGGCCATCTGTGAGTTTGTAGTCAGCTTCATGTCTTTGCTGTCCTGCCCATAGTGACAGAACTCTGAAGCTTGTACTTCAAGTGGGCAATGCAAATAGTACCCATGAGGGGCTACTGCCACTCCCCACAATGCAGACACTTGGCTGAAAAAGTGATGTTAATAGAGGTTGGATGCACACACACACACACACACACACACACACACTGATGATATACACTCTGGTTCAAGCTTCTGTTAGACAAGAATCCATACCTTCACTTTGACTCTCAGTGATCTGTTTCTCTTACTGATCGTACTTTGGGAAGGCACAGACCACTTGGGGAAGGTTATAGAAAGTTACCCAAGGAAACTGCTGCCACACTGGCTCAAGGGCTAAAACGGAAAGTGCAGTTCATTGAAGGTGTCCTCACATGAAGACCTAGGAGGAGTTTCTTTTTGTTTGAGCAAATAGTTTAATGTTCCACTGTCTTGTGGCCTCTATGGATTATGAAATCAATGTCTTATTTTTGGCTTCATTGCTAGGAAACTCATATCAAAGTAGTGATCCAATTTTAGCATGCATTTTGCATATAGACCTCACCATAGGATTAACCTTTTCTTGTCAAAAACAAAAAACACTTTTGTTTCTAAAGTCCTTAAATACTTAGTATTTTATTTTGTAGTCATGCCTTTATACATTTTTTTTGGCCCTTAAAAAACTTGTTTTGGAATAAGAATGAGAATAGAGGAGTAGAATATATATATTATATATTCTGTTTATATATGGTTATATTCTATATATACTTTTTCTATATATCTACTTATCTGTCTAGGTATCTTCCCATTCATGCATCTACCTACTCTCCCCACCTATTTATCTATCTGTCTATCTATCCATTTATCTATCTGTCTTTAAGATCCAAAAATGCTCACCTCACACTGCTATATGAGGAAGTGGGCAGAGGGAGATACACTTTTCATGCCATGCTGTGTCTAGGACTCTCTTCAAAGTCCTTTTCCTGCCACACCTATGTCCTTCCCTTATCATAGTCACCCTGCCACCTGCACCCATCTACTGGCAAATGTACCCCCAGCAATCCATGTCCTCCAGACTGGGCTACACTGGGTTCGTGCTTATGACCAGACTCCCAAGCTGAGGTCCAGGCACTTTCATGGATGATGTTCTGTTCAATCTTCAGTTCAAAAGCATCAAGCAAGGCAAGAAGACCAGTGTTGCTGACTGTGCTGCGGATGCTGGAGAAGTATTCCCAGAGCCTGGAGGAGCTGGTGCAGGAGAGGACAGAGGAGCCGGAGCTGGAGAGGCGGAAGACGGAGAGGCTGCTCTCGCAGATGCTTCCCCTGTGAGTGGTCCTTGAAACTCGAGGGTGCCTCTAGTCTCAGGTCTAGTTAAGGGGTCCTGGCACATAGTAAATGTTCAGAAAATCTGGGTCCTGTGAATTCACTCAATTATTCATTTCTGTTTATTTCTTAAATACAGTTTTACAGACCCTCACCGAGTGTTAGGTGCTGTACTGGGCACACTAGTGTTGAACTTCTGCTCTCCCAAACTTTTGGGAGAAGGAGTGGGACACAGCATTTGTATCTCACTGTGGAAGAAGTCAGGTCTAGGGAAAGACAAGTATTTGTGGCAGGGCAGCCAACACACTGGTACAACTATCGCAAATCCCCCAACACTCAACTCATGGCTCTCTCCAAAATATCCCACTCTGACCTCTGAACTGAAAAATGGTCCTCCCACCTTGTAACTCTGGCCCCTTCCATCCCTTCAGGTCTGTGGCTGAAGCTCTGAAGATGGGGACAACTGTGGAGCCAGAGTACTTTGACCAGGTTACCATCTACTTCAGTGACATTGTGGGTTTCACCACCATCTCAGCCTTGAGTGAACCCATTGAGGTGGTGAGCTTGCTCAATGACCTCTATACACTATACGATGCTGTTCTGGGCAGCTATGATGTATATAAGGTGAGAATAGCAGGAAGCTAGCATTCCTTTCTTTAGTGCTATGTCTACATTGAACATTTACTTCCGTTTATGCATTTATGCGTTTTTATCTATTGCTGTGTAACAAATAGACCCAAGGTCCAGTATTATAAAATGATATGCATTTACCACTGGTCACAAGCCTAAGAGTCAGTTGAAAGTTCTGGACTCATAAATTGTGGTTAGCTGTGAGCAAGGTGGGCAGCTCTGGTGATCTTAGCTGGTCCTCACATCTCTGAAGCTTTGGCTAAGAGAACCCAGTGTGGCTTAGTTTGGAGAAAGAGGACAGAAGAACACAAGCCTTTTGAGCTCTAACCTGGCATCAGAAATACTATTTTTAACATCTTCTAATGATCAAAGGAAAAGACCCACACAAAGGTGGAGAAATAAACTCCACCTCTTGCTGAAACTCCAGAGACATGTTTCAATGGGTGTGGATCCAGACAGTGTGGAGAGTTTGGGCTGTTTCCCATTTATTTGGTCACGGTATTCACTTGTTCAATGTCCAGTCATCCATCCCTTTAACATTTACTAGCAGGACCTTTGGCTCCTGACCCTTACAGGACAAAGGCAGACATAGAAGTCAGCTCTGGTGTTTGCCCTCAAGGGCTTCCCAGGCCTACAGGTAAGAGATGATGACACCCCCCAGTGAAAGTGATGACTAGGGGATCCCAAGGAGGCAAAGAGGATGCCATGCCAGCTAGAGGGGTATATGTGGTGTAAGATCACAGAAGGGGTCCAGGAAGAGGTGCTGTCTTACCAGCATTTTCTTGGTATGACTTGAGCCCTGAGAGGTCCTGGTGAGTGTGGATTGCTGAGTGGGTCTCAACAGCTGGATACATAGTAGGCCAGCAGTGGTTGGGAATAGGAGACACTGGAGAGGGCAGTAGAGGCCTCAGCAAAGCCAACAAGGCCCTCCATGGTCCAGTCCCTGTGCACCCCTCAATCCTGCATTTACATCTCAGTCTGGCCATCAACTTCTGTGTGGCTTTATATAAACAGCCTCCCCTCTGGGGAAGGGAGTAAGGACCTCAGTTTTCTTGCCAGTGAATGGGGGATAAGACCCTCTATCATGGCAGGTTCACAGGTGACAAGAGGATCCACGTAAAGTGCTTTTAAACTGAGACTGTGAGAGTAGTTGCCTCCCACCTTTCCCCCATGCTGAGGGCTCCTCCCCACCTCAACCCTGCCCATTTTGCTAATCCAGGAGCTGGGCCCTAGGATTTGCTTCAGACATGGTGGAGGAGGTAAACAAGGAGGTCTCAGGACACACCACAGCCCTCCAGGGAGGCAGGGGCCAAGTATCAGGAATCCCAGGGGCTCTGTTTGCTGAAGACAGCACTCAAAAGTGGCCCTCAGTGACTCAAGATGCTGACATTCAAGATGTCACCTCACTCCCACCCAACGCCTGCCTAGGCCCACAGTTCCAAGCATGTCTCACATGCTAGTGTTTCCCTCTTACCTCCATGGCTGTCCAGCCCCATGAGCCAGGGAAAGATTCCTCATCTCATCCTGCCAAACCCCACAGCTTTGATCTGCTCTGAGTCACCCAGCCTTGTCTCTTCCTCCTCTGCTGATCTTTCCTCACGCATGTGTCCCTCCCAGCTCTGAATCACAGTTCTGCTGTGCTCTGAACTTGGGCCAAGAAGCCTGCATGTTTCTGGCAGAGGGAAATGAAATAAAACAAGGCCTGCACCCCCTCCAGATGTGGGAAACAGGAGGCCTGTTCCCTGTGATGTACAACGCGTCTCTCATCACTCTCATCATCTGCCTTGGTTTCCCCTCCACCCCCATCAGGATCTGGTTACGCTGTTTAATCCAGCTGGCTTGGGAGGCAGCTGGGTGTCATTTCCTGGTTCTGCAGGGGTCTGGGGCTCCCTCACAGCACCCGCTGCGCTGAGTGTGCACTTTTATGGACACACTCAGTGCAGAACAGAGCCCTTGGGAGCTTCAGGGAGACAGGGAAAGTGCATCTGCACCAGCCACATGACCAGGAGATCTGGCCTGCTGCCTCACTGAGCCAGATGTGCTCCATTTATAAAACAGGGAAGAAAGTGCCTATGGGTTAGGATAGAGACTAAGAAATAAGAAAGGGCTTTTCTTCATCCACCATCCACTCAGCATCATAAGGTTGAGTGTTGCAGCACCAGGCACTTAACACTTGCTCCACTCCAGCAGAGAAAGGGAGAGGCCTTTTTAGCAGAGAGAGCTGACTTAGCCAAAGGATTTTCATAGGGCATCTCATTTAACCCTTTTCATACCCTTCAGTGGGATGGATTATTATCTTTACTGCACAAAGAAGGACTCAGGCTCAGAAATGTAAGTGGCTCTTCCAAGGTCATACAGCAAGTCAGTGGTGGAGCTAGAATTCCCACCTGCATTTGTTAGTAAGGAAGCCTTTGCTTTGCAGGCTTCTCCACCCCTGTGTGGGAGAGGACACGTCTGAGCACAACAAACCATGGCCCTCACCTGGCAGCTGAGCATGGCCCCTTTGCGAGAACTAGAGCATGTGGCCCCCTGCACTGGATCCCTGCAGCATAGGGAGTAAACTGGAGAAGTCAGCACCAGACTGTCTTGTCTGGGCAAGGAGGCGCTGAGTGTCCATGATGGCACAAAGCGATGCAGAGAGGGTTGGTGAGAGTGGCACACAGACTTCAGGTCCTTTATGCTGGCCCTGGCCTCCCTGGGGAAATGCCCATCCCAGCTAAGAAAGGCGTGTAGCTAGGGGAGATGAAGTGGGTGATCACTAATGTCCCTTCCAATGAGGTGATTTTGAAGCTGCATTTGCTTCAAAATCATGAGCAAGAGGAGAAGATATCTTGGTACACGGGCTCTCTCCTGCCGTCCTCTCTAAGGCCCACCCTGCAGAGGGGCTGAAGCCCAGACAGTCACAGTGGTCTGCCAGGGCCAAGGGCTGAGCTGGGGTTAAGAATGCACAGAACTCCACATCCTTCCAATGCATCTCAAAAGCCAGGAAGTTTAGGACATAGAAGGTGCCCAGACATGAGCTTTCTGTATAAAGCTGAAGCCCTGCTCAGCCCTCATGTTTTTTTGCACGAGGTCCTTGCTCCGCTGCCAAGGAGCACATGACTTGTGTCAGACAGAAAATCTATGCTCAGTTACTACAGGCAGAAGTCACCTGAAACAAATAGACCTGATCGTTGCTGAAGTAGCAGAGACAACCCTGGGAGCCAGAGATCCACAAGGGGTTTGGGAGCTCCTGAGAGGTGGCTCGTGTGGTCAGATGAGCAACAGGCCAGGAATTATGTGATCTCACACTGGAGCATGGGGGCTGTGGTTTCCAGGTGGAGACCACTGGAGATGCCTACATGGTGGCTTCGGGGCTACCCCAGCGC
Source organism: Hydrochoerus hydrochaeris (assembly GCA_004027455.1). Taxonomy (NCBI): domain Eukaryota; kingdom Metazoa; phylum Chordata; class Mammalia; order Rodentia; family Hydrochaeridae; genus Hydrochoerus; species Hydrochoerus hydrochaeris. Next base: position 223,982 of record PVLA01000067.1, read on the forward strand.
AATGGGAGCCGACACGCAGCTGAAATCGCCAACATGGCCCTGGACATCCTCAGCTCTGTGGGTGGCTTCCAGATGAGGCACGCACCGGATGTACCCATTCACATCAGGGTTGGGCTGCACTCAGGTATGTATGGGCTGTGGCTTGGGGTGATGGCTATGTCAGCCTTCCAACCCTTCCTGGGAGGTCAGCCGGGGTAGCCCAGTGGCAGCTTCTGGATTTCTGAAATTCTGAAATTGTGACTTCTGGATTTCTGAAATTCTGAACCTTCCAGAAAAACTGTATTGCCGGGTTTTCTTCATTATCTCAGGTTCACAAATCTTTTCTGTTGTTCTAGCATTTTGGTCTCTGCACCTATCTGGTCAAAGGCATATAATTCCATGTAGAGGTGCTGATAGTCTGATGGAAGAGGCAGAACAGAAATCTTGTGGTCATGCAAACAAAGAAATGTTTTCTGAGAGGAATCTGGAAGAGACCCAGAGTCTCTAACCTGCCCCAGTTCTCTCTCCCTCCCTGGGTCTCCTTCTGTGCCTCCAAGGCCTTTGATAAGCTCTTCCACCCTCTCCTTGCCTCATCCCAACCCTGTGGCCCTCCATCCACACTCAGCTACTTACAGTTTCCCACAGACTCTAGGCTTTACCTGGGTACCTTTATACTTGCTGCTCTCCGCCCACTCTTCCTGTCATCCTCAAAGATGCAGCCCACACATAGCCTCCTCCAGGAAGTCCCCTGGGCTGGCTTAGGGGTCCTTTCCTGGAATAGCATGGTACTTCCTTCATGCCAGCACCAATCACAATTCATACAGCTCCCCAAGGGCTGACTGCTCCCCAGTAGCAGGGACTGGTTCTGATTTATCTGGGTCCTCCACCCCCAGCCCAGGGCCTAACACAGTTGTCATCTTCTGTCTGGGTGGGTGTTGTGGAGACTCCAGATAGCACTGTCCTTTCCACCAGCTGGAACCAAGGGGAATGGCAGTGTGTGGGGATACTGCAGGGAGTGCTGCTGGAACTGGGAACTATCTGGTCAGAGGCCTGCTGGGGCTCACTAGGCACATGTGGGTTTCAGGACCCTGTGTGGCAGGGGTCGTGGGTGTCACCATGCCTCGGTACTGCCTCTTTGGGGACACTGTCAACACTGCATCCCGGATGGAGTCCACAGGGTTGCGTGAGTATCTCATGCTCTGTTCTGGCAGGGGTGAGGGACAATATCCTGGTTGTTTGAAACAGGGCTTAGTCACCATACCACCACCTGGTGACAGCATACACTAGTTGTCAGTAAAGCAACCAGAAGGAGATGAAGTATGTCATTAGTTCTTCTAACTTTCCACAGGGTTTTTGTAATGATTTCATGAGGGAATTAACAGAGAAAACAATGACTCAAGAGACGAGGAACCCAGGGCCCAGCCCTGGCTCTGCAATCAAGTTTGCATAGTATCCGTGAGCAAAAGGCTCCTCCTGTAGGCCTCAGTTTCCACTGAGGAACAATGAACAGAGCATTTCCAGTTTGGATTTTTTCTTGACTGCATGCCAGCTCCCATTATTCTAGGGCAGCCCCAACATCTCAGGCCTTTGTTGCCTGCAGGAACTACTTGCTGACTTGGTTAGAGCCACTGAAAATGTTGAAGTTGCCAGACCTCTACTTCCAGTTGAACAGGCTGTGCTATCCACAGCAGAGGAGCCCTGCTCAAAAAGAAAACAAAACCTGCTTGTCTTTTCTGGCTCAGCCTTTATAGACTTTCCAACAAATAAATATTGTATTCCCAGGGGTTTTGACTTCCTCCTGCGTTTCCCTTAACAATCTGTGTAATTTGCTTTTCCTTGGGGTCTCTTAGTGACCAACTATCTAGAGACAAGAGTTTTGTGTAAATCATAACTGTGTGTGTGACTGGATGAACTGGGGCTGTTTGATTTGAACAAATGCTAGGAACGCTGCCACCACATGGTGACTTGATCACTATTTTTTTTTCCTCAGCCTACAGAATCCACATCAGCAGAAGCACCGTCAAAGCTCTGCTCAGCCTTGATGAAGGCTACAAAATTGATGTCAGAGGTCAGATAGAGCTGAAGGTGAGAGAACATCCCAGTCCCTAGGATCCAGTTTCCACAGGCAGCAGGAGAGATTCCCATCTGGTTAATGTGACTGTCTAGAGTTGGGGTGTAAATGATCCCCTTCACCTCTGGACAGCTGCTCTCCATCCCAAGGAGGCTGCCAGGCCCTTCAAGAGTGAAGACTAGGCAGCATCAGACCCTAGAACCTTCCAGCCTCAGCATCCTGGACCTGGCCAGGGTTCATGATTCCTTCGTCCTTTATATAATTAACTGATAAATATTAGCTAGTTTAATCTTCACAATCACTTTGTGAGGTGAAGAGAAAATGGAGGTACAGAGAGGTAGAATAAGTTGGCCAATTGGCAGAGGCTTCATCTGGACTCAGACAGCCTCCCCCAGGTTGAAGGCCACTCTCTGCACAGCTGTTGGAACCTAGCTCACTCCTCACTCCTCACCCTCCAAAGCCTGGGGCAGTGCAGGAAGCTCTGCTGCTCTTTCTCTCTCTTCTAGGGGAAGGGCATGGAGGAGACCTACTGGCTGGTGGGGAAAGCAGGCTTCCCCAGGCCCCTGCCCACACCCCTGCACATCAAACCTGGGTGAGTAAGAGGTATTCCCAAAAGCTGGACTCTTTTATTTTAAGTGAGGTATTTGTTATTTTTCTGAGTATAAAAGTACTTTCTGCCTTCCATGGGAAAACTTGGAAAATACAAACTTCTTCAAATAATCAATACGCACTAGCTTCCCTAGGAGACAACCAGATTGGTGAGGTGGGTCAGGCCACCTGGCTCACTCACTCTGTCTTGTGCTTTCATCCACAATGCTCACAGTGGTTTGGGCCACTCACTGGTCAGGACCACTACATGGAGGCCACCACCATGCACTCAGCCTCTCTCATTGCTGAGCACGTGGAGTCCTTCCATTCTGGGCTTAGCGCAGGTGAAATTTAGTAAACATTAAGGTGTATTTGTCACTTTTCAGACTGTTTCTGAAGATATGGGACTTTTAAATGTAAATGACCCCCACCTTTTAGAGCCCCCATGAAGTGGATTCTCTAAGAGCTTATACCCACTTGGCAAGTTGGTGCTTGACTCTGTGTGTGGCCCTCTAGAACTACAGGGCCACAGGGTAAGGGGTATAGGTACTGTCAATGGCCAAGAAGGTCCAGGGTCACTAGTCATCCCACGTAGGAGGCACGCAGAGAATGAAGTATCCTTCTGGATCCCAAAACACACACACCAGAGTTTGGGCCATCATACAGGCTTGTTGTCTCCCTGCCAGGGACTTGCCCTTCATCAGCACTTCTGACAAGCTCTTATCAGCTGTCCCAAGGTGCTCCCGACCCAAGGCCACCCTTCCCATCTCTCAAAGGCAAGAAAGGTATGGGACCATACATGGACTTCCTAGGAAGAGACCAGGTGGGCTGAGTAACCCAGGCTGAGGATCTGAGTGGAGAGGGGGGCATTGTATGGGGACCACCTCTCACAGCCACAGCCACATTCATCTCCTGTCCACAGTTCCTGTCAGGGTTCCCAAAGCCTCAAGGTCCCAGGGAACCTGAGACAGAGCAGTATCTGTGGGCAAGCGATGCCCTGTTCATCTCTGAGTGCCTCCAGCCCCTCATCACCCGCAGCAGGCCCAGGGCTGAATCAGTAGCATCTGGTAGGGGTAGAGAACACACAGATGTCCCTTTCCACCCCAGCCTCACAGGCACCGAAACAGCTGAGGTTTATGGCGAGGCTTATCCCAACCAGCACCCCCTGCCCGCACGCACACCCCTTTGCAGACAGCCTGTGTAAATGGCCGCTGGGCCAGTAGCATGCTGTGAGGGCAGAGCCCAGATTTGCAGCCAAGGGGAGCCCAATCCAAGGTGACTGATTGTGTCACCTCTGGCCGGTGACTCTACTCTCTAGGCTTGTCCCCTAGAGGCCCTTGTAGCCATTCCATTACAGTCTAGCTCTCTCCTCCTATGCCAAAGCAGCCTCAGCCCTCTCGGCCCCAGTGGAGAGGCCATGGCCCTACCACCCTTCTCCTTATATCCCAGAGCCACCAGACCCACCCGCAGCTCCTGCTCCTGAGCAGAGCCCCGCTTCTCAGAAGGCCTCTGTCTGCTCGTGCTGACCTCACTTCCTCCTCCGGCTGCCTCCCAGCCCACACCAGGTAACTTCCACTCTTGCCTTCCTAGACAGTTCTTTGGAAGGCCACCTGTGACCTCCTTCTGTGTCACTAGATCTGTGGGCAGTTTAGTTCTCACTGATGGCCCCACGGCATTTCCCCTCTGCCTTCCCTCCTCCTGGAAAGGCGCTCTGGCCTGGTCTCCACAGTCCTTACTCTGGGCTCCCTCCAGTTCCTCCTCTCACCTCCCCACCCTGAAGGCTATGGCTCCACAGGCCCCCGAGGCCCTCTCCACTCCTGGTCTTCCCTTGCCATACAGACAACACCCTCACTGTGTGCCCGGGCCCAGACACCCCTCTGCATTCCAGTTGCCCCTCCAGCTGCTCCTCAGTCTTTCTTTGTGGAGCTCCCGCAGCTCTTCAGACTGCAAATCCCCACCTGCCCTTGAAACCTGGTCTCCTCCAGGTTCCTTCTCACCAGTGGCCTCACCATGCTGTGTGAGACCGCTGCACACTGTTCTGGGCCCCTCCATCTCTCAACATCCAGCTCGTCTCCTGTGCCAGCAGATTGGGGCCTGTCAAGCCTCCCTTCACACACCTTGCGACCCTGCTTCCATCACACCCACCTCCACGCTTCTGCCATGTACCAAGCCACCTTGCGTCTCACCTGTCCCACTGCAGAGCTCCCTGTCACTTCCCCCTAATCTACTAGGTGTCCTCCATCAAGCTCCACACAGAAGCCAAAGTGATCTTATTTAAAAAACACAAACCTGATCCATACAAAAATTCCCTGTTTACATTCCTGAGCTATCTTTTTACTGGGGGACTAAAGCCAAGTACTCTATGGCCCTGCTGAGTCCAACAATGGCCTGGCTGGTGGCCGCGTTCCTCTCCCTCCTCCACTGCTCATCACTTACTCATCAGCTTCCCAGGTTAAAATGTTCCTGGCTTCTGCTCACCTCTGGCCTTACTGTTTCCTAATATGGGACATCTTGCCCCTTCCTATCATGCAGGCTTTTAGCTCAGATATTATCTCTATCAGAAGTGGTTCTGATAAGATACTCTGAACAGAACCCTACCATCACCCTCCAGTCCATCCTTGTCTGGGTGGGAGTCTCTATAGCACTTCTATAGCACTACCTATTTCTTGTTGATGCATTTATGGAACTCTCCCTGCTCTAAGTGCCCTGAGATCCTGGACAGACAGGATACCTCCACACCAACCCACTGGTGCCTGGTGCCTGGTACCCAGGAAATGTGAGCTCTGACAACACCCTCCTGCCCAGTTCTGTTGTTGAAGCTGGAAAAGTCATGTCTTCCTTTGGCCGCATCATCCTGGGATTGGGAACCTGTGGATCTGACAACCACTTGTCATCCTGAGCTCTCTCAGTGATGATTTTTCCACTGTTAAGCAGAAACTTGAGATAGTGCCATATTCCTGGCTCATCTTCTTGGCTCAGGGAGGAGAAAGAGTGGAGAGTATTTTCAGAAAATCACTTGACTTGAGAACCCCCAGACCCCAGGCTGGGAGACTCAATACTCAGATCTTGTGCATGAGCTCACAGGGGTCCACATGTATGCATACATACACTCGTGTACAAAAACACATGCACATGCACACAGTATATCTGATGGGTACCAGGTATCTACCTGCATAGAAACAATCCCGCATACCCCTTTACTTGTCTGGAGATGACAGGCAGGCAGACAGACAGACAGTATCCCTGTAGGAAGGTGTTAGGTACTAGTTAGATGGGAACTTGTCTTGTAGCACTTAACAAAATTTTACCTGAATTGAATATTATAGACTGAGTCTTCCTCAAAGTCAAATTTTCTAAAGATGCTTTTATCTTCATCTTATGTATTTCCCATTTCTGCACAAGTTATTTAGGGATGTTTGAGGGGCCTGCTGGAGGTCAGAAGAAGACAAGTCCCTCTCCAATCATGCCTCCAACCCAAACAGCAGAGTTCAGAAAAGTGCCTCTGTCACATGAAAGACACTCTAAAAAGTGGCCCCTTCTTGGGCCTCTTTCTCTGTAGACCAAACTCTTTCCCTGTGTCCCTAGGACTGGGGATGTAACTCAGTGGTAGAGAGCTTGCCTAGCACTTGTGCAGTGCTGGGTTCAGAAGGGTAGAAGATTGGAGATTAGTCGCACTACAGTAAAAAAAGTGTGCCCTGCCAGATTGGTGTGAGACCCTGGCTGTCTCTCAGAGCCTTGTTTTGCTCTCTGTGTAAGGCAATGACTTGTGTCTCCCTGCTCCAGGCATCCATGGGTGGCAAACGAAAATAAAAGTATATTCAGGATGGGAATCCAGGGATCCTACAATAATTTGCATATCATCCAGACAGTCACAGAGCCCTTGCCTCAGAGCCTCCCAGCCTCCCAAGATCACATCCAGAATAAGGGACAGAGTTGGACTAGCTCATCATCTCCTAAGAGGTGTCTGGGCTGGAAGCCACACATGCATGCTCTGTGTGCATTTCTGGGATCCTCTGTGTGGCACCTATCTGACCACCAGTTCCCTAAAGTTAAAGGTGGGGAGAGGACGTGAGCCCAGGACAAGGCTTCTGTGGGAGCAATTTACCTGGGAAAAGAAAGGAACCACTTACTGGCTCTACATTGGGCTCTGAATCCCAGACACTGTTGTTCTGGGGACTGGGTTACAGTTCTTGTTTCTCCTTTTTCCTCAGAGACCCCTGGCAGGACTTCATAAACCAAGAAATCAAGGCAGCCTTCGCCAAAGCTCACCAGGGCTCAAGTGTGCCCCAGCGCTCAGGTGAAGCCCTGGTCCAGCACTGAGGAACAGAGTGGGGCAGCGCTTGCACCAGCCTGAGGCTCCTGTGCCCCCCATTTCCTACAAACCCTGTCCCACTTTCTACAAAAGACTCTTGCTGAGCTTCCTGGTGGCCACTGACTATTGATTAATAAGAGCCCAGGAGCGAGCGATACTAACCAGTGGTTCCTGTAAAAATCTGGGGTAAACTTTCTTCTTACACAAAACAATAAAAATTGAAATATTCACTTCCTTCCACTCAGTGCTTTATTCCAGAAAATTTATTTTGACACAGACAGCTTGTTATTATGGGAGCTCATTACTCCTTTTATGGGATCGCTGCTGCATTGCTTAAAGGAGGACCAAGACCCACAGGGAGGATTTTAAAAGTCCCTAGTGTAGAGCGTAGCCCACAGGAAATGCCGAGTGTGCTGCCTCCTTCCTGACATCTCCCCCAGCCATCCCAAACCTTCAGTGTCTGGGAGCACTGTACAGGGAGTCCTGGCCTTGGCCCGAAATCCAAGGCGGAGGAGGGAGGCTGAGAATTCCTTGATTCTTGGGAAAATAAGACTTATATCTTACAGGAAAACAAAACCAAAAACCCACAACCAATTTGTTGAAGTGGTTTTCACACCAGAGTGGTTACCGAATCCCAATGGGTAATTTCAGAGTTCAAAAGACTCTTAAGAGGAGTTAAACAACACTATCACTTTGAACTTCTGGTTCCTGGGAAAATGTTCTCCCTGGGGACTGCTTTACCTAAGTCCAGGATGCCTGTGTGTGTGAATGAATGTGTGTGAGGTATAGGAGACATGTAAGAAACGTGTAGACTTGGCTGTGGGAGATGCCACCATGTCCCTTCTGAGTCTAATCTTTTTATGCCTCAGTTTCCTCAAATACTAACTGAGGCCCATGGAAACACCACATCTAGTCTTATGAATCTGCGGGCCATTGAGTAGGGAGGAGCAGCATGTGTCTGTGGCCTGTGCCCACGGCTTTCATGTGGTCATATCTGTGCATCTGGTGTAGCCACAGGGTGGTATAAGGATGAAAGCCACAGTTTCTCCGTGGCCTTAGTGTGACTCACCTCAGGCCTGCAGATGTTCTCTCAGGGACTTAGTTTTCTCGTCTGTGACATGAGAGTTTGTTTCGAGTGACTGGTGAGGGCCTTCTGGGCACATAGCTGTGCATACTCTGTAAGAATCCATAGCTGTGGACAGACACAGTAGCCCCCAAATTCAACCCAGCCTTTAGCTTTCCCTCCACGAGTGTGTAATATGGCTGGCAGCTGATGTCTCTAGGCCTTCAGATCCTCAGTGCACAGTAGGGACCACTTCCCTTCCCTGCCTGTTAGAACATCACCCTGTTAGAACAAAAATAGCAGGAGCTGAAGTTACACTAAATGAGAGGCTGAGACAGACATGTTAGTCTCACTCGGGCCTGTGTGAACTGACCTGTGTGGTTGTGTGTACATTACACACATTTATGTCAGAGTTCAAAAGGCCACTAGCAGACAGGTGGCAATGAGCTCGTGCCTATGCCTATGTACTTGTGGCGTGTCGCTGTATCTGAATGCATTTGTATATCTGCAGTATCTGCTCGTGTTGTCCATCTGTGCATATGTGCATTCATATGTGTCTGCATGTACCCAGCTTTGTGCATATCACATGCCTGAGTCTTTTCTGGTACCTTAGTCTGGGAGCAGTAGAACATCATGTATCCATATATGACATCTGTTGGGATGTACTGGATCCATTTGTGGGCCTAGCTCTTAGATGTGTGGCCCGGGAAGCAGCCTGGCTTTTCACCTACCCTGTGAGCTACCCACATGCATGGGCCAAGGCCACTCCACTCTCAGGCTCCTGGCAGAACCTGAGGACTCCAAAGCTAAAGCACTGCACATAACTAGACTTCCCATCATGGGGTTCCTTTTCTAGCTTTTTATACCACCTGGGGATGAGGGAAGCAGGCCATCATGCACTGAACCCTGAATCATGTCCCAGCAGGGAGGCTTTGGGCCTCATCCTTTCTCATTTACCTACTTCATGCCAGCCATGTGCCAGGGGCTTCCATGGGAGCCAGGAATTACTGACCACTTTCCAGATGGAGATGGAGGCTGGAAGGGGTGAGTTGCCTTGTGCCTGCCCATCTGTCTGTTGCCTCCTGACCTGAGGAACAGACACAACATCACCTATGAAAGCTAGAAGACATAGCAAGGATCACTGAAAGGCTCTCAGGGAGGCAGGCTCATGGGCATGCAGCTCTCCCGTCTGCAGAATCAGGGTGAGGAGAGCACCTCCCTGGCAAGGTGCAGAGAGGCCCCAGAGCTGGGCTGCTGCTCTGGAGAGGATCCAGCCCAACATTCACATAGGAGTCTGTACATATGTCCAGGTTGGAGTCATGACTTTCATGATGTCCATGAGAGCTCCACTGGCCTAGGGCCTTCCTTCCCTTGAGGTGGGACATTCCTGCCACCTCTAGGAGATGTGGCTTCACTGTAGCAGATGGGGCTATAGAATTCTGGAAGGTACTCACAGGGCCAGGTTATCTGGAATCACTTGGTTCCTGGTCCTTTCAGTGGGTACAGTTGGGGATGGGTCCCTGGAAAACCCAAACCCTTGAACCTGGTATTTAAAACCCCACAGCTGCTGGCACTTCCTTGCCACTCCCATACTTCGGCCATGTTTTGGTCCTTAGTCTTCCCCATCCCCTTTACAGTGCTGCCACTATGTTCCTGCTGCTTTCTCTGCTTTCTTAGCCCCTCCAACATCCAGTGAACATCTTTACACCTTCCAAAAGCTACCTAAAAGCCATCTTCTCCTGAAATGCTTTCCCACCCTTGTCTGACCAGTCTTGGAGCCTTACCTTATTCATTCCTTTGGTCCAGTGCTCAGAACAGGCAAATACTGGAGGAGCAACTAATGAATAAGCAAATGAATTAATTAATATGCCCAAAGGCTCTGTGATGCCAGTTTCCAAGGCCACCTGCCCAGTTTCTTCTCTGCTGCTCCTCTACATCTGGTCTGGTGCTCATTTGGAATCCTGCTCGCAAATGCCTGATGAACACATTAGCTCATGGTTTCTCTTGTTGCCTTCCCTACTCACCATCCCCTCCTGCCCAGGTGGCCCTGCACCAGTTTGGATGCTCTTTCCCAGACCACTGCTTCCCACCCTTCTGGTCAAACCCTCCTTTGTTTCCCTAGCCTCTGTTCCTTTGCCACTTCCTGAAAGAAGCCTTCCTTGAAACCTCTCACCTTCCTCTCTACCTTTCTGACCATTCAGGCCAGGTGTGGTCTGGGTTGCCTTTCCTGGAAGACTGGGGGCTTCCTGAGGGCGAGTTTGGCCCTAATCTACCTTTCTATGATCCTAGTGTCTGACCAGCAAAAGTCAGTGGAGAAGAAATACAACAGAGCAGGGCAGGAGGGAGGCTACTGCCACGGCAAGTGAACCTTGATTTAAAGAATCTGTATGCACGAAAGTCTGGATTTACTCAAAAGACAGTTAGAATGGAAACTATACTCTCATAAGAGGACAGGTGATACCAAAGAAGAGGACAGGGCCACATGTATTGAGCACCTGCTGTGTGCAGTCTGGGAGTCATCCTTGCAGTCTCAGAAAGAGTGCCCACATCTTAGTGACAGGCAAGGAACCAAGGTTCTGAGAGGAGACCCCTGCCCATACGTGTTGCTGCAGTCACCTGGGGCCCAGAAGCCCAAGCTCAGACGCCTTCCTGAGAACCAGAGCGCTGCTGTCTCTTGCCCTGGACTCCTATGCACATGTCCTGTCTGCTCAAGGCTCCAACCTCATCATCAGTAGCTGGACAGTGTTAGACTGAGTCCCGCATCCCTCTCTTTGTCAGAGAAACTCCAGAAATCCACTAGGGGGCAGGCAAGTTGTTCTGGAGAGAAGCAGATGCCAGTGAACCCTTGGCTCACTGAGCTAACTGTCCCTGGCTGTAGCTGCCTGGAGATAAACAGGGATGGGGGCTCACTCTGAGGCATCTTTCTTGGGGGTATCTCCCTGACCAGTAAAGGATCCTGGAAAGATAGCAGGTCTGGGTGCCCTGTCACCATCTGAAAATCCTAGACCAAGTCCTAGACATGTGCCAAAGGGTTTGTCTCACCTCTAACCATTTACATTTTCTGCTAAGTAACACCTGCTCAACATGCTTTCCCGGGCACTGGGTCCTCCTGGGAGGCAGGTGTGACTATCCCCATCCACAGCCAGGAAATCGAGGCTCTTGCTGGCTTGCTGGCTGTCCTGTCCACAGACGACTTATTCCCTCCTTCTGGGCTCCAGATGCAACAGCATCTTTGATGTGTGGGTGCTCCCCTGGTGAGCCCCAGATCTCCTTGACAATGCTCAGCCTGGTTGCCTGGCCCAGAATGGGATGACAGCTCCCTGATCTTCCTATGACACTTCTCCACATTCTTACATCTGATCACCCAATCCCGGTTAGTCCCAGTTAGTACACCAGGATGGTCTCTGCCTTTTTTTCAAGTGTTGGGGATCAAACCCAAGGCCTTGCACACGGTAGGCAAATGTTCTACCACAGAGCTCCAGCCTCAGTCCCGGACTCTACTTTTCTCCACCCTCAGCCACAACACTAGCCCCCTTGCTGCTCTCCTACCTCCATTCCCACCCCAGCTTACCTACAGCACAGACCTTGCCACCTCACTTTCCTACCCGGCATTTGCTCTGCTCCTGATGACCAAGGCCCTTCGCCAGGGAGCTGCCAGCTGGCCCTGCCCCACCTCCTCTGACTGACAGCACTTGTCCACCCCAGCCTTGGTCTCTCCTCAGAGCCTCTACTCCAACACTGAGGATTTTTCTATTCTTATGCATAGTTAAGATAACTATGCATAAGATAAGTCTTATGCATAGTTGAGACTTGGACCAGTGGCCTGGAGGCTGTAATCTTCCCATGTCACCACTGTGTCTGGGGCAAAATGCTTCCAGTTTGAGGACACCACAATTTTCACTGAGCACTTTTCCAGAGCTATTATTATGCACATGGCCTAGAGGAAGCTGGGACTCCATCTGTAGTCCCCATGTGACTACCTTGAGCCTACACGCTGCACTTTAATATAGCTCGAGCCAGACCCAACTTCCCAAGCAGGGGTAAGAACGTGGATTGGATAAGCTTGGCTGGGGGAGCCCGAGGGGGAGGGCACCTCATTGCTCACTGTGCAGCCAAAACTCCACCAACTCCATGCAGCTTCTTGGTTGTCTCTCCCAGAGCCCCCTCTCTGGCAGCCACCCCAGTTTTCCCCACCCATCCTCTTCTTACCACTCTGTTATCCCCTAGGACCCTTCACTGTCCTGGTAGTACCCACCCACAGCTTTCTGCTTCATTGGTGACTACCAAGCACGACAGCAGGACTGACCAAAAGCCCATGAACATTTAAAGGCTGAATCCCAAGTCTCCTGGACAAGGGGGAGGCTGTTTTCAAGGCTTGCTGTGTTGTCCCCAGACAGGGTCTTCACCTCACTGGGAAAAGAAAACTAATCTCATCAGCATGGAATAGCTGTAATTTCATCCTCCCTACCATCACACAAGGTGAATTAGTCTCTCTACATTTTTTAGGTGAAGCTATTAAGACTCCATCCTAGAAGCCAATGGTAGAACAGGTCTCAGTCCCAAAGTCCCCACCACCTACACCACTCTGGGGGCCTATAGACCACAGACACACACTCTAAGGGAAGAAGTGATGCAGACAGTCACCCACTTCAGGGCGAGGCCCAGCAACCTAAATGAGTGCGTCCTGGGCTAAGGTTCAGAGGAGCAGGCAGATGAGACCAGACCTGCAGGTGAAGTCAAGGCCAACAGCTGGTGTCTGGTTGGTAAGTGAAAATGCTGCCAGGCAGGTGCCAGAGGTCAAGGTTGGAACTTCAGTGTACATGGGGGAGGAGAGTGTTGGGGCAAGAAAGCCAGTGACTTCTGGCCGTCAGGAGTTCTTCACAGCGCTGCTGCAGCTTTCTTTGCCCTGGGAAGCAGTAGCATCCAAGGATACATGGCCAGGGGAGTGGGTGCTTAGAGAAGTGGCTTTCTTGCTCCTCCTATACTCACACAGGGAGCCCTTCAAGCAGTAGCCTCAGTTTTTGTGTTGCTGGCACGGAACCCCATGAGGAACTGCTGCAGCCCTCACTTTAGGGCGGTGGCAGGGAGAGATGAGAAGGAAGAGGTAGTGGGAAGGGCAGAAATGACTGAGCACAGCTGGGAGAGAGCTGGAAGTGGTGAGGGGACAATGAAGGATTAATGTGAGTGGCTGATAGAGCATTTGGCGCCTGTGAGGACTAAAAGAGACAGGAAAATGGGAAGTGTGATGGGTACTTGGAAGCCTTAGATAACCTCCTGAGCAAGGGAGGGAATCCCAGCAAGCCTGTGTTTTGGAGAGACTCCATCTGGTTGCCACGTGGAGGATGACTGGGAGGACTCAGTCACAGGAAATGACTTCCTCCTAGGTGAGGAAGTTGTCTTGGGGAGAGGACCAGAAGAGAAAAGGCTGAGGCTGAGAAGTCTCAGCTGAGGGGGAGGACCAGGCCAAGGCTGAGAAGAGCACCATGAGAGGATACTACAAGGTGCCAAGACAAGAGGGAAATTAAAGAGGAGGGACAGCCCTGTAATTCCAGCACTCTGGGAAGCAGAGGCAGAGGGCTGAAAGTTCGAGCTCAGCCCGAGAAACTTGGTGACTTAGCAATAATCTGTCTCAAAATTAAAAAACAAAACCAGGCTGGAGAAGTGGGCCAGTTTGAAGGACCTGGGTTCAATCTCCAGTACTGCAAAACCAACAAAGGAATATTTTTAAAAATAAAGGAGGGAGTGGGCAGCTCTGAAGAACAAAGGGATCTGTGGCCAGAGGGCATCTACCCAGAACAGTACAGGCTGTGGAGGAGGCAGATGAGCTAGGAAGGGAAAAGGGCTGGAGACCTGGAGGCAACGGAGGCAGAGGTAAGGAGAATGAAAGCAGAGGGAACAGTAAGAGGAAATAGTAAGACAGAGCAATTCCCTTCCAGGTCTGGTCAGAGCATGAGAGGGAAGAGAAAGAGAGAGAAAGAGAGAGAGAAAGAGAGAGACAGACAGACAGACAGAGACAGAGAGAATTGGAAAGTAGCTGTTGGAGGGAACCTAGAAGCCGTGGAGGCATTTGTGAACCAAGGGCCTGTCTGTACTGGTGGGATAAGCTGCAGGAGGAGGGTCTTCTCAGAAGGCTAAGGACTGGCGAGTCTGGAGGGACCCAGACTCTGCAAGAAGGTGGCACATCACATCCCCCAGTGGCCAGGTAGGCCCTAATGTGGGAGATACAAGTTTGGTTTTGAAATTGAGTTTAGACCCCAAATCCAGTTCTCCTGCCCTGAGTAAGGAGAGGCAGAAGCCATACCACCTGGTGGAAGCCAAACAGCAGCATCCCCAAGGCCAAATAACCAACTTCAAGCTTGCAGACCAAGAGAGAGACTGGCTTTGGGGAGAGGGCCCAGCATCCACCACTCAGAAGACAGCATCCAGAGCCCCAGCAGAGCCTCCTCACTAGATTAATCACAAGATCCTCAGGAGGCCACAATTTAGGCCAAACTGTGTCTCTCCCCCTCTTCCTTTTTCACACCTTAGGAAATTAGCCCTAGTAAAAGCCACTCAGCTCTTGTGTGGTCTGCTTCTGAGAAAATCAGAATCACATGCAATGTACATGGCAGCCCCATCCCCAGGAGTGTGGGCATACATGTGTTTATGTGTCTGTGTCTGTGTACATCATGCATGCAAAAGAGGACTCTTCTGTCCTGTTTCTGGTATATGTGTGTACACTGGTTTCAGGGACCCTGGACATTTCAAGTCTTGCTATAAATAAAGGATGTTGCTGTCTGTGTAATATATAGCATTTGTGTGGTACATACAATTTACACATATATATGCATCGTGTGTACCTTGTGGTGCTTATATACGTACTTCTGCATGTGTTGCATCTATTTCTAAGTTTAACTTGGGCAAGGTTATGTATCTGTATTAGTATCTTTTCTGCTGCTGGAATATCCACAATTTATAGGAGGAGAGGTTTAGTTTGACGCACAGTCTCAGTGGGTTCAGTCCATAGGTAGCTTGCTCCAAGCTAAAAACCAGATGGCAGAACAACATGGCGGAGACAATCTGGTCACCTCTGTTGGGGACCAGGGGATATGAAATAATATTTTACCATGCTGGGGACCAGGCTATGTGACTGGTCCTGTGGTCTGTGGTCAAGGCCACTGCAACTTGCCTCAGGGACAGGACACAGCTTGCAAACAGCTCCATGCTCTCTGGCTGTTTGGGAAAACTCATATTCACAGTCTCCTGGGGCAAGATAATATCTGCTGAGGATGGTGTACAAAATGCAGGCCTCAGGCAGGGGTCAGGACCTTACCTTGTTCCCTTTGAAATGCTAAACTTGATTCCCATTCTATTACCCCGTTCTTTCTACAGTCGCCATTCCAGGAAAAGTGCACCACCACTTCCACTTCTCCTTGCCAGCTAATAAAAGCAGGCCAACTGCAGAGGTGCGTGCGCTTGTCCGCCAGACACAAGTTCATCCTAGTCCCCTGTCTACCTTGAAATATGCCTTTTGTCTGTCTTTTCCTCCACTGTTCACCCCACAGGTATCTCAGGGTCTGATCAGCCCCCAGTAACTGGTGTCCAAAACAGGGACTGAGACCTGAAGAGGAAGTACCACCAGAGAGGAAAGAAGTGAAAAGGACATTGGGGCATTCTGAGGGACAACTTTCAAGTTGGCCAAACCAAAGTGAAAATAAATAATGGAAAAGCTTTTCTAACCAGGATACTGGGGGCAGAATTTGGCAATAGAGGAGCAAAGATATGGGCAGCTATTGCGTAGGCTACGAAACAGGCCGGGACCGAGGATAGAACACAGTCTCTTTCAAAATGCTGAAGACATTACTAAATACAATATGTGGCTCCCACAGGTGGGACTCTTGGACACATTTAAACCAACCACAACATCTTCCAATACGAAGTTTGGTAAAATCCGCCTTGGAACCTCTATCTGCTATAACTATTGCTACAACTGCTACTGCTTTTCCTAAAAAGGTGGGGTGGGGAGAGATCAGGTAAAAAAGTAGAGAGCTTCTTTCTTGGCCCGCACTTTCAGAATTTTTAGAGGCTGGTATGTGTGTGAGTGATGCTGAAGCTGCGAGTTTGAGCTGCTGGGGAGGTGCAAGGAGCCTGAATGTCTGCTTTCTGGAAACATCATGTCCATGGCAGCGAGGTTGCAGGCTGATCCCTACCTGTGCACCTGGCTGGGCTGCTCAGGGTGCCTGATACCCACAACTTTGTTGCAGTCAGCCATTGTTTTAACTGAACTTAGAACCCCCTTGGCTCCCTACTGCTACAGATAGGTGTTTATCTCTTTATTCAAGCCATAGGTCACACTGAAGTGGGACACTGGCAGCTGCCTGAGGCTGCTGCATCCCATGCCTCCCATAAGCCTTGCCGCTTCCAGCCTGCACCCAGCACTCTGGCACCTGCCTTCTCCATGTGCCTGGCTGCCACTCCTATTGTCTAATAGTGGCAGTGCCAGTGAGCCAGCAGCAGACTGTGTAACAGAGAAGCAGCTTCCTCCTTTCTGCTCCCCTTGGCCATGCCTGGCATGGTGACATACGCCTGTAGTAGTCTCAGCTAAACAAGAGGCAGTCTGCAGATAGAGTCCTCATTCACAAGCAGCCAAAATCACTGTGCTTCAATTGCTTTTGAGAACACAAATAAATATTGCACACAGGCCATTAGGGTGATCAGGGTCAAAAAAATCTTAGAAATTATGTAAAAGCTTGTCAAGATGCAAAAACCAAAATCATATAAAAGTTCAATGTTAGCCCAAACTACATTAAGTCTTACAGACCTCACAAATGCTGTTAGAAGAAAAAGAAGGCCTGAGTAGGTGACAGAACATATAGAGGTGACTGAGCCAGAGGCTAAATGAAAAAAGGGCAAGAAGTTGCAAAATTCTTAAAATAAAATAAAAAAAAATTGATTTTGAGCAAAAGGTTTTTATTCTTTGGTATTATAAGAGATCTCTGTTAATTGACCTACAAAGAGTTTTGACTATTCTTACATAAAAGAATTATAATTCAACTTGGCCAAATATACCAGAAGCATTCTGGTTTTATAAACAAACTGTCTTATGTGTGTTTGTTCATCTGTCTGTCCAATCTGCAACTGGTTACCACACTTACAGCTTATAGGAAGCCCTTCAGGACATTGTCATGGTTTGGTGGAGTTTATATTTGTAATCCCAGGGAAAAGTTATTGGAATTCCAATAATTCCAACCTACCACTTCAGTGCAACTCATGGCTTGAATAAAGAGATAAGCACATATCTGTAGTGGCGGGGAGCCAAGGGGGTTCTAAGTTCAGTTAAAACAATGGCTGACTGCAACAAAGGCCTTGACCCAGGGCCACACCTGGTTTTTATTAATTCTTGAAGAGGAGGGTGGCTCAGGGAGAGTGACTGTGAGAGTGACAGGAATCATGTGAGTGGGCTAAGTAGGAGGCATGATAGCACCTCTGCAAAATCCAGAGAGAGGTATGCAGAAAGAGTAACCTGAATAACACAGCTTAAGGACGTATCTTATATTTTGGGATCACTGCTTCAGCTTTGATATCTAGCCTTCATGATCTGAGATGTCATGCATGGGCTCTTTTTTGAGCATCAGTCTCTACTGACAGTATGGTGTCACTTGGCCTAGCTCACACATACTAGTTGAAAACTATAGGCAAGGAATCACTGACCTATCACATTGCTTTAAAGACTACACATTAGCACCTCAGCTAGACCCATTTGCATTGCTTAAAGCCAAGTGAGGAGGTAAAGAAATATCCTAACCAGCTCTGTATATATCAGTATGTGGAATCAGGGCTGGGTTTAGCCAAAATGGAGACAAATGCTTTTCTTTCAGGCAGAGCTGTCCAAGTGGTCTTCCACAACAGCTGTTTTATTTGAGCTCAACAATTTTTTCTTTTTTTTTGCTCTTTTGGATTTTTAAAATATTTATGTCTATAACTTAAGTTGGCTTATAGATAAATGTCATTAGAATTAAGTACATACTTCCACACACATTGCCAACTGATCAAAATTATGTCAAGTCTGGTTTTACAAATACCATACATATTATTGTCTGTGTACAATAACTCATGAATCTTTCATTGGTCAAATATGCATTCATTATTATAATCTGGTTCTCATAGGTCATCTAATATTTGTTAAGACAGTTAAATAGAGACCCCTTGGGCTTGGGGAAACTGCTAGACAACACTCCCTTTGGTGTATAAAGGAGTAGCTGCCTAGAAACATCTTATTTCAGCCTTTGCTCATTAATGAGACTCCAATAGTTTATACTTTATGGGAGGTACACCCCAATAAATGTTGCTAAACATGTCATTGTGATATGTTTATACTGATCATTGTCAAAAGGCTAAGTTTTCTGGAACAATAAAATTCCATTAAAAGATGTTCTTGGTGCAAAACTAAATTAAGAGACAAAGGTTTCTATATAAATATGATGTTCATCATTACTAATTTCATGTCGTACTAAATGCAGTCATGTCTTCCAGGTGTACAGATCTTCTAAGATGTAAAACTAGGATTATTTATGGTGATAACATTTTTATAAACTCAGATATCTGCCTTTCTCTTGCATTTCAGCTACTTGTGATAAGAGGCATATGTCAAATTAACATGAAGTCACCAAGTCAGATGATAGCTTAAAAATTTTTTAAAAGGCTTAGGTATCATTATACTTAAAGATTCTTAAGCACTAAGCAGTCCCAACAATGTCACACTTTTTCAGTGACATCCCATTAAAGGACAACAAGTTAGGTGAGAGCTTCTTTATGTACTAAATAGAGATGATCGACTACAAAGACTATTCTCTATTAGAATGGACATTTAAGTTTGTTACAAAATAATGCCATCATGATTGTCATGCTAAACTATTATGTGTGGCTCTTGATCTCAAGTTTTCTCTATAAACTATATAACTATTGTCTGCTAACATTCTACAAGGATACAACTACTAAAGTAACCATGGTTGATAGAAAACACAGTCCTCTGGCTATACTTTATATTTCAAACTGCTTGATATCCAGATGAAATTATTATAATAGTTGAACTCACTGCTCCTGATACAATACAACTTCTTAGGTAACAAAGGGCTATTCAAAGTTGCTGTGCCACCTTTTATATTGGGCATATTAGGTCCCATTTTAGTTGACTGGGTCCTTTAGCCTATGGTAACCAACAGGCTGATTCACTGGTGGCTTTGCTACTCCCTTTGATCCAGCCAGATAATCCACTCATCATCATCAAAATAGTAGAGCCCTAACCAAAGAACCTCAATGGTCTCATTTGCAAATTAGAAAAATTGTCTTGTCATGTCCTACTTTCCAACACATCCCTCACCCCATTCTCACTGAAGGATGCAACCCCTGAGGCCTTCAACAGAAAAAAATTTGACAGATGGATGTTACTCTTATCCCATCCTTTGGGCAGTTACAATATGTCAATGTATGCATAGATACTTCCATATGATTCATGCTCCCTGCCATAGAAGCAAAAAGGTGGAACACGTTTAAAAATATCGTCTGCTTTTGCTGATTTGGGAATCCTTCATATGATCACAACTGACAATGACCCTCATAAGTTAGTGAAGCTTTACCCTCCTTTTTGTCCTCTAGCTCTAGCATAGTAAACATGTTACAGGCATTCCCTGTAATGACCAGGGCCAAGCCATAGTAGAGCATGCACATTTTTCCTTAAAGATACAATTATGAAAACAAAAGGGAGAGTACAGTTCCCTCCACAGGCACAATTAGATCATGATACCTATACTTTAAATTTTGTAACCTGCTTCCAGAAAATTAATACATTCCATAAGAGCTTCACTGGCAAAAAGACAAATCTAAAAACACACCAAGAGCACAAGTCCTTTGGGAAGAAGTCCAAACAGGAAAGTGGGATGGTCTAGTACAATCAATAACATGGACTTGAGGGTATGCTTCTGTATTGACAGGTCATAGAACACCATTGTGGGTGCCATCCCAGCATGGGTGATCATAAAGAGATGAGACCTCAAACTCATGGTGGGTCTGCTGCTGCCAGGCCCATCAGTGCAAACCTTCTCAAAGATGACACTGGAGGAGACTCCTCAGCTGTTGACAACCACATAGACAGCAAATCCTATGACAAGTGAAGAAGACAGCCCAGGGGACTGAAAGGCTGGTGATGAGACAGGACTTCCCCCATATCCCAGAAAATAAGTTCATTGCTGTGATGGCCATCATCACTTGTTCTGCATATATAAACCCTCTGTCCACAAAGGAATACTGGATATGTATACCCAAACCCCCTTTATTATGAGCCCTTCTGTGGACTGATTTTCCTCCTGAGATTTATTATGATATTTATCAATTAGATTGTGTTCCAGGACCCTTTATGGTTCTGGGGTTCATGGATTCCAAAATTACTCTATTATACACCCCACTTTCTATATATACCCTTGTGCAATGAACATCCATCCTTAAAATCTAATTGTTTCCCTATGTACCCACAGTTTTGGATGGCCCATCATGGTGGGCAATTGATACCTCTGGGAATGGAATAAATTAACATCTTGGGAGAACAGATTAAATCCTCTGCACTCAGCATCCCTCCTTATATAAAATATACTTCCAGGAGTGACATCTATGATCATGCCTCCCCCAACCATGGGCCTCCTACAAAGGAGAAAAAGGACAAAAAATGTATTTAAATTAGTTTGAGTTCATAGATTGTGGGAAGCTGGAAGGGAGAGACAACAACCACTCTGCCCAGCATGAGTCCCATTGGACTACTTTGGAAGAAACACTTCTGTTACATATACTATAGATGAGGGACAATTTGCATGGCATGGGTCTAGCTTCAGCCGCCACCCCCCATAATTGCCACAGGCCATCATTAATGGCAAACCTGGACCCCTTCAGAGGGCAATTTTTAAAATGGCCCTTCCCTATTATCTTGATCAAAAATGAAAGAGAAGTTTATACAGATTTACTGAGAATATCTCCACTATCCAAATTTGGATAAGCAAAATTACACAGTATTCTATATGTACGTATAATCTTTATGCTTTCTCATGTGGGACTATTAAATGAAATTGCACTCCTTTTGATTGTAGGGAATGTATCTTAAGCCATTGCATATCCACGAGAGCCGTAGCAAGCAAGACCCTACTGATCCTGGGGCACATGCCTACAGTGTAAAAGCCTATGAACCTCACAGCCATGGGCTGATGCTGCTGTAATTCATTTATTACACACATTAGTTAACCATCTTATAGCCAAGACAAAACAAATGTTAAGATTATTGCTAGAATTGTTTCTTTGGTGTTATTCATTTCTAGTGTTACCATATCCTCTATCGTTCTTGCTCATTCTATTCGGACTACTTATTTTGTAGATAATTGGACCAGAACTGCAGGCAAAGCTTAAAATATACAATATTCTATTCACACAAAATTACAGTCACAAATTAGTGTCTCAGAAACTATTATTCTATAGATGGGAGATCAAATAGAGCTTACAGCTATAGCAAGGTTGCCAGTGTCATTTTAACATTGCTCAGTATTGTGTAACTCCTCTCATGTATAATCAATCCATCTATCCTTAGGAATATATAAAGAACCACACACAGGGTGCAATATATAATAATGTAGCTATTGATTAGAGACATCGCAAAAGGAGGTATTATCTACATCTCAGCAGATTCAAAATTTTGATGAGCAAATTCAGCACTGGGATAGATTTGCTGGTACCTTTGATCAACTTAATCAGTAAAATTATCTGCAGGCCCCTTCTGTATTTTATACTGTACCGATTATCCTAATCAGTGTGCCTTATGCTTCTTCTCCTAGTCTGCTACTGGAGAAACCAAACCAAACAATGCCTAGACACTATCCAACCTCAATTTATGCTGTTTCAACTCTTGCAATTACACAAACAAAAAGAAGAAGCTGTTAGGCACCAGGGATATGAAATAATATTTTGCTATGCTGGGGACCAGGCTACGTGACTGTTGTCCTGTGGTCAGAGACCAAGGCTGGTGTGACTTGCCTCCAGGACAAGAGAGTTTTCAAGCAGCTCCATGCTCTCTGGTTGTGTTGGGAAAACTCATATTCACAGTCTCCTGGGGCAAGATAATATCTGCTGAGGATGGTGTACAAAATGCAGGCCTCAGGTAGGGGGACTTGTTCCCTTTGAAATGCTAAACTCGATTCCCATTTTATTACCCCGTTCTTACTACAGTCACCATTCCAGGAAAAGTACACCACCACTTCCACTTCTCCTTGCCAGCTAATAAAAGCAGGCCAACTGCAGAGGTGAGTGTGCTTGTTCACTACACACAAGTTCCTCCTGGTCCCCTGTCTACCTTACAATGTGCCTTCTGTCTCTCTTTTTCCCCACTGCATCTCACAGGTATCTGAGGGTCTGATCAGCCCCTGGCACATCTCGGGGCAGCCAGGAAACAGAAAGAAGGGAAGACCCAGTGATAAAAGTGAGGGAAGATTAGGCCCAGGTGACCTGCCTCTTCTGACAAGTCCTCACCTCCAAACAGCACAGTCTGCTATGACCCCACCAGTGAGCTAATCCACCAATCACCCTCCAAAAGTCCCAAATCTAAATACATGACTTGTGGGGAATATTTTAGATCTAAACTATGACATTACCTAAGTATGGTGACTGATTTACGAGAGTGTCTCTGCAACATCTGACATATTTGTGAGACAGGTATGGTGGCACAACTCTTGGTGGTCCCCAACACTCTGAGAGGCTGAATCAGAAGGATCACAAGTTCAAGCCCAGCCTGGACAACCTGACTCAGAAAGAGGGTGGGGGGCTGAAGACATAGCTCAGTGCAAAAACCCTCAGTTCAACCCCTAATACTGAGAGAAAGAAAGAGAGGGAGAGAGACAGAGAGACAGACAGAAGGAAGGAGGAGGAGGAGGAGGAGGAAGAGGAAGAGACAGAAGAGGGAGAAAAGAAGAGAGGAATAGAAAGGAAAAGAAAGGGCTAGCCTATGCCTGTATGACACTTTGTGAAATGATGCACACTTGTCATTTCCATGGGTTGTGGCCCTGAGTCCTGTGCTGCTGCTCTTGAGAACACACATGGAGGGTGTATGTGTGGGTGTGACCACAGTGGCATGTGTCGTGGAGGAACATGTGGCTCCTATCAGCAGGTGGAACAACACGGGGGAAGGGTGACCGCCAATGCAGCAGAGGGACTGCCCCCACTTTACCACCTCCTGGCTGGGTGACTGGAGCTAGTTCCTGCCCTCTCGTGCCTCCCCTTTCCTGCACAGAACAGCATTGCAGTGTCCTCAGAAGGCCTCACAGTGGCAAGAGCGGAGACAGCATGAGTGGAACAAGGGGTCACGGTGCCTTCACTAAGAAGATACCATCCCAGTGAGAGCTTGGTGTGGCCAGGCCAGGGCCCTCCTGCCCATCTGCTGGGGGCTTCTACCTGCCTCATGTGGCTCACTCACACCACACAGGGACAGCTCCACAACCATTTCACTTTCTCCCTGGACTCAGCCAGTGCAAAGAAGCAGGCTACTGACACCAACAAGATCACTCTTCAGACTGCCCTGTTCCCACTTGGCAGAGGTGAAATGGGTTCAGCGAGGTGAAGCCACCAGCCCAAAGGCACATAGCAGTGAGCGGCACAGCAAAGATAGGAATGTGCTGTTCTCTTCCCTCTCTCCGCCCTCCTCATCCCATCTACCGTGGGAAGGGGGACTACTGCTCTACACAACTTCTAGAGGATCTGCTCTGTTGGCTAATGAATGAGTTACTAAGTGTGCAGGTGCTGCAGCCCCACTGCCGGGACCCATCTGTACTGGGTTGTGGAAGCTTAGGTGAACCACTTAACCTCTCTGGGTTTCCTTACACGTCATCTGCAAAGTAGAGAGAATAATAGCAAAAATAACAGTGCTAATAGTAATAAAGTCTAACTTATTGGGTGTAGGAAGGATTGAATGAGTTCTCACATGAAAACTGCTTTCGGAAGCTGCCTGTCTTAGCCTGTCCCCTTCCCACGTTGGAATTACTCCTGGTTCTGCTAATCAGAACCTTCACATTGGCTTCCCCCTTTTCTGTACCTCGGTGGGGGAAGTGCCACTGTGACTTACCTTGGTTCACAGGTGGAGCTATTTGACCATAAGATTCCATCACAGAAATAAAAAATAAAAATTCTGGGGATATGAAAGCCCTACGTTCAATCCACAGTACTGGGGAAAAAAAAATCCAGGCCAGGCTTATACCAGCCTTACCCCAAAGCCAGCTACCCCTCATCATTGCTGGCACTGTGGCCTGAGTCTGGCAGCATCAGTTCTACCACGGTTTGCTGAGATACTGACTCAGGCCCTTCCTGTGAAGCCCAGTGAAGCTACTCTCTCCTAAGGGTGAAACAGTCTGCTATAGCGAGTGCTCAAGGCTTTTATGCTGGCCCAAGATTAGGGACTGGGATAGACCTTGAAAGAATCTTACTATGTGAACCCGGGAGGCACCCCTGTGGAAGCAGAAGAAGGACTAAGGAACCCAGACTCTCACTCACAGTGTGACTTCAAGGTACATCCTCACCCTCTCTAGAGGCCACCATCCTTGTTAGAGTGGAAGCATGGGAGGTAGAAACTCCAGAAGGTGACCATTACCTGTGGAAATCTCCTGCATACCTGAGAGCCTGTTCCTCTACAATGGCTTGGGGCTTCTACCACTCTGAGGAAGACAGCAGCCTCCAGTCTGCTGGGTGTGCAGCCCTTTGAAGAGGCTGGAATCCTGGTCTCAATGGTGGGAAGGGGTCTGGAGAAACCGCGGGGGCCAGGGCACACCCACCATAGGAACATTCCTGGGAGCACAGCCTCAGGGGCTCACAGGAACTGGCCCTGATCTGGGCATGCACAGCCTATAGGCCAAGGGTCTCTCTGACATGATGCCCTCCCTAGACAAGGACTCATGGGTCATGATCACCCATTATGGTTCCCTGTGCCAACAGATCCCTTCAGTCAGCCATGGAATGTGAACTTTGCCACAGGAAGACGATAACACTGATCAGACAGATCCAATCCTGTGCCAACCTGCTCCTCACAGCCCCACCATCTTCTCACCCCGCTGAAGATGGCAGAATGACATTTCCATCTTACAGACAAGGAACCTGAGGCTGGGAGGGAGAAGGCTGTGCAGAGGTCACTTACAGTCAGGCTTCTCTCATGGCGCAACATCTGCTCCCTCCTCCAGTGCACTATTCCCATCAGCTCTGGCCTCAAGGGTACATGTGCTGGTCACTGTCTTGCCCTGCACTCAGTGCTGCAGCTGCTGTTGGTTTGGAGATGATGTTTTATGGCTTTAAAGACTATACTGAAAGCCCAGCATCATCAAGAAAAGGGTCCATCGGGGTTAACCTTCAAATAGGTAAAACAGAGGGGAAAATCCACATGGCTCAGAGAGACAAGCCTGCGGGTTCCCAGCAGCTGGGGTGCTGCAGAAGGCTGTGGTTTCATGGTCCGCGGCACAGCACAGAGTCAGGCTGTGGGGATGCTTCTAATCCTGCACTACCTGGTTTGCCCAGTCTTCACTTTCTCACTAATAGCTCATCTGCCCCAGGGGCCTCTGGGAGCCTCCCTATCTAGAATCAGCCCCTGTGTATACTGACTGACAGGTTCTGAGCCTCCTGTACAATGGCCTTGGGGCTTGGGCCTCACCTATACCTACTCCCCCCTGCTTGGGTAAGTAACTGAATGTCACAGGGAGGGGGTGACCCATACCCCCATTGAGAGCTAAAACCCAGCTACAAAAGTCGGGCCAAAAATGGGGTCTGCTGGGTCTATAGAGGCCACACGTGGGGACTGCACCTTGTCGTGTTTCCTATGTGCTCTCTGAGCCCCAAGTCCTCCTTTAAAAAAGGGTGTCTTTGCTTCCTGGTACTCTGTTGGGAGAAGATAACTCCAAAAGAGCCCCTTGCACCAGGCCTGGGGCTGCAAGTTCTCATCATTCCCACTACAGACCTCAGAGCAAGGGGCACACCTCCTGTCCTTACCCAGGCACCCAGAAAGCTTTTGGTTCACCAGCTCCCTGTAGCTGACACCCAACTACATTTTCTGTCCTTTCTTATCATCACTCCAGAAAGTGGTCCTTAGCTGGTTTAATCTTAGCCCATTGCCTTAGGATACAAGGGAAGGTGGACAGGGGTCAATTGGGGGTTCCAAATTTCTGACCCATTAGGTGGGATTCCAGGGGCCCACAAGGAGGAAGGAAACAAGTATAACTACATTTGTGTACTGACTTGACATATGAGAGGAAGAAATGGCCCATAGTGAGCATTCCACAAAAAGTAAACTAAATTGGGAATTCAAGATGTCCTAGTCTTCCCAGCAACTTTTCTACATCTAGACAGGCATAGCAAAGCCCAGAGAGGCTTAGTAGTTTGTCCAAGTTCACACAGGATGTATACATCACTGCCTTTCTGGACAACTAACTTCTACATCAGACCCTGAAGTTGTAAAACTCTCCCCAGGGAACGCTGAGCCCGAGTGGCACCATCTCAGAATGACAGTGCTAAAGACACAGGAAAAGACATGTCTCCTATCTTCACTGACAGATTGCTGAGGGAATGATGCATTTCCACAAAAATACCCACCCTGTGAGGTCTGAGCTGTCCATCTGTTTCTGGAATGTGCAAACAGAACCTGAGCAGTACCGGATACAAAGGTGGCCTCAGTGGCCTTTAACATAAAGCTACCACTACATAGCTGCCAGGCAAATCCAACCTGCTTAGTTCCCACCCCATCTCCTCCTACCAAGTCAAGCTCACCCTCCTGGATTTTGTCTTCAAGGCCTCTAGACTTAGGCAGCCTCTGTTCAGGGAACTCCACAAAAGTAGGTTCTGGACATTATTCACCAGCTCACTAAGGCCCACCAGGGAAAAGCTCATATTTGCTGCGCAAGTAGGTACTTTACACGGGTTACATGTGATCCCTCTTCAATCCCTCATTAGCACTATAATTAGTCTCACTTTGTAGAACAAAAACTAAGGTCAGAAAGATCAGAGGTCAGGGGTTTAGATTAGCAGCATAAGCACCTGCCCAGGCGCGAGGTCATGAGTTTGATCCCTGGTACCAAAAAAAAAAAAAAGAATGCCAGGCATAGTGGAGCATCTATAATCCCAGAATTCTGGAAGGCTGAGGCAGGAGGACCAAAAGAAAGATCAAGTGACCTTCTGAAAGTCACACAATGTGACTACTGAGGGAGGGAAGAGATGAAAGAAGGGTGCCAAGAAGTTCCTGGCTTTTTAGCCACAGGTCCCAGGAGACATCTTTAGCGGGTGGGCATGCTTGATCACCCAGATGTTTCTAACTCTTGGGGAGCCCCATCTGGGCACTAAGTAAGGTGGAACCCCATGAACCAACTAACCACAACTACAGCCTCTGCACTGGAGGGGGGCTGCACAGCCCCAGCCTGCCCTAGCAGCAGCCCCACCCCTGGTCAGTGACAGTCCAGTAGTTTCTGCTTGATGGCAGCTCCAGGAAGAGTGAGGCAGTGCTCAGCCAGCCCAACCTGGTTGGGGTAGCAAGCCAGAGAAAAGAGCCTGAGACAATCTCAATCTAATTTAGCTGTACTGTATTCACACTGCACTTTCATAGACATTTGTCCCCTTGGCAAATACCTGGAAAAGGAAGCCCCCAGGGAATCGCTGAAATATTCCCCCAATCTGTGCAATAAAGCCATCATAGCATTTACCCACAATCCCCAGCGGCAGGCCACCAACCTGAACCAAATATGCTAATTCTGATACTAACCTCAAGCAGCAGCTACTGCCTTTCCCTGTTTCCCCCAGAGCAGAAAAACAAGGTTCCATTTGTCCAGATAGCACTAGACACTGATTAGGGCTGGTATGGACCTTCTTGCAAGCACAGATCTGAGAGTATGGTGGTTGGAAGGCAGAGAAAGAATGGATACTCTTCCCAAGCTTTAATGGGCCCCTTACCCATAACTTTGTACCCATCCCCTCAGGGCAGCTCAGGAAGCCTTCCCTGGCCTGTGAAGCTCAGTGGGACCCTGGGGCCACTTGATGTCAGATGTGTCCTCTCTGGGCTGACTCCATCTGCCCAGGTTCATTTCCAGAGTACACTGGAGGACAGGAAGAAAGGGTACCAGCTGTCTATGCCCAGTTTCATCCTGGTTTGCCACAAGGCACTGGGTAGTCACTTTCACAGCTATAAGCTGGGGCCCCAGCACTGAGCTACTCAACGCTGGTGACATCTTAGGGTCACACACAGCAGAACAGTACCCAAGCTTTGTCATGGGGCTTCTAAAAGAGGGAGTGGCTTTGGAAAGACCTGCTCCAAATCCTGATGGAAAAGCCAATAGAGCCATCCTACTTTTGGACAACACTTTAAAAAGCCGGGCAAGAGAGCCCCTAGACTTGGCAGGCTTTGGCGTTGTGGACAGATCAGCCTAAAATCCCTGCCTCTTATAAGCTATGTGACTATGGCTATGCCATTTAACCTTCCTTCTAGGTTCCCAAGAATAGATGGGGATCTAACCAACTGATTTTTACTTGTATTTACTGCCCCACCCCCACCCGCACCCCCAGCCGTAGATTCTACATGGGAAAAACTGAGGACTTTACTAGTCCGGGAGATGATGGGGAAAGAATGGCTACTGTGCGGGGGGGGGAACCCCCTCCGCGGCCGCCCCAGGGCCAATGAAGGGTCATTTCCTTCCGCCTTTGGTGGCCGCCAGTCACCTCTCCGGCCCCTCTCCGCCTAAGTGAGGCGGCGCCGGCCGCAGGGAAATCGGGGCAGGCAGGATTTCCTCTCGGGACCTGCGCTCCGAGCCCCACCCCTCCCCTCGCGGGGCCCCAGCCGCACGTGCCGCTGCCCCGAGGCCTCGCTCCCACCGCGCAGGCTTTGCCGTCCTCCCCCTCCCGGCCCTTTCGGCTGGTCCGTTTCGCCCTTGCTCCTTCTCAGCCCGGATTCCAGCGTACGGAAGATGCTTTACCCCACCCTCGCACCGCCACTTCGCGAGAAACCGAGTCACCCGCGAGCGCAGGGAGCAGGCGCTAGGACCCCACGGCCCAGGCCCCTAGGGGCGTGGCGGCGGCGAGCGGGAGAGGTATTTAAACCCGGCGGCGCCGCCCCCTCGCGGCCGGCTCCGGTGGGGCGGTGCATCGGCCGATCCTCCGCGGGCCGTGACCCAGGCTGGCAAGGGTGGGACTGGGGTCAGGTTTGCGCAAAATGTACCGAGGCTGCCCGGGAGAGGAGCGGCGGCTGCGCTGAGCCAGGTAGGGGTCCCCCGCGAGGGAGGCTGGCTGGTGCCTCGGGGGACCCACGGTCCGGCGCCCTCGGGAGCCCAGCCGCGCTGGGATGGTCCCTTAGGGCGCCCGTGACTCCCTCCAAGCGCCCTCAGCGCACGGAGCGGGGCTTATCCCCCGCGGCCCCTGAGAAATCGGCGGATTCCTGTGTCTGGATCTTTCCCGTGAACGGGTGAGGCCAGCGTTCCCATTTGACAGGTGGGAAATTAGTCGTCCCACGCGCAAGACTTGCCCAGGAAAGAGTCAGTCAAGGGCAGCTCGGGATTTGGGTTCGGGTCTCCCCCATTCCTCTGCGTCCTCCGCTCCAGACCCGATGTGGGCTTCCCATCTCGCTCCGCTGTGGCCATCTGCCCACCGTCTCTCTCTAGAGGTTTCTCCGTTCTCCCAGGGGCTTGAAACCAGCCTTCTTCACGCAGGGCGAGATGTGAGGACCCCCAACCCCCATGTCTAGCTAGCTGAAACTGCGCCATCACAGCCACATTCCTTTGGGCTAAGGTCTAATTCCCCCGTGGGATGCACGTGTCTCCAGAAAGGGGCTTGCCCTTAGTGATTCACCACCCGCTGCTGTGAACCTCCGCAGTAGCTCTCCCAGGACCCCAGTCTGCCAGTAAATCAGATGGAGACTGAGAGCAGAGAGGGAGCAACTCAGAACCTAAACTGGGAGCTGCTCTGCTCCGGATGCCAGTGTGCTGGGGTCTCTGGCTGATTACCGAGGGAGATCTCAACCTGGTGTAGTGGAAACAGTTCCTTAGGAGGCAGAGGGGCTGATTCTGATCCCGACCCTGCTATTTGCTGCCTGTGAGATTTCTGGGTAAGTCACCCCTCTGAGCCTTATTCTTCTCATAAACAAAAAATGGGTATACTTCTGTAGGGAGCAGCTGGCTCAACATGTGTCAGAGAAGGCACACTGAGGGCAGGTAGAGCTGCGTAAGTCCCAGCTCCAAAACACTTAGAAGCTGAGTCACTTCACCTTTCTGAATCTCAGTTTTCTCTTCTGTAAAATGGGTATTACAGTAATTGCCTCACTGTGTGGTTGTGGGAATTCAGTGAGATGACAAAGATCAAGGGTTTTTAGAAGGGTGTCTAACATCCTTATATAATAGGGATGGGCCTGTTGGGGTTGTAAGCATTTGCCCCCTGACTGTCCCTCTCTTTCTGACTCACATGCACACGCAGACACACACACACACACACACAGATATTCTTTGGCATTTCTCCAAGTGACAGTCCTGCCTTTTTTCCCCACTTCCTCTTGTCTACCATCACTTTTCAGGGAACCTCCCTTCTCAACATATAATCCCTGTAGTACTCAGTCCTGTGTGTCTGTACCAACGTTGAAGAGTTTGTAATCTACAACCATACTACCCTGAAAGTGCTGATCTCATCTGAAGGATTCTCAGTGTCCCAGGCTCCTCTACAGCCATTCTCCACATGGTCCTCATGATGATGGCTAGGGTACCAGACAGGAGCCAGGTTGCCCTACAGATAAGACTCTAAGGTATAGAGGGAAAGGTAAAGGGACTTGCCCCAGAGCAGGGCCAGTGAGCAGTGGAATTTGGATACAAACCTGGGTCTGAGTGATCCCAGCCCTCCCTTGTCAGAGACCAGCCCTTAAAGAGAGCACATTGCATCCCGGGCACTTCAGAGGGTGCCCACAGCTGAGACGTCCCTTCCTATCATTGTTCCACGTGCTTCAGAGACTGCCCCTTCTGGGATTTGGCAGAGGAGGAGCAGTAAGTTGGTCATCTTTACATTTAGACTCAAAAGTAAACCCAGGACTTCCTTGTCCTAACTTTTGTCACCGCTCAGTCCACTGCTGTTGAGCATGTGCCTCCAACTATGGCATTCACTTATGAGCTCTTTACTGAACACCTGCTTCATAAACCACAGTTCCCACAGAATAAAAAATATCAGGAAATGATAAGTATAAGGGAAACAATAAAACATGTGAGGGGCTGAAAGAAGAACATTCTAGGAAGCAGGAACAGGGCAAAGGCTGTGAGGCAGGGATAAGCCTGCTCCATTTGGGGAACTGGGAGAAAGCTAGAATTGGGGAAGGAAACGGAAGAAAAGATGGTAAATGGAGTCAGAGAGACTGTGCAATGCCCAGACATTCCTGGAGACATTCAAAGTAGATATTTGTGATTGGATATGCAATTTTGAAACCTCACTCTGGCTGTAATGTATAGAACAGATTGTAAGGGGTCAGAGGGGAAGCTAGGAAACAACTGGGTCAGTCCTTGGAGTGGTCAGGCCCCTGGATCATGATGGCACCTGTCTATGGCAGTGATAGAGGAGGGCAGTGTGTGAGTCTAGGGTCTTTTCTTCTAGGAAAGTAGTCACAGCCTGCTGATGAGGGGAAGGAATGTGGTAAATAAAGGGAGAGTCCGGGGGTCTTGGCCTCCCAACATCACCATGTCACCAAGACTCCTGGTGTCATTCTCTGTGCCACCCTGGCCTGCTTAGTACCATGACATGGATCTCAGAGGACAGTAGGCCCCCTCTCCCCTAGAGGAACTTCCCACAGGGTGGAGGGTGGGATAACAAAGCATGGTGTGGGCTCAGAGAAGGGAACCAAAAAAGGCTTCAGGGAACCAAAGTCTTCAAAGAACAAAAGAAGGCTTCTTGGAGGAGGTGATATCTAAACCAAGAGCAGCAGGATGCAGAGGTATTCAGCAGAAGACAAGAGGAGAGGAAGTGAAGGTTGAAACAGTGCAAAGGTGTTCAGAGACCTAGGGGAAGAGGACCCAGTGAGAATGGAAGCTACAGAGCTGGCCAGAAGGCAGGTTCCTCAAGAGCCTGGGGGCCCTTGATTCTCTTGATTCTGGATATGCTAATGTCAAACAGGTGGTGACATCTGCTTGCTTTCTTTTGGGGGCAGAGTCAAGACAAGGTCTCACTATGTAGTATGTAGACTAGCCTCAAAACTCAGAGCAATCCACCTGCCTCAGCCTCCCAAGTGCTGGGATTACAGACATGCAACATGACACCTAGTTGACATCTGTTTTTTAAACAACAGAACAAAATTTCCCATCAACATAAGCAGCACTGCTGTGGAGCAGGGCCTGTTGGCCTCAGGGAGCCAAGGGAAAAGGGTTGCAAGATAACCATGGAGGCCATGGCATGTTCCAGCAAGAAAAGACCTCAGAGCAGCTCAAGTCAATTAAAAATCATCTAAAAGTCATTGCTAGGGGTTTCCAACTGTCAAGGCACAACCCTCAAAGGCCATGCAAATGCCTTCTCTCCCAAGCCTCCTTCACAGTCACGGTTCAGCCTTCATAACTGAGCTCTCTCTGTGGGAGACCTAAGGAACTTACTATTTGGAATTTAAGGACATAGACTCATGAGCCAGGCTTGCCTGGACCTGTCACTTAGCTGGCTTTATAATTATCCTTTCTGAGACTTAGTTTCCCTTCTACAAAATGAGAATGGTAATGATGGGCCAAACAAGTCATTGAGTTATTGTGAGAATTAAGTGGATTCATAGTTATAAAGTATTGAGAAGAGTGTCTGGGCTCTGTAAGTGGCACTCTCCGAGAGTGTATCTCATTTGATTCTCAACTAAACTTGGTATGGTTGTCATTAATCTCAGACAAGGAAACTCAGAGAGGTGAAGTGACTTATAGCTGTCACACAGCAGGCAAGTAGAGGAGATAAGAGGAAGCAGTCAGATGTGGGTGACTCTGAGCACGGTGGAGGGTGAGGGTCATGTGTCCCTCCTTGTTAACACTGCCTGTCCATATTATAATCACTTCTGTGTACTCTTTTTGTGTGTCCAGTTCGCAGCACAGGGCCAGACATGAGAAAACATTCGGTGATGTTGGGAATAAAATGAATGGGTTGATTTGTATATCCTCAGCAGCTGGCTTGGGACGGTCCTCAGGGAGAAAGCCCTAGGACTCAGTCTTTCTGAGGGCTCTGTGGTTCCCTCACCCCTCTCCCTGGCTACTCATAGGGCAAGTCCCAGTGCCCCTGTACAGCCAGCGGCCTCAGTGAAAGTACGGGGCCTGGCAGCCTGCGCTGGGGGAAGTCCACAAACAGTGCTGGGGCCGGGCAGGTCCCCTGGTGGGGCTTCCTGTCAAGGCCCTGATCCCAGCCCTTGAACAATGGCAAGGGCTGGAGAATCAGAAAATCAAAAGAAAAACGACAAGATGAGGAGGGTGGGAGTGGGGGTTGAGGTGGAAGGCTGGTGGGGTGGGTAGAGAAGTGGAATGAAGAATTATATTTGGGGCTTAAGGAGCTGGGATAGGGGACTTGCTGTGTTGTAGGGGTAAGTGGAGGCAGAGGAACCCTCCCCCCCACACACACACACATACACACTGTCCCTAGCCCTGAGCATGGCCCAGGGCAGTCCTCAACCCTTCTCCCTCTGCACTTCCCCTCCAGGCTATTTCCTATCAGGTGAGGCCTTTTGAAAATCCACACCTGGCGGAGGCATCACAGCTCTAAAACTCTTGCTTCCCCTCAGCAGGCCCTTTGTGCAGCCCCATGTCCCACCTGCTCCCCTCCTCAGTATTCCAGCCCAGCTGTGACCTGGGGCTCCCAAAGGCAGGCAGACATGGTGGGAGAAGCGGGGCTGGCAGCAGGAAGGAGCCAGTGGTCACAAGTGTTTCCCTCTCGTCTCCACTCTACACAGAGCCATGAGCCACCAGATCCTGCTGTTCCTGGCCGTGCTGACTCAAGGCCTGGCAACCTCCCAACACCGAGAAAAGGTGGTCTGTAAGATGGTAAGATGCTCTGCAAGGGAAGGGAAGGGACATACCGCACCAGCCTTGCCCTGAGGTGTCCTACTGCCCCAGCCCCAGAAGCCAGAAGTTAGAGTCAAGAAAGGATACAGATTTACCTTGCATTTAATGAGCAACCACTAGAATGTTTAAATACCTTGTCTACCCAACAACCATACCAAGTAAGCCTTGCTATTCCCATTTTACAGAGGAGGAAACTGAGGCTTAGAGAAGTAGATGACTTGTGCAAGATCATGTAGTTAAAGAATAATGAGTCCAACACTGAGCTGTATTCCCCTAAGCTGCCCCTACAGAACAGTGGGTCCTGCTACGGGAACTAGAGTGGATTTAATGTAGAATGAGCTAACTGGCAGAGGTTCCTGTGTGCTTACCCTTCCTGGAGACAAATCCTCCTCCCTAACTGGGCTTCTTGACTTGGACCTGCTGCCTGGAATACATCTCACTCATTACAGTGAAGCTTCCTCCAGGAAGACTCCCTGGATCCTTCCCAGTCTAGCCACTCCCTAGCTTCCCTCCATGCTGAGTGCATTGACCACATTGGGTGACTCGTGAGTGGTCTGAGCCTGTCTTACCTTCCAACCAAGAATATTTCTAGGGCAGGGATCAAGTTTGATTCCTGTTTGTTCCTTTTCCCTGCTGCAGGCCAGGGAATCTGGCCTTGAAGTTCCTGGGACCTGGTGCAAGGAAAAGATATCATTTGGGTCCACTTGTAAGGCTGACCAGCCCTCTAGCAGCCCTGCTTGGACACAAAATGGGCAACTGCCACTGGAGACCAGAGTACTGGCAGGTGACTAGCAGTCCTTCCTTTGGGCTTATGAAAATCTTCTGTGGCCACCACTCTTCTTTCTCCTATGAATCTCTGTGAGATTTCTGAGAGAAAACCCAGAATGATTGGCAGAAAAGGCCTCAGACATAACCAAATACCAAAAAACTTAGGGAATAGAGGGAAGCTCTGTGAAGTGAGGGGCCTTGATCTACCAGGTGGAGAGGAGCATGGGCAGCCTTGATTCCTGGGGAAATGAGATCACAGGTAGGAAAGCACTCTGTGAAACAGCACAGAAAACATCGCATGCAGGAGTAGAGAAAACGTGTGCCACCGCCCAACTCCAGGACAGAGTCAGAGCTGGAACTGATAGATCAGGACTCTTCGCCGGGTGTCCTTATACTGCTCACTTCCAGAGGCCTCTTCCTGCCCTGGCATGCTGTCCTATGTCGAGACAGTAAGTAGAGTTGGTGGCAAGTCCCCTTCCTGTGTAAGAGGAGAGCTGGGTAGTGTCCGATGCTGCAGAGAGAGCAGGAAGGAACTCTAAAGCCCAGCCAGGACCCTGGATGGGCCCCATTAGTCAATCGCTACTAGGAGCTTGGGGCTGGGGGTCAGGGGGCAGCTGGCAATAGATCTAGGAGCTGCTTTGACCTTGAGGCTGCCTCCTGCACTGGACTGGAGAAATGGGCCCTGGCAATCAGCAGCCCTGGGGCCTCTCTAGCTCAGGTCCTAACATCTAAGCAGGTGTACCATGTAGAGGGAATATGGGTGTGGGTTTGCAGGTGAGGGGACACGTGAAGCACGGTATTGTGTCTGCTCCACTGCCCTGTAAATGGTGCCTGGTGTTGTTTCCCACATTGAAGGAATTAGCCTGTGTGCCTCACTAGCTGAGGGCTTCGTAGTCAGAACTTAACTTGCACTGATGGGAACAGAAACTGGTAGTGGTAGTGGTGGTGGTAGTGTTGAGCCTATGGCACTCTGACCTTGCACAATCTCAGGTTCCTTAGGGAGGACATAGGGAAAGGGGATAGGAGCATTAAATGAGGTGCGGGATCTGTGTACTCAGCATGGAACCCACTGCAGGGCTGGACTTCCTCTTTTTGTCATTTCTTCCTTAAATCAAGATAGTCTGGGGAGCTGAGGCTGGTGATGAGGCTGTGTCTATGACACCAGTGAGCAGAGAGGTTCTGAGGGGGAAGAGGGCAAAGACTGGCAAGGTAGCCAGGGTAGATTTCTGATTTATGTGGATGTCACTCACGGGAGTATCCCTTGGGCTCCTGGGACTTCAGTAAAGTCAATGTCCCAGGAGTAACAAGGCCATCATGATGGACATGCAGTAGGAAGAGTCACACAGATACCTGAGGCTGGGCGGTTCCATCCTCCACTCCTGCTCACCTGGGGCTTTTGGAAGAAATGATAGAGCCAGGCCCCACAAGGAACCCCCAGGCTTCTTCTTTCTTGCTGGCTCAGCCTTGGGTTTCCTGTGACCTCCTTCAGGTCTCAGTCCCCCAATCTGGGAACTGGACGAGCTGCACTATTTTCACTCTGACTCTCTCTAACTCTAATCACACAGCTCATCCCTTTTCTTTCCTTTCAAGAAGGTGCTTGAGTCCAAGCCTCAGCCCTATACACTAAACCTTACCACCAAGCAGATGTCTGTAGCTC
Source organism: Hydrochoerus hydrochaeris (assembly GCA_004027455.1). Lineage (NCBI taxonomy): Eukaryota > Metazoa > Chordata > Mammalia > Rodentia > Hydrochaeridae > Hydrochoerus > Hydrochoerus hydrochaeris. Next base: position 260,471 of record PVLA01000067.1, read on the forward strand.
TCGTCACAGTGGTGGGTAGAATTCAGGAGCATCTCTGCTTGCAGGCCCCAGAGGGTAGGCAGCAGGAGTCACAAACAGCATTTGATGCCTTATTGAAGTCCTAGACTCTATCCTGGGACATAATAAGCACAAAAGAGTTTTTCAGCAGTTTCCAGGCATTGCAGGTGGGTGAGTCAGAAGGAATAAATTCGAACAGTAAATACAAACTATTAGGGCCATAGAAGGATCTCAGGAGAGGGAACCAAGCCCTGCTGCTCACTGACTCTGGGTCACCCTGACTGATACACATGGCTTCATTCCCTGTGAAATGAGACAATATTCAGTGCAAGGTTTTTCTTAGCTTGTCTTCACATGCATCTGTTACTTGTCCATCTGTCTACCTATTAGACCTTCACTGAGTCCCTCCCTTCTGTCCAGTGTTGTACTGGCACAATGGGTCATCAGACAAGTGGAGGACAGTCTAGCATTCTGGGAGTTCATAAAAGCACCCACCCAAGCCTCGAGGGGAGCTAACTATCCTAGAGGAGACTGTCTGGCTGTACCCCTACTGCACCCATTAATGCCTGTTGCTCTTTCTACCCTCCCCAGGTGGACAAAGAGGCCTTTTGCCAGGGCCTTGGCCTGTACCAGGTCCCTTCACTGCTCCCATTGGACATCAAGACCCTTGACCTATCTGGAAACCATCTGCGGAATGTCCTGGTCTCACCTTTGGGCTTCTACATTGCCCTTCGTCACCTGGACCTGAGCACTAATGAGATCAGCTTCCTGCAGCCGGGAGTCTTCCAGGCCCTGCCCCACCTGGAGTACCTCAACCTGGCCCGCAACCGCCTGGCAGTGAGTGCTGGAGGTCTGGGTCCCCTGCCACGTGTGACTTTCCTGGACCTATCTGGGAACAGCCTGTACAATGGCCTAGTAGAGCGGCTTCTGGGCGAAGCCCCCAGACTGCGCGCACTCTCGCTGGCAGAAAACAGCCTGACCCGCCTGAGTCGTCAGACCTTCTGGGACCTACCTGCGCTGGAGAAGTTGGACCTGCACAGCAATGTGCTGATGGACATTGAAGATGGTGCTTTTGAGGCTCTGCCCCACCTGGGCCATCTCAATCTCTCCCGTAATTCCCTCACCTGTATCTCTGACTTCAGCCTCCAGCAACTGCGGGTGCTTGACCTGAGCTGCAACAGTATTGAGGCCTTTCAGGTAGCCCCTGAGCCCCAGGCTGAATACCAGCTTACCTGGCTCGACCTACGGGAAAATAAACTGCTCCATTTCCCTGACCTGGCTGCCCTCCCGAGACTCGCCTACCTGAACATGTCCAACAATCTCATCCGCTTCCCCACAGGGCCGCTGCAAGGCAGCGATGGCGTCCACATGCCTTCCAAGGGTTGGACAGCCTCTCCCCTCTTCAGCCCCAGCTGGAATGCCAGCACCAATGCCCTCTCCCTGCTCTCGAACCTGGATTTGAGCAACAATGAGATCGAGCTCATTCCAGACGGCTTTCTTAAGACTTTGACCTCCCTTCGCTTCCTGAACCTCAGCCGGAACTGCCTGCAGGCCTTTGGGGCCCAGCACATAGGCTCTCTGCCATGCCTGGTGCTCCTGGACTTAAGCCACAATGTGCTGGAGGCACTAGAGTTGGGTGCTAGAGCACTGGTGTCCCTACAGATGCTGTTCCTACAGGGCAATGCCCTGCGGGACCTGCCACCATATACCTTTTCCAACCTTGCCAGTCTGCAGAGGCTTAACCTGCAAGGAAACCAAGTCAGCCCCTGTGGGGGGCCAGCAGAGCCCATCCTCCCAGGCTGTGTGTCTTTCTCTGGCATCCCCACCCTCCGTGTTCTGAACATGGCAGGTAATGAGGTGGAGATGCTCAGGGCAGGTGCCTTCCTCCACACCCCACTCACTGAGCTGGACCTCTCTGCAAACCCTGGTCTTAAGGTAGCCACAGGAGCCCTGGCAGGCCTGGAGGCCTCCTTGGAGGTCCTTGCACTGCAGGGCAATGGACTGACTGTCCTGCAGGTGGACCTGCCCTACTTTAGTTGCCTCAAGCGGCTTAATCTCTCTGAGAACCGCCTCAGCCACCTGCCTGCCTGGACACAGGCCGTATCATTGGAGGTGCTGGACCTGCGGAACAACAGTTTCAGCCTCTTACCAGGCAGTGCCATGGGCGGCCTGGAGACCAGTCTTCGGCGCCTCTACCTGCAGGGGAATCCACTCAGCTGCTGCGGCAATGGCTGGCTGGCAGCCCAACTGCACCAGGGCCGTGTGGATGTGGATGCCACCCAGGACCTGATCTGCCGCTTCGGCTCCCAGGCTGAAGTATCTCTGAGCCATGTGCGTCCCGAGGACTGTGAGGAAGGAGGACTCAAGAACATCAACCTTATCATCATCCTCACCTTCACACTGGCCTTGGCCACCCTCCTCACCACACTGGCTGCCTGTTGCTGTGTCCGCCGGCAGAAGTTTAATCAACAGTACAAAGCCTAAGGAAGCCAGGAGATCCTTCCAGGTCTGTGTAGGAGCTGGAGGCACAGAAGAGTGGGAACTGGCCTGTGTCCACAGAGTGAGCCAGAATCCCAGAACTCTGGTCTCTAAATCCCAGGCCAGGGCTCCTTTCTCTGCATCCTGCTGCTTCAGTAGGTGGCCCACTTCCCAGGCTGTACATCTGGTCCAGCTGTGGAAGCCGGAAGTTGGATAAGCTCAGGGGCAGCAGATCAACAGAGCTTAACAAAGCATCTGTTTGGGGCCACACACTTCTTGGGGACACTACTAAATGAAACACATGCCTGCCCTCTGGTAGGGGAGGTTGTCACAGTGCTGGGCAGTGTGCACAGTGTGATGGGGCAGAGGTAGGAAAGCCTGGAACACCAGTGCTTTGCAGCCCCCCATAGGTTCCATGTGGAGAGTCCTGCCCTGGCCATGCCAGGGAAAGGGAGGACCAAACCCAAGAGGATTTTTCTGAGACATTTTGAAGCTGGTTGTTTTGTCACATCTTCTAATAATGACCTCCAGCCTCTCTGGAAAATAACGAGCTTGTGGCTGAAAGACAGAACAAGAGGTCATGAGTATGTCTTGAATCCAGTGCTGTACAGTACTGTACAGGCTACCGCAGACCCAACAGGACCTGGTTAAGAAGTGGTCACCCTGGGCTCCCATCCAGGGGTGGACCACTGTTTCCTGCTCTGGACAGGACTTTTCCCTCCCTGACACTCTCCTGTTGCACTCACTGACCCTCATACTGCCTAAACCCCTCCCCCACCCAGGCTCAACTTCTCCATCCAGCCCCACCCCAGCTGCTGAGCCAAGGGCTACAACCATAGTATCTGGTTCTGGTTTGCACCCAGCTTAGCAGCTGCAGATGCAAATACAAGCCTTGTGGCTGCCTCTGTGTGACAAATCTTGGAGGTTGGTATTTTACCTCTGTTTTATAAAGGAGGAAAACAAGGCACCCGAAGTCTCCCTTCAGGGTCTCACAGCTAAAATGCCATAGCTGAGATTCAGCCCCACATCTTCCTGTCTCCAGGGTCTGACTTTGCTGCTGCTGGAGCCACAGCTGTTAGGTAGACAGGAAGTGGCCCCATGTCACCTGCCCAGGGCCTGAGCTTCCTGTGCCATGCACACCTACTTTCTCTCCAGGCAGTTGCAGGTCCTCTACTCTTTCTCAGCCTCAATTTACCTCATTCCCTCCTTTGTAGACTGGCATGTATCCTCCTTTTCCTCTTCTACTTCCATCTCCCTCCACTGAGCATATCCTAGAGTTTGAGATCAAGTCCAACCTTTCCACTGCACAAATAGGGAAACTGAGTAAAGAATAGGAACTGCTTACAGCTGCTTAACTCAATGGTAGAGCCTGTGGGGGGCGGGTGGGGGGGACAAGATTCCAGCCTCACTGAGATGAAATTGGTTGTAAGCCTTCTCTCAACTGCCACATAACAAGACAGTGCTGGCTGCAGACTTTCTTTTTGTTCCTCGTCTTACAGAGATTTTTTTTTATCTCCTAAGCAATTAGGTAGAAAGATCCACTCAGATAAACCCTTCTCACTCATACCATGGGGTCATGAGCTGGCTGGGAAGAAAGGAAACCCCAGGACCAGCCAAAGACCCTGTTATTGTCCTCAGTATCTTGTCCTCAGCATCACACCACAAGCATTTGGTATAGTACAAGAAAATGAAACTGAGACCCAGAGAAGAGTAAGGGCTTGCAGAGGTGATAGAGTCAGGCTAAAACCCTCACCTGGTTTCTGGTGATGTGAAGACAGCTGAGTGGCTCAGTCCTGGCTAATCAATCACAGGTGCTACTGCATACAACAGTCTTCCTCAGGCTCAGAGCCAACTTGCTGGCCCCTGTGCTTAATTGAAGAAAACACTACTCCATGCTGCTATCACCTTGCAGGTCTTGGGACCAGCTCTTTGTATAACCCACATGAATGTATTAAAGTCTAATTTTGGAGAAATAGTGTGTTCTGCCAGCCTCTTCTTTGCTGTGGGTGTGCTTGAACCCTGACTTCTTGCACTTCCTGTAGGATCTTTCAGCCCTCATGACCAGAGTCCAGAAGACACTGAGATTCAAGGCCATCAACACCTTGGACCTCAGGCCTTCAGCCTCCATGATGGCTATGCTTAGCCTCCCACTGCTTCCCACCCCAACACTGAGAGACTGACTACTTTCCTTCATTCCCTTTCTAACGAAGCTACATGTCCCCTCCCATTCTCTGTGCTCAGCCTTCTCTTCCCCTTCTTAGGGGGTTGAAGTCTTGCCCATCTTAAAAACAGAAAAAAGACCCTTATGCCCTATTCTCCTTCCTCATCCTTCTCTTCATAGGCAAATTTCCCTGCCCCTCCTAGGATGCCCTTGCTAAGGTCTCTGCTATCTCCTTTTCCAAGCTCAGTGAACATTGCAGACCTCATCTCCACCCTGGGCAGCAGAGCTCCTTGCCTATGACCTCTCTGATATCTGTGACTTCATCTGTGAAGCTGTCTCCTCTTTCCCAGGCCACTCCTTTTCTGGCCCTTCCACATGCTCCTCTTGCTTGAGCCATCTCTAAATCATGACTTCCAATTCAGCTTTTAACTGTAGCCACCCCATTGCTCCAACTACAAGGCCCCTATCTGTCTCCACTATCACCTGTCCTGAGGATCCAACCCTGCACCCTAAAAGCTCCAGGTCTGCAAGAGGCCTAGAGAATTCAAGAAGAACATAGACCACAGATCCATATGGAACTTGGAAAATGAGAATTACTGGTTCTAGGCCGGGAGCTGGAGAGTGGCAGGAGCTGCCTCCTTGGGGTAGAGGCGAGTGGGGGCAGTGTGAGCACTAAGAAGCAGAGGCAAGGGCCTGGCAGGAGGCCAGAGAGTAATCCCCCTCTAGCTTTCCCCTGTCCCATTCTGCAGCCCCAGGTGCTTGTCCACTAGTGCCCCAACCCCTCTTCTCAGCAACCTGACCCCTAGTCACAGCCTCTGCAGAAGCCGGCCTTCTTCCCCCATCTGCCTCTCCCTACGGCCCGGCTCAGTGATCCTCCTACTCCCTCCACTGTCCTGGGTCCCTTCCCTCAGGCCCAGCTGCCACATGGGCCCTTGGTGCCACAGCTTTGCCTCCTGGAGAGGCTTCCCTGGCCTATAATTCTCTCCTTCCAGTTCCTGCTCCCAGCTCCCACTTTCTGAAGAAAGATTTTAAACACCTATTTCCCGGGGTGATGTTGAGGGGATGAGAGGGGGTGTGACAACCTATGGCACATAGTAGGTGCTCACTGAAGGCCTAGGGATAGCACAGGTTGACTCCTAAGGTGTTTGGACCTCCCACCCAGCTGGGAGCCCACCAGGCCCCTGACCACTTTTCCTGGCAAACAGGCAAGTTTGCTCACCTGGCTGAGACCCCCCAGTGAGTCAGAAATTCCTGTTTTCAGCCAAACATGGACACAGCTGCCAACTAGGTCATCAGAACATCCGGCTTCCCAGGCTTTCAGCAAGCTCCATGGAGAAGGGAGGCCCTTGTGTGCCCCATAAAACAAACCACCCTGGGGTGCCATCACTTATCTCCTTCATTCAGTCAGGTATGCTGGTTCCCCATGCACCCAGCTCCCATGTCCCATATCCCCTAGGACCTAGGATGGGATGTCTGCCCACTTACCCCTGGGCAGTTCACAGGTCCCTGCTGACCTCCAGCCTCATCTCTTTCTTCCTCACCCACAAGATACTCAGGGACAATTACTAAGCTTGTCAGAGAAGTTCCCTGTGTTGAGTACTCGATGTACTTTGTCCTGTTAATTCTGATAAACCTAGAAGAGATCAACTCATTTTAGAGAAAGTGAGAGTCCAGAGCTGAGACTTGAACTCAGGCTCTTCCTTGTCCATTAGGTGGCACTGCCTCCTGACCTCCCAACACCAGGCTATCCCCTGAGCTGCCCCTCAGAACATCTTGCCCACCTGCCAACTCATTCTGCTACCCTCGCCCGGATGGATCACCTCCTAGAGAGACTGTCTGTATTTCCCTCCTCCAGTCACCCACAGCCCCAGGCTGCCCTAGCCACTGCACTAGAGTGTCTGCTTAGTTTGCATCAGGCCAAGAGTCCCGCAAGGGAGGTTCAAACTGGAATCCTCTGTGCGTCCCCAGGAACTGTGAGCCAGGCCAGGCAGGGAATTCAGATAAGATTTCCTGAATAAACATCCCCTGCCTTCCAGGACTTCATAAACCCCTGGGATTAAGACCAGACCTCAGACAGACCCAGGAGACACACAGGGGCTCACAGAGTGTGGGCTGCCTCAAGGACCCAGCAGCCAGTGGGGAAGCAAAATAAGAAAACTCCCTGACCACCCTCCATTCTCCTCGGGCCTCTAGAACCCTGTCTTATCTTCGACCTTCCCCTCCCTCTGGCCTTCCTTCCCTCTTCTCTCCTTTCCCTCCCTGATCATTTCCCCCACTCTCACCCTGTATCTCACTGGAAACAGTTGTGGCTGAGAACCGAGAGGGATGGAGGGGAGGGAGGGAGGGCCCGAGCTGTTTATAGGAACTGGAGCAGCTCCATCCATCAGCTCTGTTTAGAGCTTGAGACCAAGCATAATAAATACCTTGGCTCCACCCCAGCTGTGCTGAACTTGGCCATCCAAACTTGAAAGCTCTCTGGCCTGCTGGTTCTCAGGACCCAGCTCCCACCTCACCCCACCTACCCTCATCTCCCACTGGGCTCCTCTGGAATGGGCTCTGCCTCTGTACCAGAAAATCAGCTCCAAGTCTAGCTTCTGCCATTTTGCTCTGGTAGCAAGGGTAAGTCCTACCTCTTATTTCTGCCCCCCATTTCCCTACCTGTAAAATGGGCTAATAAGTATTGACCCACTCCCAACTCATGGCATGTTCACTGTGTCAGGCCAGAGTGGCGTGAGGGTCAGTGTGGTGCTGGGTTCTGGGCCTGCGAGATACAGAGAACAGTGGCTAAAGCTTCTGCCTGAGCAGTGGAGAGAAAAGGGGTCCATACCACAGCACAGGCTAGGAAGTGGTCACCTAAAAGAGGTCCAGATTTAGTGTTTGGGGAGTTTGTTTGCAGCCAGCAGCAGCCCTTGCAGCTGGAGCAGTGAGAGAGACTTGGAGGATGCCTACAGAAGGGAGGGATTTCAACATGTGGAGACAAGGAGAGATCCAGGCAGAGTAGGGGCCTGAACAAAGCCAGGCAGTGCGAGATCCTGGGAATCATAGGAAATAGGAGTTTTGTGCTACCATCTTCAGCTTTGTGCTCCCCGATCCTTCACATCTTTTGCCCAGATTCTCCAGCCTCTTGGAATGTTCCCTCCTTGCCTGGAGTGCCTCCAAGTTACCCAGTGAATGTGTTCCCAGAATTCTGTCGTCACATCCCCACTTTCTCCCAGAAAAAGCCACCTAGAAAGTGGAAGACTCAGATGAAGAAAAGCCATTGGCCCATATCACATGTTTCTGGAATGAATAAGGGAATAAATGAATAAAGGAGTGAATAAAAGAGTGAGTCAAGGAAAAACAGAACATTAATTAGTAAGTTACTGAAGCACCCAATGCATCTGGAACCCCGCCAGGGGCCACACTAGATGCTATACATGCAAGAGTTCTCCCCTGGAGCACTGACAGCTTATTGAGCAGCTAAACATTAAACACTCAAGCACACACACAAAATAAAACAATGCCAAATCATGGTGAGTGTTACAACAGAAAGTACCAAAGAGAGGACTGAAAAGGGTCAGGAGTGAGACAGTGAGGCGCAAGAAGCCGATCTTTAAGCTGAGCCCGAGGAGGATGTGAATTAGGCAGCAGGAGAATCAGTGTCCCATAGGCTCTTTCCATCAGCTTGCCAAAAGGTCTGGGGAGAGCAAGGACTGAATTCTGGCCCACACCGAAGACAGCTTCCACCCCTCGGTCCATGCCCCCCATTCTGGAGTCATGGAGAGAGCCATGGAAAGCCACATACTGCATCAAGAAAGTGCAGCCAAGGGCACGAAGGTCAAGCATGGTGGAGGGGAGGCCGGCCAGGTGAGAAAGCCCAATTGCAAGAGCACTTGTCTTATTTTTATGTTTTTGTTTTTGGTTCTTGGTGGAGGGTGGGTGGACACCCGCCTCTTTCTACACCACCAGTGTTACGTTACACTGCATCCCTTTTCCTCCCTGTCCACCCCTTCCTTACAGTCCATGTCTAACCTCTCCTGTGCTAACTTCAGTGTCAAGTATACATACACGTGCACTGTGTTAGGGTATTTTGATGACTGTTTTATAAAAATAGGATTATATTCTGTACGCTTTCCTATATTTTATTTTTTTATTTAATAATGTCAAAGATACCCTCAAATAAACTGGTTCAGTTGTTTTATTTCTGACAGGAAATAACTCTATAGTGTTAATATGTTGAGTTACTCAACCACTCGCCTATTGATGAGTTTGATTGCTTTTCTTACAACTGTGAACATGCTGCAAAAAAAAAAAAAAAAAAAAACTTTTGTATGCCTGTTCTCTCTGGGGGCTGTGTCCCTGTGAGATACATATATAGAAATGAAATTAAACATATAAGACATATATGTGTGACATAATATATATATAATTTTAATAAAACTTGCTTGTCAAAAAAGCACAATGTTTCACAATGTATAACAGTTCTTTTCTTGTGCTTATCTGCTAGAAATACAATTTTGAACTCTGAGTATAAAGCGGTCTCTCATTGTTATTTCAAATTGCATTTTCTTACTGTTGGATATGAACAGCTTTTTATTCATGTGTTTACCTTTAGGATTAACTTCCATGGACTGTCCATCTTGTCCTTTATCTGTTTTCCTATGGAGTTAACTTTTCCTTGTCAATCTGTAAAACTGTGCTGTATATTGTAAATAATAAACACTGGCTACCTGTGGTAGATGGACAACTAGTGGTCAACTTGTAATACCAGCTGAACTGAAGCAGCGTGATGCTGAGTGTGGACGGCCCACCTGAGGATTGTTGCCAAGATAAAAAGGAGAACTGGAGAGGATGAGTTTTGTGCTGTTGGTTCTCCATGGTGTGGTTTGTTGTCCTGTTGCCACAGGTTCTCCTGGAGGAGCTTGTCGAGCTTTTCTGATGTAAACTTGGCTGTGCTCATCCTCAGAGGAGCTTGGGACCTTATTGTCACTGATAATGGCTGTGGTTCACTTTGAGGGAGCTCTGATCTTCACTGCTTCCTGGCTCCAGAGGGGAAGATGTGTGCTGTTTAATTTCCAGGAGAAGCTTGTCACGCTGGCTTCCTGATATGAACTCAGCTGTTCTCACGGTTGGAGGAGCTTGGGAGCTTGTCATTGCTGAGGATGGCTGTGGTACTTTTGGGGGGAGTTCTGGTTCTTACTTTGAGCATTGCTTCCTGGTTCCAGTGCAAAACCCTCAACCTACTGGCACAGATCCTTCATCCCACTGGCACAGACTTTCTAACTTCCACTGATGATCTTTGGCCTTCCCAGCACAATTTTTGAAACAGACTTGCATGAGTCATTGACATGGGCTCTAGGCCTCCAGGTGGACTCTTGAGGTAATGGGGGTCATTGTCATGGGTTCTAGGTCTTCACCTAGATTCATGCAGGGCATTGCTATGGGATCCAAGCCCTCAGCTGGATTCCTTGGGTCTTAGTGTGTGGACAGATTCCCTGCACTTGTATTTAACTCTTTGGGTGACTATTATAAAATAATTCTGTAAATTATGTGCCCTGTATGTAATAGTTTTCCTTGCAATCCCTGACTACAACACTAGCATTTTGTGACATTTTCCAAGTCTTTCATTTGTTTATTAACTCTGTTTATGTAATTTTTGATCTGCAGTGTTTTCAGGCTCTCACTTTTCCCTTAGAGCTTCCTAATGTAAGTTTTACTCAGATTGCTATATGTTCTCCTTAAACATTCTTGCACGCTGGGGATACAGCTCAGTGGCACAGTGCCCACCTGACAAACTTGAAGTCATGAGCTTGATCCCCAGTACAAAAAAAAATTCTTGCAAGATTTTTGCTATCTAATTATGAAGTAGAATAATTATCAAACTTTAGTTGCTTCAGATGAATAACAACTGTGCAGCAACATTTTAAAATAATAGATCACTCTATCAAAAGTCAAGTTCTGATATATATTTAGAATCTAATTCTGAAATTCCAATTCTGTTTCATTGATCTGTTTCTCTATTCCTATAGCAATACTCTAATTTTGGTTTTAGAGTGTGTTCTGGTACATGCAAGGCAAACCTTCTTGCACTGTTATTATTGTCCACATATTTTTGGCCAGTCTTAAGCACTGTGCTTCCATATAAACATCAAGATCATTGCCCTCTGTTTGGAAGTAATTTGGAAAGACTTGATATTTCTGTGCTGTTAAGACCTCCTGTCCATGGGCACAGCATGTCTTTCCATTTGTTCAGGTCTTGGGTTCTACTCTTCCACAGTTTATTTCGATTTCTTCCTATGGGCTCTATTATTAAATTTATTTATGAGTATTTAAAAATATTTGCCAATATTGTAAATGAGATATTTCTGTTTCCATTTCTATGTGTTTATTTTCAAAAATGAGAAAACCAATTGATTTTTGTGTATTTATCTTGTGTCCAAGAACTTTATCAGTGTTTCTTAAGTCAAATGTTTTTCCTTTGTTTTGCACTTATGTTTGTCTTATCTCTTTGCTGGAGGCCCTTGGGTTTTCTAGGGTATTCATTTAGTTGTCTTACTGAAGCTCACTGACACTCTTATCACAGTGTCACCTGCTTCCTGTCTATCTTTCCTCTCCCAGCTGGCAGCCAGGTTTCAGGGACTCCCCCAAAGTCCACCACAGAGCTCTTCTCCCCATCTTCTTCCTTCCAAGGCTCCAAGTTTCTAACCATTGCATTCATAGGAGCACAGTGGAGGGCTCAGAGTCCCGTAGAATGCACGTGTTCCACCCTAACGGGAATTCCATTCCCCTCCTAGATCAAAGGTTAAACCTTCAGACATGCTTTATTTGGCCCACATAATAGTTTATAGAAATTTAACATAGTTTCCAACATTTAAAAATTAGAAAAGCTGTTTTATATGGGAGGATATTAAACTCTGCATTCTTGCTTTTTCTTAAAACCTTGGAAAATCCAAGAACCTGGGTGCTCAACCTACAGGGCCACGAGTGCCAGGAGCAGTGAGACGGTGAATTCCCCAAGGGAGGGGCTCAGCCTGTCCCCTCCTTGCCCCCAGCCCCTTACATGGGCCCTGGCTCACACAAGGGTGCAGGAAAGTTTAATTGCATTCCTTCCGTACTCAGCACAAATTTTAAAGGAATGTGCATCATAACAAGGATTCTGAGTCTTATGCGTCAGGGTCCACTTGGCAGTTTGGTCAAGTGTATGGAATTTTTCCTGAAAATTAATTCATAAAATAAAAACATGATTACAAAGGAAACCAATTCTCTTGGATGCAGTCATCAAAATACTTTTAAAAATTGTGATTTTAGCCGGGCCTGGTGGCTCATGCCTGTAATCCTAGCACTCGGGAGGCTGAGGCAGGAGGATCGTTGCAAGTTTGAGAGCAGCCTGGGCTACAAAGTGAGCACAAGGTCAGCTGAACTGCATAGTGAGACCCTATCTCAAAAAGACAAAAAGAAATAATAATTTTGATTTAATAATATATGTATTTTATTAGCCCATTACAAAGTAAGATCTAGTGGAAGTTTAACTTCTAATGCAGATGGATGATATATGAGATATCAGCAGCAGTTGTAACAAAACTGAAAACATCTGCGATTTCTGCTGGGGATAAAACTGCTAAAGTCACTACTGCTGCTAACACTCTAGGGATTCTTGGCCTATATTCAAGATGGAAAGAACAATTACATCTTAATGAGAGGCTTACGATGAAAGGAAAGATATGATTTTTTTCAAGCAAATTCATAGAGCACAAAAATCATACCCTTAAGTCATACAGATCTCAGATCAACCCCACATTTCAGAGGAAGGTGCTAGCAGCACCCACAAATAAGCACAGTCACAAACAGACATAGTCCAGTAGAAACCACCAAGAAGTCCTAGGTGTTCTCTATTCAGGGCAGGATCAGGGTGTCGGTTAAGTCATCTCTTCCAGCAGGCTTTTTGGCAGTGTGTTCTAAGAATCTTAAAAATGTGCATCTGCTTTAATCCAGCCACTCTGTTTCGAGGAAATTATCCTAAGGAAATAAATTATGTAGCAAAAAAAAAAAGTGTGAAAATGTTGATCATAGCCAAGGAACACATCCAATTCTCATGGAGCCTGAAGTTTATGCAACTTAAAGGGTCCTTTACCACAAAGAATACAAAATTATCAATATAAAATCACTAGACATTTCCAGCTGTTTGAAAAAGGTTCTATGCAAATGAGATTCCTTTCTTGAGTTTCATAGAAGTTCATGTCAAACTCTGCAAAATTATTAGTTATCATCTAAAATCAGAAACAACTTAAGCAGCCATCTACAAGCAATTGACATGTTATCAAATACCTATACATGGGAAAAATCAGTCATCTAAAATGACATGAATGTAGAGTCTATCTTTTGGTATGAAAAGATGCTCAAAACCTGGATGAGCACCTGCCTGACAAGCTGAAGGTCCTGAGTTCAATTCCCTGTACCAAAATAAAACAAACAAACAACCTGGTAAGAAATGAGAAAAGCAGGTCATAAAATATGTGCAGCAAGATCCCAGTTGTTAAAATATGACACTAATTACATGTTATACAATGCTAGATGGGAGCTTATTGTGTCTCAGAATTGCACCTGTACCCCATACCTTCAAAATCAGCCCCAGACACAACTCCATAGGACACGGGGAGCATGGGACACCTTTATTGCGCCCCACACATACCCTCCAAAGCAGGCCCTGCCCTGGGAGAGGAGACCAGTGCTATGCTTCACCTACACTGTGTAAGCCAAACAATGGGACCTTCCTTGGAGCCTGGAGGACCCTTGCCACTGGGAAAAGTCTAAAGATGAGAGACCAGTGGGAGCAGCCCCCAAAGACAGCATAAAGTGTAGGGGTGGTACTGGGAGCAGCCCGTGTTTCAAGAGCTTGGCAGCAAAGGAGAGGCGTGTTTCCTGTGGGTGATGAGACAGAGGGCAAGGTGTGAACAGTCTGACAGGCCTCTGCCCAAGACGTGTGCCCCCTGGGATGAGAGACCCCTTCCAGAAAGAACCCTCTGCAGGAGTGGCAGGGAAGGCACAGGAAGCGAACCAGGGAGTATGGTACCTGAGCCAAGGAACCAGTTGGAGGAGACCCACAAAGATACTACATGCCACCCAAAAGTGTTCATCACTTGAGAACAGAGCCAGTGTTTAGGCATTTGCCACTGAAAGGGTCAAGTCCGTTGCATGATGACTTTATTCAGAGTAGACTTTGAACTTGCTTTCATCCCCCTCAGATCCCACTTAGCCCTAGTTTTGAATGGACCCAAAACAAGAGAAGGTTCTGAAACAGGTCCAGGTTGCTATACAGGCTGCTCTGCCACTGTGGTCATATGATCCAACTGATTAAATGGTACCAGTGTCAGTGCTGGATAGAGCTGCTGTTTGGAGGCTCTGGCAGGCCCCCAGAGACGAATCACAGAGGAGGCCCTTAGGCTTTTGGAGCAAAGCTTTGCCATCCTCTTCAGCCAACTACTCCCCTGAACACTTGGCCATGGGAGACTAGATTACCATGTGACCCAAGTTACCCATCATAAACTGGGTATTCTCTAACCCACAAAATCATCAAGTTGGATATGAGCACCAGCAGTCCATCATTAAGTGAAAATGGTATATGTGTGACCAGGCCTCACAGAATGCACAGGTAAGTTACATTAGGAAGTGGCCCAAATGCCCAAGGTTCCTCCTCTTGCTCTCCTGCCTTCTGTCTTCCAGAATGAGCCTAACGCCTCAAGGAGCAAGGCTCGAGCTTCTAGGGCAGACTCATCAGCCTTCCAGGCGTTTATGCTGCTGATCAGTTGACAGAGGAAAAGAATACTAGGGCCTGGCTCTGCATGTTAGGCAGGCAACACCCAAAAGTAAACAGGTATAGTACTGTAGCCCATTTCTAGGACATCTCTGAAGGACAGTGATGAAGGGAAATCTTTACAGTGGTCAGAATTTGGGGCAATCTACCTGGTCACACATTTTTTCTTGGAAGAAAAAAAATGGCCACATGTACAACTGAACACTGATTTGTGGGCTGTAACCAGTGTTATGGTCACATAGTCAGGGACTTGGAAGGAACATGACTAGAAAATTGATGACAAAGATATTTGGGAAAGACCTCTCCATGTAGAGAATAAAGATATAGGTCCCTCCACTAGGTGAAGAACCAAAGTCAGCTGAGATGCTTGCTGAAACTAAGGAAATACAGAATGAATAGCAGAAGAAAGTTATACATACCAGCTCTGCTCTCATGGCCAGTTACAGAAATGAGGATTGTAACTGTATTTCTTTCCTATTGTGTTATTATGTTTGTGCATATGTATATACATATATTAAGCAGTATCTTTGTTTTCATTCTTTGTATCATGACACTGATTGACTTAATATCATTTCTTAAGTATTACTGAATTTATATTATAATATTTAAGTTATGGAATGTTAGGAGAAGAGTGAGCATTATCCATAGAAAAAAATTGCCTCTATTCTGGGAGGGTGGGGGGTGGAATTAGTGTATTTCCATTTGTATGCAGGATAGTTGTATTATATTGGAGTAATTATGAACTTTCTTTTGTGTTTTTTTGTTTGGTACCAGGATCAAACTCACAACCTGGTGCCTGCCAGGCAGGCACTTATGCTGCTGAGCTAAATCCCCAGCCCTCTTTTGTGTTTTGTGTATGGTTTCAGGAGATGTGTCTGATTATCAAGTTTACAAGGGGTGGGTTGTGATAATTCATCATAATATGTCAATTTAAGTAAGAACCATCTAGCAGGTTAGTAAAGCTCTGGGTGTGTTTGTGGATGATTCACATGTAAGCCACAAACTAAGGAGGGAAGACCCACCTTGGAGATGGGTGGAACCAACCAATAATTTTCTATTCTGGGTGGAATAAAAAGGGAAAGAAGAAGGAAGTCTGTCTTTTTTTCTACAGAGGAGTGCTAGTCTTTGCCGTTGCCTTCAGATGTTAGTCTCCAGTTGCTCAAGCTTCTAGGGCAGACTCAGCCTTCCAGTGCAGACCATTCAGCTTTCTAGGATGAGTGCACACTGGTCTCTGCAGTGAACTCTGGGCCTTCAACTTTCAACTGGATCCTCTAGTCTTCTGGCTCACAGATGGTCATTTTGCATCCTTCCTCCTCTGATCTGGCAGATGGTATTAAGACTCTCCTACTACCCATCCTGCAGGCCTACCTAGTAAATACTTTGTATAATCACCTATATGTTTTATACTACATCTCTTCCTGTCTAGTATGGAAGTGAAGCAGATAAACAGAGAGAATAGCAAGACTGGGCACTTTCTTCACTGCAGATCTCTGGACTGAGTCTTGCTGAGAGCTGCAGGAAGAAGAGAAGCTCTAAAACAAATAGGAAACTCTAGTTTGTTTTGCTGAGGTATCTTTGTATATGGTAAAATTCATCCTTAATAAGTGTCAACACTGTGAGTTCTGACAAACAGACAATGTACAACACCACAGTCAGAAAAGAAAATATCCCCATCAACTTAAAAATTCCCAGGTGCCCTTTCCTTGTCATCTCCTCCTCCATCCTCAGCCATGGCAGTTACCAATCTGTGTTTTCCTGTAGTATTGCCTTTTCCGGACTACCATACACGGGAAAACACACAGTATGTGGCCTTTTGAGTCTGAGCTCTTTCATTTAGTGCAATGCACCAAGGATTCATCCATGGTTTGAAAGCCTCCGAGGTTCTTTCCCGTTCCTGAGTTTGTCTATCCACTCACCTCCTGAAGAATGTTTGGCTGTCTCTAGGTTTAGGCAATTACAAATAATGCTGCTATTTTCACACACAAATTTTTGTCTGAACACAATTTTTTGTCTCTCTTGGGTAGACATTAGGAGTAGGAGTTTGGGTGAGATGACAGGTATGTTTAACTTTCAAATTTTGCTAAATTATGTTCCAAAGTGATTGTTCAATTCCTAATTCTCATTAATGATATATAAGAGGGTTCTAATGATATGTGACATTGAATATTTTTCTATGTCTGTTAAGGTCTTTTGTGCATTTTTTCTATCAGCTTGTTTGTTTTCTTTTTAATGATTTTTTAGAATTCTTTATACTTTTTTGGGTTATGGTCCTTTATCAGATATGTCTTTTACAAATATTTTCTTCTAGAAACTGCAGCCTTTTATTTGGATTGGCTTGGACTTTATTTTCTTTTTAAGTTTTGGAAAAATTTCAAGCTTGCAGAAGAATTACAAGAATAGTACCAAAAAAATCCCATGTTTCACATTCACTAATTGTAAGCAATTGTTAACATTTTGCTTTGTCACTTGTTATCTCTATATATACAAGATTTTCCTGAACCATCTGAAAGTAAATTGCGTAAATCATTACCATAAATATTTTGACACAGTTTTCTAAGAAAAAAAAACATACTTTAACACAGCCATGGTATAATTATCAAATTTAGGAAATTTAATATTATGATACTATTTCATCTTTAGGTTAGATTTAAATTTCAGTAAGTGTCCCAATATTGTCCTTTAAAATGATTTCTCTTCTGATCCACTACCCAATCTAAAGCCCAAGTTTGATTCTGTATCTCTTTGGTTTCCTTTAACACAGACTGTTCTTCAGTTTTTTATTGTCTTCTACAATGTTGACACTTTTGATGAATCTGAGCGAATTATTTTGCAGATGATTTTCAGTTTACATTTCTCGGATCTTTCCTCTGTTAGGTGTACCTTTTTGGTGGGAATTCTACTTTGTAAGAAAAAACAAATACCAAAATGTTTTTCCTATTCTCATACTTCACCACATAATATTTCACCTCTGATCACCAGAATGGGTGGGAATTTCTTCCCACCAACAACCCAGCAGTCACCAGCTAGGCATCCTCCAGTTTGATTTTGATACTATCTGGGAATAGAGTCAGATCTTGTAAATTGAATGCTTAGCCCTCGAGACTGTCCCGTCATTTCAGATGCCTGTTCCAAACCCCAGAATATCATCTGAGCTTTTGACAAACCCTCCATAAATTGTGGTTCCCATGACTCCCTCCTCAGTTTCCATTAACCTAGTAAAGTGGCTCACAGAATCCAAACATCTTTCTCAGCTTATGAGAAGATACCACAAATGATATGGAGATGCACAGGGTGAGGCATATGAGAAGGTTGGGGAGCCTCCGTACTCTCCCTGGATGTGCCATGCTTCAGGAACCCCCATATGTCCAGCTATCTGGAAGCTCACTAAATCCTATCTTTTGGGGTCTTTTATGGAGGCTTCATTATGTAGGCATGATTGATGACATTGTTGGCTGTTGGTGATTCACTCAACATTCTGCCCCTCCCACCTCTTTGGAGGTCAAGAGTGGGGCTGGAAGTCCACACCTTCTAACCTAACCTTGAGGTATCCAGTGACCATTCTCAAACTGCAGTGACCTAGGGTCTGTTGGACACTGTTCAACTCATTAGTGTTCAAATGGTACTCATCACTACTGAGGTTCCAAAGGCTTTAGAAGCTGTTTGCCAGAAGCTAGGGGCAGACCAGATATATATCTCTTACTATATTATAATATTACACCACAGAAGCAATGCTATGTTCTCCTCAAGAAGCCACATTAGAAGGACTACCATTCCAGTTCTTTTATGTGGCATCTTTTTTTAATAACCAATAATGAGATTCTTCATTGATATTTGATACTCCACCCCCAAAAAATTCTATGAGATCTACTCACGACATTGCATCCAGGATGCAGAAGAGAAAAAGCAGTGGAATAGGCTTCAAAGATACTGTAGGCAGAAAAAATAGTTACTAAATGACTCTACTCAATTCAGCATAATTTTCTTTCATTTTGTTTTGGTTTTGGGTACAGGGAATTGAACTCACTACCTTGTACTTTTCAGACAGCTGCTGTGCCACTGAGCTCAAAATATATGGTTGAAGGAAATTAGAATGATGATTTTCAACCAAAAAAATAAGAGTGGGAAGAGGATTTCAGGTGATTTTTTTCTATTTTTACTTATAATGGACTCATAGCAAACAAATATTTAATGTAATTACTCACTACCCCCAAACCCCACCTTCTCCCTTCACTTTGAACTAGACCTTCGCCTTTGATGCTCCAGGGAAAAGAAGGTCACAGTCAAAAAGTAGAGAAAATTACATGATGTAGTCCTTTTCCTCTGAGCTTCTAACACCCAAAGTCATTCTACTTAAGGGATTATCCACAGTTGTCTTTTACTACATGTAAGTTTCACTTTTTATCTGAAAATTCAATGCCACTACATTTTCAGATTTTTTTGTATACTTAACATATAACTTGAGAATGATCATAAAGGTTTGACATTTCAAGAGGTAAAAAATCACCTCTTTCCATGAATTGAATTTTAGGTTGTGGACCAGAAACCTTATTGGTCTGAGGTGGAACTTTTAGCCTCTCGCTGTCAGAAAGGTGTCAGAGAAGAACATAGCATTGCTTCTGCAGTAGTTTATATGTCATGGCTGACATCATGGAAATTTTCAATGTGGCATCTTCAAGAGGAGGAGGAGCTTAGAGAAGGCCCCTCAGAAGGGAAAATACCTCCAAATCACCCATCAGACTGACATTTCTTTCTCTAAAATGCCTCATCTTGCTTCTATCTTTACGTCTATGAGAGTTCAAGCCCTTATCACCTTTTACCTGGAGTATGGCCCCAGCCACAGATCTCCTTGGTTTCCCTGTTTCTGCCTATTTTATATAACAGAATAATCTCCCCAGGATCTTGTCATTGGTCTGTCTCCTTTCCAGGGCTCCTACTATCCCCCTGCCTACCCAATTAAATGCCTTCTCCAACCTGCTTCCCTGACATGCCATTTCCCACCTTCCGTTTCCCTCCTACTTCTACCACTATAGTATCTACACCCCCACTGTAGGGTGTAGTATCTACACCCCAGCTGTGGGAGCTCTCAGCCTGCCCTTTGCAGTATTTCCTCTTGACATCACTGCTGTCTGCATCTGGATGGCCCAATGAGGGAAGATATCAGAGTCCCTTCAGGTGGCCTTTCCTGCAGGCCTCCCATGGGCTAGGCTCTGATGTGAGCCCTGAAAGTTTCCAGTGAAAATAACCAGGGCTCCACTTCCAGGCCTTCACAGTCTTATCAAGGAGTCCAGAACTGTAAATCCATAAATAGAGCAACAAAGGCTGAGCTCAAAGGGGAGGACACAAAAATTGTATTTTACGATAGAAAAATAAGACGTCCTTTCGGGTGACGTGCTAGTTTGCTAACTGACATAACACAAATATTGCAGACAGGGTGGCTTAAACAACAGAAACTGATCATCTTATAGTTCAGGAGAGTGAAGGTTCAAGATCAAGGTGTCAGCTGGCCCATACATCCTCTAAAGCATGAGAAAATGATCTATTCTTGCCTTTTTTCTAGTTTCTGGTAGCATTTTGACTATGTCAGCCTAATTCCAATCTTCATGTGGAATTCTCCTTGAATATGTGTCCCCGTGCCCAAATCTTCCCTTTTTAGGAGAATACCAGCTGTACTGTGTTTAGGACCCACCCTCCTTCTGTATAGCCTCATTTTAACTGTCATCTGCAATGACTTTGTTTTCACATAAGGTCAAGTTCTTAGTTTCTAAAGGTTAGAATTTCAACATATGAATTTGGTATGTATGGAGAGAAGTTCTTAATTCTTATCAGGAGCCCAGAACCCAAGGACAAGGAGTGTGGAGGAACAACATTGGAGGTACAGAGCATAGGCCTATATGAGAAAGGCAGCGGGGTCAGGAAACGGATTTGGGCCACAGACAGCAACAGCTAAACAGGGATTTCAAAAACTAAGTGATCACTGTGTAATGTGCAATGTCAATACTTCCCTCTGTTTCCAAATGTTCTACATCTACCCTCAACAATGGAACAGGGGAGTGAATTGCTGAGGTCCTGGCCCAAAACGAAAACCTGTCAAAGACTGTGTAGCATGCAAGATATCAGGGCTGCTGGGTACCATAAGTGACACAGGTATTACTAAGTATGGAGGACACATGATGATCTTGACTGAGGCAACAAGTGAGGAAGCCTCCAGGCAGCTACATTTGTGTGGGAAGAAAGAAGTTGACATAATCAATGTCATTCAGCATCTGACTCTGCCATCTGCATTGATTCTGGAGATACATTTGATTCTCCTAAGCGTTATTCTCCATATGTTATAGGTGAGGACAGTATTGCTATAGTCTAGGGTGATGTGGCTTGCTCACAGTCCCATACCTGACACCATCTGAGGCAGGGTTTGAACACAGGAAGTCTAGCAGCAAATTCCATGTGTATTCCTCAGCACTCTGAGCATAATCTCTTCTTCAGCAACCCAGGCAGCTCATACACAGCTGAATCCAGCAACCATGCATATTAGCCAATTAAGAAGTGTTTCTATGCAGGCACCCAGGATTGCATTGGGTTTTAGCTGCACCTGGGGTGGAAAATTTTTTGCCAAACCAGGCTCACTGTATATTGACAGTTGTCTACCCCAAATTGAGCTGTAAGTTTCTTAGGCTGTTTGGCACCATAGAAGGTTGTACAGGCAAGTAATTCAGAGGTCTAGGGGCCCTCATCCAGTAGGGGCTGGAGGCAGCAGATCAATTTCCAGCTTCCACTCTGCAGGTGGATGATGCGGGAGGCATACTGTGGGTTTTTCAGGGTCTTGGTGGCATGCAGTCCTATTGCCAGCAGTGAGAAAAAACAACAACAACAAAAAAAAACCTTAGTATGGACTTTTTTTTCTTCCTTGTTTCCTTTTCTGCAACCCCCTTAATCCTACTCCTGAGATCACCTACCCAGTGACTGCTTGCACCAAGTCCTTAATTCATTTTCTGTTTTTGGAGGAACCCATCTTAAGTCGGGGATTATCCAGTGGGGAGGTGCCCTCTGAAAGGTTACCATTCCTAAATTGACTATAGCAAGATGCAGAAAACAACAAAAGCTGATAGGGTTTTATTTTAGAGGTAAATTTAGAAAGGGAGCTGGAGCATTTTACACAGTTTGAGATGCATATCAGCTCAGGAGGGACTTGCTTGGGTCTGTACTTCTGAAACACCATTCTGGCTGCTGAATGGAAGATGGGATGGAGAAATCCAGACTGAGGTCGGGAAAACCACTGAGTGGCACCTAGAGTACAACTCAGTGAGACCCTGTATAAGGGTAGAAGCTGAGAGTGGAAGAGAACTGGTCAGAGATGACACCAGGCTTCTGGTTCCTCTCCTTGATAGAAATGCCATGGCAGAAGGGGGTGGGGAAGAGATGCATGTTGATGTCAGATTCTTGTGGGTTACAAAGGTCTCTGAAACACTGTGGAGATCTGTGTGTGCCATTCAAATGGGATGGGGCTTAAAGCAGAGTTAGGTGACATCCACCTCAAGACCTCAGTTGTGTTTCTCCTTCCTGGCCTCTTCCTGCTGCTGAACCATCAAGGGTTACCTAAGGAACCCCTAGAACACTGCTGCCCTGCAAGAGGGCCCTCTGTTGCTCCTCTTCCTTGATTTCCAGCACCTTCCTCACTTCTATTCTGAGGGTGAGGAAACTGACAAGCAGGAGCCAGACAACCGTTCCCCGCAAGACCTCTCGACTGGACATTCTGATTCCCCAGGCCCCCGGCAGGAGAGGGGGGGACATGGAAGGACTCAGTGCCAGCCCTTGGGAACCTTCCACTCATCTCGGCAGCTTCACCAGCCTCCAAATATCTTCAGAAGCTCCAGAAGAAGCAGCCATGCCAGGTCACTGCCCTGTCTCAGGCAAGTATACCTGTGTGACACTTGGAGACAAGAGCAAAGCCACAGGATAATGTTCCAGCTCAAGATCTTGGCTACGTTCCTTATCATGCAGGACACCAGAAGAACAGTGGGCTCCCTCAAGGGATTGCACTGAGGAGGAGGTGTGGGCAGGGCAGAGGGACAACAGTTGTGAGTCCACCAGCAAGTTTAGAGGGAACACTTGGGACTGGCAGCCTGAAAAGCTGTTACCAACACAGGTCTGCAGAGCAGAGGGTGGCTTGGTGTGTCACAGCCTTACACCCAGCCCTTGGGGCCACTCTACAGCAGCATTGATCTAAAATGACATAGCTGCCCATCACTCTAGCAGACCACCTCTTGTAACTGCTCACTAACCTTCCGCACAACCACCCACAGGCCAAACCTAATAGAAAAGAGGTGCAGCCAAAACAGTCAGCACAGGGATCCCTATCAGAAAGAGTCTGGGGCTGGAGGAGAACCACACAATGTGGAGCCTTGGGGAGGATCCCACTCCCCTCATCAGCAGCCTGTCAGACAGCTCTTCCTAGGGGGCTGTGCTGCTCCGTGTGCCTAACACAGCAGATACTTAAAGCTTCCCTTCCTTGTCCAGCATTTTATTGGTCAGCAAGCACCCCCACCCATGGACTCATGGATTCCTCCCATATCATCTCCAATCTGTGGTTTTCCAATTAGATTGGAAAGTGCCCCTGAAGTGCAGTAGTTGGAGTCTTCAAACCAAGCTCCATCCCTTAACTTATCCAAAGGTCTCTGTCATATCCAAACCTTGATTTCCTCATAATTTTAAAAAAAGTCGTCTGTATTATCTTCACACACACCATCAGTATCCTCATGTGTCCTGAGATTAAATGCACTAAATGACTGGGGACCAGTCTGAGCTTTGACAAGGTAATGGAAAGATAATCAGGTACTTCTGGAGCACATCTGTATCAGTTGGGCTTAGTATGATGCACTGTTCCTGGGGGCTGCAGGATGAATGTCTGTAAAAGTACCAAGTTGACCATATCTATCTCTGTTCTGGGCACTCAGAGATCCTGATCCTACTGTGGGTCATCAGGACATGAAGGAGTAACTGAATTCAGGGGGGCACAGAAGCCACATCTGAATGAAGGGTTCCTGGCCTGGAGAGGCCAGTGGCACAAGATCTCTGTTCTCTTTCATGCAACAAATCAAGGCTTTGGCCACAGCTGCAGCCAGCTGGCATCAGGTCCCAGCAAGAGTTATTGTTTGGCCAAAACAGGAAGCCGCCCAAGGGGAAGTGGGGCCGCGCCTCAGTGAACCCCCAAAGAATGGCCCCTGAGAAACCTGGGGATGTGTTGGTGGGCACACCCTGTACTGCAACCGTGCCTTCTTCACACCCCAGGGCTTGTGGGGGTACAGAGGAGGGGAACAGTTGCTCAACCTAAGGGCCTGTGCTAGAGAAAGGCTGGGAACTAGGGGCTGGAATCTAGTCCTCTGTGACCTTGTGCAAGTCACCACCCCTCCCTGGACATGTTATCTCATCTGTTAATGGTTAAATTCAAAACATGCATTTGAAGGAAATGTGTCCATGTCTGACTGTCTCTTGCACCCCTCTGGCTGCCTGATTCCTGTGTCTTGCAATGCTTGGTGCAGATGAAGTACATAGAATGAGGCCTTTTACACCAGGAGAAGGGAAGCCTGATGATTCTATAGCACTTCACAGTCTATAAAGCACCATCTCATTTCATTTAATCCCCAAAAAATTCCATTGAAAGATCTAGAAGGTGGGGCTCACCATCTCACGTGATAGGTTTGCCCACCTCGTGGGGGTCTCAATGATGAGTGAGTGTTGGTGAGCTCAGGCTGCAAGCAAAGAGGACCTGGTGAACTAGGGTCATGTGCATACCAGGTCCAAGCTTGAGGGACAGCTTGAGGCCATCTGCTTATTTTTTCTTGACCCAGGCTCTGCTGTTTTCTCTGTATGTCAAGCAAGTCACTTTCTTCTCTGTGCTTGGTGTTCTTCGTGGTGATCTTGAGCCGACATCTGCTCCACTGATTCCAGGCTGTGTGGGATGGGTAAGCTGAGGGAACCCACATGCTCTTCATCATGTGGATGTGCTGGTTTTTGTACCTCTCTCCCTTCATCAGAGGATCCCAAATCTATTCAGATGTTGTATTAGATTCCAGTTAATAAAAGCCAATCAGTACATGGAATTTCTAGAGAGATAGTGATTGGTTGGAAACATGGCCTACACTGTGCCAGGAGAAACATCTTCTCCATCTCCCTCCTGCTGGGCATTTATATGAAAGCATGCAGACCCCATCATGGGGCCATAGGGGAGCCAGCTTGAGGCCAAGAGACAACAAAAAAGAAAGGCCTACCGTGTTGGTGACACCAAGAGCTGCTCTGGACTTGTAATGGTGTCAGGTGATGCATTTCTTTTGCCCAGTTGCAGGCAGGGTTTGGTCTTACTTGCAGCCCAAGTCATCTTCATGCCCCCATCACCTTGCCATCTCTGATGCACAGAGGAGAAAAAGGCCCACCCTCCCCCATGCTGCTTCACTGGATAGCAGTTGCAAAATCTCTGGGCACCCTGCCAGAGCCCACAACTTCTTCACGGTTTTTTGGAAGCTCTGAATTCTTTCCTCTCTGTCTCTCCAGCCAGAGACAATTTCTTCCTTCCCACAGCTGGCCTCTGGCTGGGGCCCAGGCCACCCCAGTGACATTAATGCTTCAAGACTGATGGAGTAAGGAGACAGAAAACCAGAGCCCTGAGACACTGGCCTTGGTTGCTCCTTCTGCTCATCTTCTCGCTTTTCCCCCTCCTCTTCCTTCCAGGGACCTGAGCCACTTTACAGCCTTATGATCACAGATTTTTCAGTGACCCTTAGAGATGACCTAATGCAACTTCTTCAGGGTACAAAAGTAGAAGCTGAGACCTGGAACAGGAGCCTGGGTGCATTGAGTCTCAGTCCAGGTTTTGTCCCCACTACTACAGGAAGGTCAGAATTTGATGTAAATTTTGCTCTTCTTTATCCTTGATGTCTCTTATCCCCAGCCTCCTTTTCTGCCTCTTTTGCCACTGTTTGGTTTCAGTCATGGTCCCTGGACTGGGTGGTAGCTTCTTTCTAAGTCTGGCACAGCTGTCTTCTACACAGCAGCCATCAGTAATGCTGCCTCCTACACAACAGCCAGAAGATTGTCTTTAATGCAGATCTAACTGTTATTCCTCCACTTCATAGCACAAAATCCAGGAGTCTAACCTACTTCAGAGGACCCCTTGTGATAGGCCACTGCCAAGCCTCATCTGTCACACAAACCTGTATTCCTACCACTGCACCCAGGAAGCCTTCCCAGATCCTGCCATATGTCAGTGCTGCTTTGTCCGAGTCTATCATTTGCAGGATAGAGGGTCTGTCCTCAGCATCTACTCCACTTCCCTGCTTAGAGTGTTGCCTGTCCTACACCCCTACAGATTTGTCATTCCTCTGTGGTGTTTTCACTTGTTGATGCCAAGTGATCTTTCCACGGTCCTGGGAAGGCACAGAGCATGGCAGTGAATGGTAAGAGATTCTGATTCTTCCTCCCAGGAAGTCCTCAGTTCATTTGCTTATCCCACTTGGGTGCAAGTGTGTCTCTAATAAGATCACAGACTAAGAACCAGGTCAGTTCAGCGGCTGTGAGAAGTCACAGGGCAGAGCTTAACAGACACTCCTCGCTGAGTGTGGCCAAGAAAAATCCCAAATTTGGAGTGCAGAGTAGAGATTCCAGGAGCTCCATTTCCAAGAATTTTTTCTAAAGGGGAGAAATCTAAAATGTGAACAAAGATGAACATGGCGAAACTTATTTATAGTAGGAAATAATCTGGAAACAATCTAGAAGTCTAGCAGAAATACAAAAAATCCTAACTGCTATGTGGGAGGCAGTATCTATTGGAATAGTGAAATGGTGTCTGCTCATTAAAATTATGTTCCCAAAGAGTTATTAATATGGTGCTGAGGTGTGGATGTTATTTTTCCCCTCTCAAAGTTTCATGTGTTGGAGGCTTGGTCCCCAGTGTGCTGATGTGGGAGCTAATGGAACCTTTAAGAGGAAGGTTCTTGGGTCAATTGGGCATGTGCTCTTGGAAGGGATACAGGTAGCTCTTCTGTCACGTTGCGACCCCATAGTAGATTTGAGGAAAGGGTTGCTATAAAACTGGAGTCTGGCCCCTCTGAGCTTACATTTTTAAATCAATTCTAGTCCCAGCTC
The DNA here is from genome assembly GCA_004027455.1 of Hydrochoerus hydrochaeris. Taxonomy (NCBI): domain Eukaryota; kingdom Metazoa; phylum Chordata; class Mammalia; order Rodentia; family Hydrochaeridae; genus Hydrochoerus; species Hydrochoerus hydrochaeris. Next base: position 287,032 of record PVLA01000067.1, read on the forward strand.
TAGTAATTGGACATATGACCTTGGACAGGTTACCCAACCTTTTTAAGACTTCCTTTCTTAGCTGAATGTAGCCACACACACCTGTAATCTCTTGCACTCTGGGAGGCTGAGGCAGAAGGATTGCAAATTCAAGTCCAGCCCCAACAATTTGGTGAGTTAGCAAGAACCTGTCTTCAATAAAAGTAAAGAAGGACCAGGGGCATAGCTAAGTGTAAACACTGGATTCAATCCTAAGTACCCTGCCCCCACAAAAAATACTTCACTTCCTCATTTTTATGCTCATCTGTTCTTTTATTTCTTCATTCTGAAAATCTCTCCTAAGGCCTTGTCTGTGCCAGGCCCTGGGCTAAACACTGAGGACACAAAAATGAATCAGAACCTAAAAAATTGTTTCACTGTGTTCATAATCATAGACATTCTGATTAAAGCTAAGCCAAAATACTAGCTTTTATCTATCAGACAAGCAAAAATCTCAGTTTAAGAATATACTCAGTTAGCAAAACTATGAGTAAATGCCCTCTCATATATTGTCTGGTGGGAATATGAAATAGTACAAGCTCTAAAAGGAGTTTAGCAACTTTTGGTAAAATTATGTATATGTGTATTCTTCGACCTGGCAATTTCATTTCTAGGAATCCGGTCCAAAGATTTACTGGCAAAAACAAGATATATACATAAAGCTATCATGGCAGCACCATTTGTAATAGTAAAAAGTTAGAAACCACTAAAACGTCCATTTATAAGAAACACGCAATGACACACATGACAGATGACTTTGTGACCTGCAAGGGGAACAAGAAAGATCTCCAATATGCTGCAATGGAATAATCTCCAGGGTACAGTGTTACGTGACAAAGGGAAGTAGATAAAAATGTATGTGATATGCCATCACTTATCAAAGAAAGAGAAGGGGCTACAGAAGTATAGCCATCTTTTTCCTAACACTGGATTAAAATGTAAAAAATGAAATTTAAAATTTGTTGTCTATTGGAGGAGGGAGGAAATGGGGCCAAGGGAATGGGAGCAGAAGTTGGAGTTCTCTGAAAATATCTCATTTTGTGAATAATTTTGGAACCAAGTAAACACTTTTCATAAAAGTGAAACAAAATAAAATTCAAAAGCCATCTCCCAAAATCACAAGCAAAGTGGGATAGAGGAGTTTGTACTGAGGTGGTGTCTTTGCCACACAAAGCTGAATTATTTTAATTGGTGTAGAAACCTGTTAATGGAACTGTAACTTGACTAGTAGGATGCATATGTACATGTATATTATATATAGATATAACAGGTGTTACACACTCAGAACAAAAGAAAGGCAAATTTTGTTTTCATTATAGCAAATTACAAAGTGTCTCAATAACTATATTGCTATATATAACCATTGGTATCAGTATTCTGAAATTTTTATAATATATAAGAAAAGAAAGTAGGAGAAATGAATTGGCAATCATGTCAATGTTGTTAGAAAGCAAGATTTTCAGCATTAGAGAAAAGAGATACACATAAAATCAAGGAACTTAAAAGCCTTATTACTCTAGGTTTTATCTAAAATATCATATGAACCCTTGGTATGTTTTCTTTTTCTTGCCCCACCTCCAAGGATTTTAATCTTATGATAAGCTCAAGACATTCTCTTAGAGAATGTGATATCAACCCTGAACTATAATCTAACTGTCGTAACTCTGCTACATGGTCAGGTCACTGAACCCCTTCAGCTTCATCAGTCAAACAAGATCACTAATCTCTGATCGCAAAGTTGCTCTGAGGACCAAATGGACAATAGAGTAGTAAAGTGTTTAAAGAACTATAAGGCAGCTCGTCAGTGTCTCAGGTTCAGTGTGGAGAACGTCTTACCTGAGGCCAGAGCAATAACCTGTCCCGGGCTTTTGGGTTTCCTGGCTTCAAATTGGGGAGCATTAATATTATTTATTCACTTCGGATCAGAAGCTGTTAGGCTATTTGCATACACCATACCATCTCCAATCTAACTCTCCTCATCTCAGTCCCATGGAGGGCGTAATACAGTAAATACAACCCAATTTACAGATGAGGAATTTAAGGTTAGGTGATTTGCCCATATTACACTCATTCCATCCTGGAGCTGTTAGATTTACTGATTCTACCACATCACACCCCCAAGAACATATCTAATAGACCTCCGTGGTGACTGCATACTGCCTAAGACTGTTTCCAAGTGCTTATACTCGATTTTCTCAGCCCTTCACTCAAAAATGATATATGTTTTCTTAAGAAAAAAAGTTTCACAGCTCTGCACAGTGAAACAGTCTAGAAGCAGGACTGACCCAACAGCACTAAGCATTGAGAGAATGAACAAAACAATGCTGGACATTTTGACACACCAGAAAGCCAGGAAGTTATGAAATACTACTATTAAGGTAAGTTCAAAAGGGCTCAGAAGGCAATGTAAGAGAAACTCGTAGGTCAAAGATGGAGCAGCTTGAGTGATAATAAGTATAATGGTAACACAGAAACTCATCAAGTGAATTTAAAAAATACAAGACAACGGTATAAAAAACCCAAACCAGAATATTCTTGCTAACACCTTGCTATTCTTCAGAGAATGTTAGAAAACCAACTCACTCACACTCAGCGGAAGTGGCACTAACAAATAGGCTTGTAGCCTGAATGTAACAAGAAGGAAAAGGGATACTTACTGCTTGGTGCTTCCTGCTGGCCATGCCATGAAGTATTTCTCCTCTGCCATGCTGCCTTGCTTTGGTCAGTCAACTGTTGACTGATACTTCTATAAACTGTGAACTAAAATAAGCCTTTCATCCAAGAAAGAAAGAAAGAAAGAAAGAAAGAAAGAAAGAAAGAAAGAAAGAAAGAAAATCAACTGATTATTCTGAAAATTGAAAAGGGGATAGCATAACTTATTCTTCCTCTTTACTTAATAAACTGTACCTCAGAAAACCAAAAGAGTCAATGAGAGACGTTTCTTTCTGTAACAGTATTGCAGCTAGTAAATGGAAGAATTTTAGTATTAAAAATCATTGTTTATAGATGTAGGCTATAAGTATATGGATGTAGACCAAGATCATCAAAGGATTCTGAAAGCACAAAAGATAGTTCAACATTATGAATATTTGTGCCTTCTACAGAAAGTACACACATCTCCTGTGAAGATTAAACTTTAATTTGAACCTGAGTCTTTAAATCTACCAATTTATAAGAAAGACAAGGAACTAGAGAATATACTAAATGATACAAACAGGAAAGTGCAGAAAGCTAAACAAAGTTATTTTATTCAACAAATGAGCTTAAAAACAAGAGGAGAAAGCTATAGAGTGAAAGAAACTTAAGAGGCACAAATACTAGTACATGGACCTTGTTTGGATCCTAATTTTGAACAAACCAACTTTAAAAGACTTTTTATGAGATCACTGAGGAAGTTTAAACACTGCTAGATATTTAATGATTTTTTCAATACTTAAGAATTTAGGTAATAGTCCTCTTTTTTGTATTATACATTTTTGTAGTTTATGCAGTTTACAGTCATCTTGGGGAGTCATTACACGTGCATATCATAGCTTGTTTCTTTTATTTTTTTAATCCTCTTCCCTTTCTCTCCCGCTCCCTTTCCTCCTTCCATTCCCTTATCCCACTTCTCATTATTATTGATCCTATTAATCTTATCGCATGTTATAGCACATAATGTTTACATTAACTGAAGCTGTTAGGTGCCTGTACGTGGCATCTTTTTCCACTTACTTCCCCTTCCCTTCCCTTCCTCCTCACCCTTCATGCTTTCTCTCCTGGATTTCTTCCCTATTGTGCTGATGCCTTTATCTTTTAGAAATACAGAGTACAAAAGGGCTATGGTGGCATTTCCTGTAATCCCAGCAGTACAGTGACTGAGGCAAGAGAAGCCTTGCCTTGAATAATGTAGTGAGACCTCTGTCTAAAAATAAAAAGAGCCAGACGTGACTCAGTGATAGCATCTCTGTGTTAATCCCCAGTACAAAAAAATAATGAATACAGACTATAATATTTGTGGATTAAATTACTCAGTGTTTTGATGTTTTGCAATTGCTGCAAATAATCCAGTATAGGAGACATTATAAATCAATATGAGTAAATGCTGAGAGAAGAATATGTGAAGCTCTTAGTAATTATTCTATTTTTGCTTCACATTTGAAATTTTCCACAATAAAATATCTTTTATGCGCTGAAGGAAGTGGGGAAAGCTGAGACACAGGAGCTGAAGAGATCAGTTCCCTCCAAGGCATGGGGCAGAGAGGAGGATGTGGAAGGGCTGGGATTTCCTGCAGGACTGTCAGGAGCAGGGATGGATGGGCCAGGGAGCCATTCCTGGCAGAAGAAACACAAGAACAAATGTTAAAAGCCTGCACAGTCCAAGAACAACCACAGTCTCCAGATGGAGGAGCCAAAGGGCCCACCAGGGGCTGCGGCTGAGAGGATGGCGGAGCCCTGAAAGAGGTGCAGCTGGATTGTGCCATCACGACTCTGCTTTGGGGATGTCCACTAGGCATCTAGGCATAGGGTGGACTGCAGGAAGAGGCCTGGATGTATGGGGGGAATCTTGGGCACAGACTGGGTGTCCTCCAGAGAGGATAAGGAGGCCCAGACTTGGAAGTAGCCTGGGATCTGGGATAGACCCAGGAGACACTACGTACACTACTGTAAGGAGAAAGGTGTTGGGGAGGGAGGAATTCAGATGAAGGCCACTTTGTGGCTTGGGTAACGTGCGGGTATTGGTGCTATTAACGTGGGTTGGGGAGCTGAGTAGGGAGGGAGCTCCATCTAGAGCCCTGGGTAGGAGGCAGAGCCTGAATTCTGCCCTTAGCTCTGCTGTCTGGCAACAGAACCCAGGCCAAGTCTCTGACTTTCTCTGATCTAGGAGGCCTCATCTATGAACCTCAGATCAGAGGTTCTAAAATCTACCCTGAGACCAATTTGTGTCTAGCACATGCATACATCCTTGTTTGCCAGCTGATCACGAGTTCTCCCCTGACCTCACTGAGAATCCAGTTGTGTGATGTCAATGGCATTTCCCTTCAGAAAAAAAGGAAATGAGTTTAGCAAACTTATTACCAGGAAAGGAAAGTGAGTTCAGCCCCACCCTCTGCAGCTCATTATCTCCTCACACAATATGCAAGGCTCTTCTGCCTGGGGTGGGCACAGGACACAGAAATGTCAGGATTCAGATAAATGTACCAAGAAGACAGCTTTGACTTACCAGCAAGGCTGAGCTACCCCAAAAGTGTTAGTACCCTCTCTGGTGTCCATTCCAAGACCTCAATCACAATGGAGGATTGATGTCATAGGTAACTCCAGGGACTCAAATGTCAACAAAGCCCTAAAGATGAGCAATTTGTACATGGAGAGATTGAAGCTGTAAGAGAAGGAAATTGGTCAGGATCATAAGACAAGTCAGAGGAAAACTCATGTATATGTCACATGGTCCTTGGGATAAGGTAGTTCTAAGAGACTGTCATTCTCCAGGTCTCCCAGAAGACCCTGTTCCAAGTGACTGTCCCTCTCCACTTATGAACATTAAGTGTCTTTACCAATCCAAAACACCCTGACCCTTAGCTTTTGTCTACCTGAACATTCGTTGAAGTGCTATTAAGCATACAAAATGAAAATAAACACTAATCTGTCCAATATAACTGATGTATGCTTTTGAGCTTAAAAACTAATAGTATGATAAATGTGTTATACTCAGAAAATCTGTCACTTGAAAAATCAATCAACTGACAAGTTGGTCATCAAATGACTAAATCTTGAAGGATTTTGTGTTCCCAATGGAACTAAATCTAATGTTCCCAATGGATTCCACACACCTGCCTTCCTCCCTACTCTAAATCACACCACCTTCAGTCTGGGTTCTGCACACAGTGGGCACCAGACTGCAGTTCATTCATTGCTCACTAAACCAAAGCTTCATAATTTTCATGTCTGATCTACATGTCCTCGATGGTTGGAACAGCCCACTGGATGTCAGCTGGCAGTGGGGGCCCTGGTACCCCCAGCACAGTTAGGTAACAGGATGGAAAAACCCATTTCTTTTCATGCAGAAGTCAGCTCTGATCATACTTTCCACTGTGCCCACTGCAAGGAGGACGGCTGGTCACCCTCCCACACACCAAAGGCCTGGAGGTTTTTAGGTAAAGCAGAATTAGATGTCTGTAACTATACTTTTGGCAGGATCTCTCAACAGCAAAGGAGGCAGAAATGACTCTGTATACATAGTGTACAGCAGGGGTGAGCTTGTAGAGGTAAGGTGTGTGTGTGTGTGTGTGTCTTCTTCAGTGTGCAGGTCTGAATATATGAATTTGTACATGAAGGGGCAGATGGCTGTAATGTGTGCTGGTATTTTATGTATGTATCATATAAAATATACATTATATATATATATATACATACACATATAATGATGCATGAGTGTCTGTGTTGTTATTGGATAGAAGCTGGACAAGTGAAATACACATTCATACTCAAGTATGGATGTTTGTCTGAGCATCTGTGTCTACATAAGTTTACATAATGCAAATATATTGAATATTTGTACCTGTTTATCCATGGATGTGTATGATGATTGTGTGTAAATATGTGTATATGTACATATTTCTACTTTTTTCATAAATACATGTTTATTTATGTTAACCCGTTGAAGTGTATGGAATATGTGTGAAGGTTTTTGTAAGTTTTATGTATATGTGGTAGGTACAGCTTGATGTAGGACTATGCATAGATGTGATGTGTGTATGTGTGTGTCTGAGTGAACATGTGTACTGAAGAGCTACAAGATGCTGTAGACATGTGAGGTGTGTCTGGGTCCATGTGTAGCTGTGTGAAGTGTAAGTGCATGTGGAAGACGTTACTGTCTGTCTGTGCACACACAGACATACACTGATTCCCCTTTTCTTTTCTTCTTGGGGAACTACAGAACTTCTAGATTGTAACCTTATTTGGTGGCTCTTCCAGAAACATAGTCTTCTGGAGCCAAAAGTGAGAATGTTGGGGTCCTGGGTAAATGTGGAAGGGTAGGCCTGAGGCTTTGACTCCTCCTCAGAGCCACTGATGAGGACCAGACTGGTGCTAGGGGCTGGGATGCCTCAGAGCTCAGTCCTCACAAAAAGTGTTTCATTAGTGTGCCTTGGGGAGGACGCTGGTCTTTAGCCCTCCCTTTAATCTCCCCCCTCATTTATATATATTAATGATAGAGCTAAAATAAAGTCTGACCAAGATCCCCTATATGGAAGCAGGCAAATGAATGAGAAATGCCCTGACCAAATATTGAAGTTAAAGGGAACTTAGAAGTCTCCATGGACATAGTTCTAAGCCTCTGGCCTTTGTTAACTCTAGCCTGTTCAGTTTACATTCTAGTGTATAGTTTAAAAATCATAACCACGTCCCTAATCTTGGCTACTCCTTGAACTTTCCTTCCAGTCTATTTGGGGAAGAAGAGTGGTTAAAAGCACTAGCCCTTGTTCCATTCCTACCCCCCTCTGCAGCCAAGCAAGTTCTGCTTTTCCTGTCCCCCACATGGAGATTCACCTGGGCTTACATAAGGAAAAATGCAAGAGTTATTCAACCACTGTCTACAGAAGGGGTGTGGCCTAAGAATATCATCTGTTGAAGATTACCCCCCACCTCATAGATGTGGAAACTGAGGCTCTCTGGCTTTGTCCAAAGCCCACCTAGAAAGGTTGGTGAGAAAGTGAGGTCAGTCTTGGCCTCAGATGTCCACCCTCTGTCATCAGAAACGTTTGCTTGATCTACTGGGCTTGCCCAAGTCATAGCAAAGCCCACATGTGGTTCTGTGGTTGCCCACATAGGTTTAAAATAGCCAACAGGAACAAGGGACTCCCCCTTGGCAAGTGGCAGAAGGCCCATTCCCCAGGCAGCTACAGACCTGTTCAGCTCCACGTGTGAGTAGGTCCCGTTCAGGAAGAGGCTCAGTGCCCTGGGACCCATGCATGATGTACTAGAGTCTGTTCTGAGCTTATAACTGAGATTATTGTCTTGCTGTTTTTAAGTCCATGGTATAGATGTTATGACTCCATTAGACAAATGAGGAAGCAGGCTCAGAAACATGAAGTGACCTGCCTAAAGTTAAAAGGCTGCAGTCTTTCACCCTCTTTGTGCCTTCCCAGTTATCCTGATCAGGGGACAGTTGGTACAAGATGGGGGCAAGAGCAGGAGGAGTGGTCCTTGTGGAAGATTATAATTTTCCAGAACTAGCATCTGGCTATTTCCAGCTCTATATACTGGAACCTTGTCACTCCCCATCAAAACATGGGTTCTGTTGCCCTTCCCTTGGAATAAGATGTGGCAGAAGTGACTTTGCATATCTTCTGTGAAGGAGCCTGACCACGTGAAGAGATCACTGTAGATGTGCTGGCCCCAATAGCCCAGCTAAAAGCTCAGCCAAGAACCAGCTTCTACAGACATGACCTCCAGTAAATCCATCTCCAGACTTCAAGACACCTCAGGTAATGTCAAGTATAGCAGACGCCAACCATCCCCTCTGAGTCATGCAAATTTGAAAACAAAAAAAATTTATTGTTAGAAGCCACTAAGTTTGAGGTGGCTTGTTACACAACACCAGGTAACAGGACTTCCACTGCAGCCCTCAAAGACACTCCCAGGCATATACATGCCAGCCTTTTCTCCTCATTGTCCCATCCTGTGCTGACCTGGAGTCAGTCCTTCCAACCTCTTTCGTCCCCTCCAGATGTGTGCCCTCCTATGACAAATCCCTCTCCAGCAAATAGGAATCATAACAGTCTGTCTCAAGAGTCTTGGAGTTTTAATAAAGTGTGTGGCACATGAAAAGTGCTTGGTATGTAAATGTAAGAACATGAGGCTTGGGAGAAAAGAAGAGACCAAATATGGCACTGTCAAACTGGCAGAGAGGAAGAAGAGGAAGAGGAATGAGAGAGAGAAGAGTTCCACCTGGATGTAAAGTGTGAGGTCCCAGCTCTGTGCAGGCCCCTGGGAAGCCCTGTCCTCAGGCTGCTCACATGCTGCTTAAGCTGTGGAAAGAGGGCACCTTGTGGAGTCCAGGGGGCCCAGACAGGCTCCGGTCACTAGAGGAGAGGCAGGACGAGTATCAGGAGCTGGATGGGGGAGCATACCAGAGCCATACCAGAGCTCAGGCACACCTGAGCCTGCGCATCTGGCTCTGAGATAGCTTGGAAACCAGAAGACTCCCTTCTCTCTCCAGCCCAGTCCAGCTATTCCTATCTATACAGATAAAGTCACTATGAGGCTCCCAGACCAGAGACATCCTTATCAGCCACTGTCTGGGGCATTTGGTAATGTAAACTCTCCTGCCAATCCTGTGATGCAAGACCAGCACTGGGAAGACACAAAGCAGACAGACCTTCCTCCAACGCTGCAGTGCCCCTACAACTCTGTGAACCAGCAGTGAGATGGGAGTCCTTCTCCCTGACCTCCAGATGTGTGCTTTCCCTTCAAGTCACACTTAGATTTGGAAGGGTCTCAAGCCGGTTTGTCAATGTCACTTTAGCCAAAAGTGCCCCATAAGAAAGCAGCACAAGCCCACCCTGTACAGAAAACAAGAGTTGTATGACATGTAAGCTGATGTGTCTGTGTCACCTACAGCATGTCCCTTCCCATGAGTGAGCATTTACTATGTGTCAGGCACTGTTTCGAGTGAGCTCCATGTATTAACTGATTTAATTCCCATAGCAACCCTAAAAAGTAACAGCACTGCTATATATTTTGCAAAGGAAGAAACAGAGATACCAGGACATTGGGAGATTTGCGTAAGTTCCCAAGAGACTGAATAGCAAAGCTGGGAATCCAGCACCCCGTTGGAAAAGCTGGGTTGATGTTGGGGTCAAGTCACAGGATAACCCCTGCCTGGCTGAACTCGAGGGAGCTTTAAAGAAACAAGGTTAGGAAGGGTTAGATGCTCAGTGGGTGTCCCACAAACCCAAAGCCCCCTTGAGAGATTTGTATTATCTCTAAATGTCCCATATCCTGCATCACTATGTCCTCCGAGCTCTGTAGCACTTGGGCTTGTGGCTTGGAGGTCACCTTAGTCAAGCGAGGCTCCGGTGGCTTGGCTGCCCCACGGGCTGCCCTATGACGTGCTTCTAGGATCCAGAGGTGCAACACGTACCATGGAAAATAAAACCCTCCCCTTCTCTGAGCTCAAACAGAGGCCCTGGGTTTAGGGGAGAAAGGTGGGGCACTGGAGCTTCAGTCCTGGCTCTGCTCCCATCTGCAGAGTAACACCCAACAGTGCCTGCTTACCTCTAGCCTCAGTTTCCCCACCTGTGAAATAAAGTGTGGCTTCCAGAGCCTTCAGCTCTGTCACTCTAGATTCTGTGTGAGCACAAGGGACTGATGTGAGTTATGCTGTGGCTGTGCCACTTAGAGACACAAGCCAAGTGCTGTGAAAAGTTTTGTCTAGGAGTTAAAATAAATGTCCTCCTTCACTCTCCTTTCCTGCCTGGAGCAGGTTTCACATTCGTGTCAAAGACTGCAGTCAGTCAAGGTCTGCACAGGTACCATGGAGGCGGGGGCACTGGAAAGGGTTCAGTGAACCATCTAGGGGTGGTACTTGAAGAATAAGTGAGAATTTGTCGGGTGAATCTGAGAAGTAGGTTAAAAAAAAAAAAGCCTTGGACAGAGGGAGCTGAGGAACAAAGATTTGAGGGTGGGAGCCCAGAAGTCAGACTGGCATCCAGCACTTTTTGAAGAAAAGTAAAAATGTCAGGACATACCCGCAAGCTTCGGCCCTCTTTCTGCATTCCCTGGCCTACTGAGTTCAAGGTCACACACCCCACTTTGTAGCCTGGTCTCATCCTGAGATGAGGAGAAGCCACTTCTCCAGTGCCTGAGCACTGGGGGAACGTGAGGGAGGAGCCATGGGAGCCGCTGGGCTGTGTCCCTCTCCAGGATCTGACTAAGCAGATGGTGAGGCAGGGCTGCGTGTGAACTCAGAGCAGAGCAGAGACTGGGCCTTGGCAACCAAATCTGTTCGTTTGTTCTTTGAACAAACACTGAGGCCTCCTGACCAGGCTCAGAGATCATTCCAGCCTAACACTGACTTTGGATTAGAAGAGGCAGCTGACGCTCAGAGTGAGGGCAGTCTTATGTAAGGCCATATGGTTCAGAGCAGAAACAGAGAAGCCAGCAAAAGTCAAAGAGGGAAAGGGCCAGAGGTTTTCTCATCTGGCCTTCACACTGTGCACATGGAACAGAAGCCTTTAAAGCTGCTAGAATGCAGACACAGGGTGAATGGAATGACCTGCAGTGGCCACAAGGTTTCTATTGTCCCTGAGCCAAGCCCTCTTTTTTATTTGCACTAGGCATCTTTCCAATGTCCCATTCCCTGTTCTACTCATCCTACCCCAGGGTGTTTTCCACTGTGCTTGATTAATTTACACAGTCACCAGCAGTGTAGAGGGTTCTAACTTCTGCATACCCTCATCAACACTTTTGTTTTCTTTATTACAACCATTGTAGTGTGCGTGCAGTAGCATCTTATTGTGGTTGAATTTGCATTTGCAGACGGCTAATGACGTTGTGTCTTCCATGTGTTTATTGGCCATTTGCACAATCTCTTTGGAGAAATGTCCAAATCTTTGCTCATTTTTAATTGGATTGGCTTTTTGTTACTTAGACATTTCTAAACCCTTTGCTTGTTTTTAATTGGATTATTGTCTTTTAATTTTGATTGTAAGTGTTCTTTATATAACCTAGATACAAATCTCTCTTTGGATTTTCCCCTTTTTTTCTCATTCTATGAATTCTGATTCTACTTTCTTGATGACTTTATTTGAAGCATGAAATTTTTAACATCTAGAGTCTCTAATTTTTCTTTTGTTACTTGTACTTTTGGTGCTATATTTAAGAAATTGTTATCTAGTCCAAGGTCATAAAAATTAGCAACTAAATGTTTTCCTAAGGTATTATGATTTTAGTTCTCACAGGCAGGTTTCTGATATATTTTGAGATAATTTTTGTGTTATGGTGTGAGGTAGGGGATTGACATTTTATTCTTTTGCATATGTATGTCCAGTTGTTCCAGCATCAATTGTTTAGAAGAGGACTGAATGATATTAGCAACATTATTGAAAACCATTGTTGTCCTACTTTGACTCAAGCATTATTGCCTCAGGGAAGACCTAGCCAACACCTCTCCATCCTGACCTCTTCTCCAGTTGGTACTGTATGGAAAATACAAAAATAGTACTGCGGGTTGTAAACTGTATCTGTCTATATAATGGAGTACAAACTAACATACACTTTAGAGCCAGCTAACAAAGATTCAAATCTAAGCCAAGTCTCAAATCTCAGTTTTGCTACTTGCCTGGTCATTTTACTTATATGTGCCTCAATTTCCCCATCTACAAATTAGGGGTTTACTTACCTCTAGGAATGTCTTGAGAGTTAATGCTTATAAAATACATGGCATATGGTAATTAGTGCTAATGTGTGAATTGTTATTAATCATGTCATTCCTTAGACTTTAACCCTGAGGATAGGAAAACTGTCTATTTTGGCTTCCACTGACACTTCCTGATCACCACCATGCCTGACACAAGGAAAATATTTGATGTGTACTTGTTGACTTAATTAGTGAGTGAAAACATGCATGCATGAATGAGCCTGGCAGACAGGGTTCTAATCCCACCCTCCCACTGTCTGGTTTGTGACTTTCTGGAACTCTTTAAAATGAGAACATTGGATACATGGGTGGTTTTTCTCCATTTCTCTATTAGGAAGCAGACTTCTCTCTTGGCTTGAAATAAAAGGAGCCCACTTTGTAAAGCCGATAAAGAGGACTGTTGTGAGAGAAGCTAAGGTAAGGCCCAAAACCCCCTTCTGCGGTCCCCCAAGAACCCCAGAGTCATCTGGACATGATTTGAAACCACCCTCCAGGATAGGAGACCTACAAGCTCCCTCAGGGTTGAGGCAGCCGTGATTCAGAGGCAGCTGACGTCTGAAACTCTTAATTCAGCCCAAATGGTGGAGGTCTGTGTCTTGTAGCACAAGGGAGGTGGAGGAGAGGTGGAGGGGAACATTCCAGAGGGGGAAGTTTTCTCCTCCTTCTGCCTGCAGGAGGAGAGCAAAACCTGCAGTTCTTTGTTCTCCACACAGGGATGAGTCCCCTCTTCTCTGCTCTCTTGCCTTTTTCCTCAGCTCCCTGACTGAACCCAAAATTGGCCTGGTCTCCTCCACCAGGCTTCTTGCCCACCCCTCTACCCTTTCTCTGACCCAGCTCACTTCTAGCACAGCCTATCACGTGATACCTCAGCAACCCCATACCACCTTGGAGACAATCCCCAGGAGCCCTTGAGAGACAAATAACTTGCCAGGGGTTATAGCACACCAAATAAGTGGCAGAGGGAAGACTTGAACCCCAGGCTCTTGACTTCATACACAGACTGTCTTCAGAATCTACACAGCACATTTATGAAACACCACAGCCCCAGTGACCAGGGACCAGGCCAGCCTTGGAGGTACTGAAGATCAGCCAAACTGGTCCTGAAAGAGAAAAAACTGAGAGAGTCTGAGGCAAGTTTCCTAGCAAGAAACTCGTGCAGGTACCCTTGTCACAGCCAGGGGACTGACCAGGGGAGCAAGGGTGGGAGATCCCTGAATGGTTAGTATTAAGGGTATCTGTCCATGTCACCAACAAAGCCTCTCTGTGCCCTGGTTTCCTTCTCTTCCCAGTAACATAGAACAATAACACCCACATTCCTGAGCTATTATAATGATGAAATGAGGCAAAGATCTTGATCTCATGTCCTGCATGGAGTTACCACATGAGCCTATAGTTATCATCAGTGTGCTTGGCACTGAGAAAGTGGTTGGCTGAACCAGCAAGAGGTGCCAGGGGGACCTGATGACTCCTGTGAGGAGGCCTTTACACATTCCTCTAAGGCTTTGGAGTTCCCTGAGAGCATTCTGTTGTAGGGAGAATTTCTACCAGAAGAGGCTTGTGATACTGCTAATTTATAGAGAAGAACTTGGAAGAGATATAGTAACTTCTGATTAATTTTTATGTTCTTGAGCTTATCTTTTGTTTAAGACATGAACTCTATTTGTCTTCACTAAGAAGAAAGTGGAAGTGGCATGTGTGAGGATATGGGAAAGGCCTGGGCTTTTGTGTCATTTTGCCTTGAACCTTAGGTGTGCAAATTATTGGGGGTAAATTATTACACCTTTCTGAACCTCAGTTTCCTCATCTGTAAAATTAATGCATGTGACAGGCTCAGCAGCACATCCCAGGGTAGTGTTCTTACTGGAGATCTTGAGAATGCCTCTGAGGTGCTGAGGAAGGTACTTTCCAGGTGGAGTACCTGAAAACACTTCCTGGAGGCAGTGGCCTGGCCCAGAAGAACCCAGAGGGCAGCCCAGGAGGAAGGAAGGGCTTGAGGAAAGCATGGCTGTGGGAAACTACAGGGCCCAGCAAGACGATGCCATTGGGCACAGTAAGATTCATGGAGGGACAAGCATGCAGGTGTTAAGGACAAGGATGCGGCTCACCAAGCTCAAGTGACCTGCTCCTAGTCATCCAAAGAGGCAGGATGACTAGAGGCAAGGTTCTAACTGGGGCCTTTTGGCCTTTTCTCCTACAGACACTGCTTTTCAGAAGGGCTCCTGGATCTATTCTCAGAGCTCCCGAGGGATGAGGAAGGCTGAGTGATTCAAGTCTAATAGTACTTCTGTGACACGGGCTTCCTGACATTCATGTGGAGAAACAGGTTCCTGGAGGGTGTGGTTCCCACCACTCACCTCTCTGCCCTACTGTCCTGGTGTCTTCCCAACCTGGAGGAGGGGCAAGGGAAGTAAGCGTGATCCACGCCTAGGATTATTCATCAAACATTTCCCAAAACCCACAAGAGACACCCACGTTGATATAAAAATAACAATTTCTTAAACGCAATCAGAAGCATGGGAGTCAGCTCTGCCAAGGACCACCTCCCATGAGGTCACTCAGCGCCATCACTCTCCCTCTACCACGGAGGACACGGAGACTCAGGGAGGGGAAGTGGCTGTCTGAAGCTGTTTGGGACAATTATTCTGAGAGGTGCACTTCCAGCTGGGGCTTCCCCAAGAGCAGTAGGGAAGGGATAGCTGGCTGCCTGGAGACATTAACCCCGCGGCCTCTCCCAGTCTTGGTGAGGTGCAGGAGTCTGTTCATGGGGGCTGGGCATCTTTCTGCCCTCAGTCACAGGTCTCACAACAGAAGAAGTTGCTTGAGCGAGATGGGGAAGGAGGAGCAGGATGAGACAGGCAAGCTCCAGGGCAGGGTGTTCCCACCAGCCAGGACAGCAAGCCCCAAAATGGGGCAGTGAGCCCCAGGCAGGAGCAAGATGTGAACAGAGTGAGGGCTTGCGAACAGGATGAGAAAGGGAGCTTTGATGGGATGCAAAGAGCCAAGCTTCCAGGTCAATCTGCTGATGTGAGGCCTGGGAAATGAGGGATTGTCTGTCCCCAGGTGCACTGGAACATCCCAACCCAGATCTGAAGGGCATGGCCCTATCCCTGTGGCTCTGACTGCTCCACAGGGATCCGAGAGCATGGAGACCTGGGTGCCTCACTAACCTAAATGCAGGAATCTCCCAAGGAACTGCTTCAAGGTCACAGCATGTCTGCCAGTCCTAGCTGTGCTAGTACCACCCATAAAGTCTCACCTCAAGTGACAAAGGACGCCTCTTCTCTCACTGAAGATATATCTGATTAGCTTGCTGTCTGATCACAGTATGTTCATGAGAATGTTTGGAGATAGCTATGGGAGTCCACTGGACCAAGCTCTGCCCTCTGACTGCTGCTCTTCCCTCCTGGCAGCCAGGCCCCAGTCAGACAAAGACCCATCTTTGGGCCACTCCCAGGCATGCCCAGATTTGGCTCTTCAGGCCTCCCAGAGTCACAAGGGATATGATGACCTTTTCCTGCAGGGCTCTGACTAACAGACCCCAGGCTCCTGTTGTGAAGCAACACAACAGAGCCTGTTACCAGGGCAACCTGAAAACCCAGTGGCCTGGGACCTGGAGCCTCGGCTGCCTCACTCTGGCCTCTGGAGTAGCTCCCTCTGGCTCAGCTGGGCTGTGAAGGGACTATTAGGAGAAGGTTGTATATGAGTCTTTGAGAGGAGAAAGGAAATCAAGTCCTTGGCTCCCTTGGCTCTTCCTGAGCCCTGGTCTCCTGGTTTCTCCAGCAGGGACCCCCACAATGGACAAAGACAGTGACTAAAACAACTGTTCCCAAATGTGTCCTTCCTTCCCTCTGCGTTCCCCATCTTAGTGAGAACACTACCGCCACCTGAGATGCCGATGTGTGCATCTCCCATGTTCTCCCCAGCCCTCCTCCCATCTTTCCATAGCCTGCTCTTCTGTCTTCTCCAAAACACAGCTGGAGTCTACCCACTCCTCCCTGCCATGGTCCTGGCCTGGCTCCCCCTGCCCTCCAGGGTCAGTGCCAGTCTCCCCTGCAGATTCAGGGCACTGGGATTCCAAAGTGGCCTTGGATGCACACTGTCCTGCCTCCTGAATCATTTTCTAGGTTCCCCATCACTCTCAGCCACAGAAGAATCCTATCACTAAAGAGGGAAAATCAACCCAATGTGTGTATTTATATATGCATTAAATACAAGGACTAGGACTATAGCTCAGTGTTGGTGTCCTTGCTTAGCATGCACAAAGTCCTGACTTCTAGCCCCAGTACCACAAAAAAAGAAAGAGATATATAGATATTACTATACAAATATGTTGAATATTCTCAAATACCTGTATATAGAAAAAGAATGAAAAATCAAATAGTTAATATCACTTTTAGTTTTATTTTCATTGTCTAAATATATTACTACTAAAAATTATGATTAAGCACGCTGCATTTTTAAATAAAATCTTGGTGTAGTAATGTGATAGAGTAGTGTGAGAAGCCGGTACAGTACTAGACTCATTTATCTTTTGGCTTGGCATAACACCCACTGTAGCAGGGAAATGCATCCCCCAAGGAGTCCTAGTGCCACATGGATGACACACATTCCTGACTGAAGTTACTAAATCAGTTACTAAATTGGTGAAATTTTGTTTTAATTAATGTCAAGCATTTGTTCCAAGAAATTAATCAGAGGTTACTTTTTAAATACTCTTAACAAAATTGTTCAAAACACACTGAAACTCTTCACTTGGAAGATTTTTAAACAGTTCATAAAATTTTTATGTCCTTATTTTTCAGCATGCCCTATGCGCCACAGAGGCATCCACAGTGACCACTTCAGCAACAAAATACCTGTGCACCACTTGGCAAAGTATTCTGCAGTGTCAGTTTCTTTCCAAAAGCAGCTTCCTTATTATTCAGTCTTAAAACGGCCCCTTTACCTATCAACGCTGACAGCTGCTGGATAGCATCCTCTTCAGCACAGAAGGCAGAGGGATTCCACCGTTTGTCTTTTCATAAAAGAAAAACACACACTCCACCTTGAAGGTGTTAAGTCTTTCAAGTGCTCTGCTGTGAGATAACCAGTAGATCTCTGAATGGTGCAGAAGATTTTTTGTGACTCCTACTTTGGTCAATAAGTTTCACAGGGAGTCTGTCATTTGAATTTCTATGGTAGAGATTTTGTCTTTTTTATAAAACTGTGCCATGACGATCACTTTATGGCACGCTTACCAGAGAGGGTGTCACAGTCAAGCCAGGTCCACACTGTTGTCCTCAAGAAAAGTGTGAGAGGGGACATGTGTCCTACTGGGGTGGGCAACATTTATTAAATAGTCATAAAGCTTAAATATTTTGTTCTTTTTAAAGAAGGCTAAGAATAAATATAATTAGAAGCTACAGAATTTTCTTTCTAAAAGAATGAGTTACCTTTTATACTCATTTAAGACATTTCAAGTGTTCAAAACAGGGCCCTTGACCATGTTCACAGCCTCCTCAAATCTATTCCAGTCTCTCTCCCACCTTGGCTCCCCTGTCTGCTACACTCAGTGTTCCTGAGAACATTGCACATGGTTATATCCTTGCAATGCAGTTATTTTTTCCTGATATACCCCTCCCTGATGAAGAGGCTCAGGAATCTATGCATTCTTCAAGCGCCAGCCCCAGACACCTTTCCAAAAGCCTATCTTGATTCTCTGGGTAGAGTCATTCATTTGACCATTCAACAAATATTTAGTGAGTATGAACTCTAGGCCAGGCACTGACCTAAGTGCTGCTGGGTACATTACAGTAAACCAATCAGGAAAAAAAAATGCCTCCTTTTGGGACATTGATTCCAATGAGTAATATATATTGATTCCAAGTGATGTTATAGGAATCAGCCCACATATCCACAGGTGGTCAGCCACTGACAAATCTGTCACTCAGAGAAAGGATGTGTTCCTAAAGTAGGCACCTCTGAGTATGAGCTCCAAGCAAGTCAGAAGGGGGCATGGTAGACAACAGTTGAAATTTGAAAATAGCTGGGGATGCATCTTCCTGGCAAGGATAAGGTCGTGGGTTCGATCTCTGATACAAAGAAGAAAGAAAGAACGAAAGAAAGAAAGGAAAAGAAATTTAAGAATAACATGGAGAAATAAACCAAACCATGACCCAAGCCACAGACAAAGACCCAACACCAAATCTATGACAATATCTTGTGTGCCAGCCTGAGGCACATGGAGTTAGTCTCATACACCCTCTCTTTCCAAAGGGCCATATCCTGTCCTTATGAGAGGGAACTGGCTGGCCCCCTGTGGCTGCCAGGAACCACTTCCACCTCTGAGTGCCCTAAATTTAGCTCTCTGCTATGACCCTGCAGCCCTCTCCTCTCTGGAGCCACTGGGAATTGTCCAGGCAGCTTTGATGGCCTGTTTTCCCAGGCTCTGCTCCTGCTGCCCAGTGTCCCAGCATCCCCACAGGAGGGCCACTCAGCTGGGAAGCTCTGCATACCAAAATGGCATCAGCACTCAGCAAGGAGTGACAGTCACCTGCATGTAGGGACAGTGCTGCCAGGAATGTGGTGAGGGAAGTGAGAGTTGGGGAGGACTCTGAATGGAAACTTCCCAGACCACACAGAGACTGAGGAGTAAGGCCATGTTCCTCACCTTCTTCTTCTCCCTCCCCCTCCCCCACCCACGCTGGACACCAGCCCCCCCCCTCAATGAACCCCACTCTTGCTCTCCCAATGGCTTTTTAATCTGTTAAAATCCAACCAGTCTTTTTACTAAGAGCCCATTAAATGCCACCTTGGCCCTGAGACCCTTTTTGGTGGCCTGGACTCCAGCACACTCAGCTGCTGGTTTCAGGCCATCCTGGAACCTCTGATTGGCTCAAACAGCCCCAGACTGATTGATGAAGGGTGTATATCATAGCTCAGCTTGCTGCATGGATTTAAAGTGTCAGTCTGTGTGCCCCCCTGTCTGATGAGTAGAGCTGGCTGGCCTTCATGATCTTGGTGGTCTGAGCCTGGAAGCAGCAATCAGGAGCTCTGGGTTTAAAGAGAACTATAAGATGTTGTCTAATGGTTAGTGCATTACTCCCCTAGGGCAATGAGGGATTCCTTCCATAAATGTCCACAACTCACTGGGAACCTTTCTAGGCATCAGGATAGAAAGCTAACCCAATGTGAACAAAGCTAATCCAAGTGTGAAAATCAATGTGTGAACAAATTGTACACAATCAGGGGCCCAAGGAGAGACTAGAAATCTGAACTTTGGTGTTTCTAGGATCCCCACACCACCCAGAGCCACAGGCTGCCTGAGGTGGCCAAGGGGGAAGAAGGGGCTGAGGACTAAATTCTGCACACAGCCACACCGAAGGGCTAGATGATGATGAGTTCACACAGAACCCTGAGGAGAAACTGCTGTGGAAGGGGCAGAGGCCCAGGGAGCAGCAAGTAAAGAGCCTCCATATCTAAGAATGAGCAGGCAGTGGCTTAGCTAACCAAGACAAGAGCAGAAAACTGACCACTAGAGCTTGCTTGGACTTCATTCAGTAGACTGAATGGGAAGCCATGGTAGGTTTCTGAGCTGAACTTTTGAAGTATTAATTATTTCATTATTTATCTACATATTACTCATTTATTGTTGGTTGAACCCCCCATATTAGGCACCAGGGCAAAATAATTTGCCTCCTGGTTTCAGAGGTTTTGGTCCATGGTCAATAGGCCAAGGCAGAAACATCATGGCAGACGGGGATGGCAGGAGAAAGCTGCTCACCTCAACAGATAGTAGGAGAAGAGGGCAAGAAAAAGAGGCCAGTGAAAAAAATGCATGCTTTCAGGTCATGCCCTCAGTGACCTACTTCTTTCAACCTGGCCACATCTCCTAACTGCACAGTCAGCTAAGAACTCATCACCTAGTTAATCCACTGATGAGATCTGTGCCCCCATAATCCAGCCACCTTTCCAAAGCTCCATCCCTGATCACATGAGCCTTTGGGGAACATTTCTGATTGAAACCATAAAACTTTCCCACTGGCCCAGTCCTACTATTATTTCTAATTTGCAGGCATAACCACGGAGAGGGTCAGTGACTTGCGCAAGGTCACATAGTCAGAAGGTGATGGAGTTCGGTTTGGAACCCACAGCATCAGACTCCCACCTCTGGCCTTTTGACCTTTTCCCAGCCACTGGTGACTTTGAGAAGGTCACTGATAAGGTATGGAGATTTGTGTCTGTAGATTGGGGCAGGAAGACTTGATTGCCAGTGTTGGCTGCCCCTATCTGTCCCAAGAGCCCATCCTGGGCTGTGCAACTGAGTGAGCAGAGCAGCCCCACTGCGGCTTAAGACACACCCACTGGGTTTAGCTCCAGCACTCCAAGCAGCCACAGGACTGTGGGTCTTTGCTCTGTGCTGTCTGGGCCCTCTTCAAGGACACCCTGTCCCTTGTGCATGGAATCCTTAGTGTCCTGAGGAATCTATTGCCATCTGGTTCCCATGTGCTGCCTGTGGATCTCCCTGGGGCCCTGGAGGATTCCATTCTACCCCAGAATAATTGTAACCAGAGGTGGGCAGGCTGGCTGGGGAGAGAGGAGGTCGGGGTGAGTGTTGCCCACAGATGCCTGCCAGGCTTTCTGTGCCTTGGAAAAAGGGATAGTGAGACTGAGCAGAAAAAATAACACCAACAGGAGGTGGTAGACAGACACCGAGACAGCAGAGCAAGACAGAGCATGAGTAAAAGCAGGAAGGGGACGGAGGCTGAAGCAGCCACAGAGGGCAGAGCCACATGGAGTGACATCCACAGGAGACACAGAAAGGCATCCCAGGAAGGAGCCTTGGGAAGGGGCAAAGACAGGCAGTGAACTCACTCAACAGAAAGGAAAGAAAGACCACATGTGGACAGAATGAGAGACAGTGTCAAGCCCAGGATGTAGTTCAGCAGTGTAGGCATCAGACTGGCAAGCACTAGGTCATGAGTTCCATCCCCAGTACAAAAAAAAAAAAAAAGAGAGAGAGAGAGATGGTGTCAAAGGAGTGAGAACAGGCTGGAAAATGCAGGGACAGTGGGTGCTGGTGAGACTGGAGAAAAGTCTGCATCTGGAAACAGCTGGTGCTCCGGACCAGATGGACCCCATTGCAGTCAGCAGTCCTGGCTCAGCCACCGCCACTATTCCCTGAGGGCCTGGGCTAGGTCTCAGGGGCCTTCCCTGGGGGCATGTCCCCCACTCCGCGTACCTAATCTTAGGGTCCCACATTTGTTCCTGCCTCCTGGGTTGAGGACCTTCAAGGACTTAGGGTCCCTGGTCTCCTCCACTCAAGGACCAATGACTGGTCACCACCCCACCACCCCTTCTGGTTCTCAGACAGAGGTCTTGGGAGATGGGAGCCAAGGACCATAGGCATAGGGTAAGCATGTGGGCTCTGCCCTGCCTCTGTCCCCAACAATACTCAGCTTCTCCCAACCTCCCGAGGCTTCACCTGTAACAGGGCTTGGAGAGCACTGAGGGGCCATCTCACCACCATCCTGAACAGAAGCCAGAGTGGCTGCTTGGGCAGGCTGCACACAACCTCGCCTGTCACCACCTCCTGGTTACCTGGTCACCCATGCACTCATTGTTATTCACTTAGCCACTCAGCAATCCTTCTGCCTTCCCCTGTATTTCTCTCTCCATACGTTCTTCTTTCCTGCCTTCCTTCTTCCCTCCCTCTATCCCCTCTCCTTCTGTCTTGTCTTACCCTTTCCTTCCTTCTTTCCTTTTTCTCTCTTTCTTGCCTACTCATTGAGGGTCCCCTTGTGCCAGAAGCCTCAGAGGTGGATGGGCTCATCTCAGGCCTAGAGGAACATGTCAGGCTCTAGGCATAAACACCCTCTGCCCAGCCTAGAGGAACATGTCAGGCTCTAGGCATAAACACCCTCTGCCCAGCCGGCTGTCCCAGCTGATTAAATTACATTAGGACTGTTACTAAGGCCTCTCTGGCTCTCAGAGCTATGCTTTTGGGTGTCCCAGAGGCCTGGTTCCCTTCAGACCCTCCTGGCAGGAGGGGTTTCCTACAGCCCTGTTCTGAGTGGTCCAGTCTACATACTGACCCTAAAATGCTCAAGGGCCAAGTAATCTGAAATTCTGTCTCCCAAATTTCCCATGTTGAAACCAGCGCCCCCAGGAGACAGACAGATGGTATTTGTAGGTGTGCCTTTAGAAGTCGATTAAATTACATTAGGACTGTTGCTCTGCAGAGAGAAAGTGGCCCGTATTACTGTGTGAGGAAACAACGGCAAGTCGCCATCCATAAGAAAGCAGGCCTTCGCCAGACACCAAATCTGCCAGCACCTTAATTTTGGACTTAGCAGCCTCCAGAATGCTGAGACAGAAACGGCTCAGACTGCGGCCCTTTGTTACATTAGTCAGAATGGACTAAGATTATTAGCATGATCAAACATTCCCAGTGCAGTCTGTGAGGCCAGAGAACCCAAAGAAGGGCAGGGACTTGCCCAAAGCAACACAGTCAATCACAGCCTGACTCACTTTCTCCTTTGCCCCTCTCCGTTTCCTGGGGCTAGAGGCTGTGTAAATCCCATGCCACTTCCCACCAAGCCAAGGAAAATCTAGTGACAGCCAGTCAGAGTGAGGTCACTGATAGGATCCATGTGTCAGGCCTCATCTCTCCATAATCCTCCCTACCAGGCCCCAGGAAGCCCAAGAAGAGAGCAGGAAAGGGTTGTGGTATGTCAGTCGAGGCCCAGAGGTGATGAACACTGGGAGTGAGGCTGCAGGGGGAGGCAGCCCTAATTGCCAGGTGCTGGCAGGCAAGGGACCTTGGCAGGGCGCAGAGCAGTGCATTGTGACTGATGCTAAAGCTCAGCTCTGCGGCCTAGGGCAAGCTGCTCCAGAGTGAGCCCACATCCCAGTTTCTTTCAGGCCCTTTAACAACTACTATGTACCAGAATCCTCTGCCAAGAGCCACACCTTGGGGATGTCAATCAGTCTATTGTACTCTATGGGCAGGTGCAATGTCCATGCCCATTTCAGAAGAGAAAAAACTGAGGTGCAGAGGCAGAAGGTATCCCCAGCCACATGGCCAGTGCGAGGCAGAACCCAGATCCATACTGAGGCCTCTCTGGCTCTCAGAGCTATGCTTTTGGGTCTCCCAGAGACCTGGTTCCCTTCAGACCCTCCTGGCAGGAGGGGTTTCCTTGCAGATGACTCAGGCCCTGCACCCATGAGGCCACACTTCTGGGGTTGGCTGGGAGGGAGAAAGTGACATCAAGGAAACACACAGAGCTGGGTGTTGGAGAAGAGGGCTGCAGGCTTGGATGGCCACACTCATCCTGGGGCCTGGGCCAAGGCAGCTCCCTCAGCTGAGTCTGAGCTTCCTGGGAGGTCCCATGATATGGGGAAAGTGAGTAAGGACCCAAGATGTGGGTTCTGTTCAACCTCCAGTTGCTGCTGGGAATTCCAGAGGCTGCTTTTCCTGGGATCCACCAGGAAGGTGCCCAGAAAACAACCTTTCCAAGTTCTATAGTCTAAGTCAGACTTCTCAAGCACATATAATGCCAGCTAAATATACATACATTTCTCCAGTAGCCACAATGAGAAAATAAAAACCAAGTGAACTTAATAATATATTTTATTTAATCTGTCAAAAATCATTTCAACTGTAATTAGCATTAAAAATGATTAATGTTCTATCTTACATTCTTCTTTTTGTATAAAGTGAGCATCTGTGGAAACCAGGGTGCTCTGCATGTCTCTCTTTCCAGGGCTATGGACTGCTTTTGAGCTGTGCCAACCCATACAGCTTCCCATGTGGCCCCTTTTCCTCCCCCAGCTCATCCACCTGACCACACCACCAGGTTCATCCATGAGCTCATCCAAGATAATCTGAGGGATTAGCCCAGCAGGGGTCATACCCTTTGATCCAACAGGGGTCCAAGTCTAGAAAGGGATGGGGCTTAGAGCCCTGGCCACCGTGAGGTACGGTCCCGAGTCTGTGTCCCACTGGCTCTCCTCAACAACCAGGGAAGCCTCCCCGGAGAGGGCCATGGCATTTGATAGAAACAGAGAGGTGAATTTGCAGAGCACAGAGCCAATTATAGCCTCTGAAGTTAAAACCACCAATTTCTAATTGGACAGTACTGTGCAGCTGATTAGAAATGGTGCTGGGAGGGCCAGGGATTTAGCTCAGAGGCATAACTCAAGGTTGTGAGTTTGATCCCTGGTACGAAAGAAAGAAAGAAAGAAAGAAAGAAAGAAAGAAAGAAAGAAAGAAAGAAAGAAAGAAAGAAAGAAAGAAAGAGAAATGGTTCTGGGTCCACCATCAAGGGGACAAGCAACTTCCTCAACTGGGTTCTCTTCCAGAAGTAGAGGTGGAGGAGGTTGAACCGGTACCTTCAGCATTTATGGAGGGAGCACCCCCACTCCCATGGATAATAGGATGAGGGCCAAGTCTTGAGGATATCGAAGTCTCTGGTTTGAGCAGCTGAGTAGGTGAACAGTGATGCACTGGGGATACACAAGGTGATTGAAGTACACAGTTAGGCAGGGTGAAGCCAAGAAGAATGCTGTGTAAGGAGTGTGGCCTGAGGAGGGCTCAAGAGGGACAGAGGTCAAGAGGCCATCACCTCCAACCACCCTGTATAAAACTGCACTGCTCCACACCCCTGTCCTCCTTCTCTGCCTCATTTTCTCTTTGACACTTACGTGGGGGAAAATACTATTAACCTCTAGATCATATACCTTGCCCATTGGCTACCCCTGGCTTGGGGGTTCCTCTGGACCCCTGTGCTTAGAGTATCACCTGCCTCATGGATCCACAGCTGGGTGAAAGACAGACAGTTGGAGCCTGGGACTTACTCGGTGGGAACTGGAGTAGGGCACTGGCATGTAAGAGGTAGCAGAGTAGCAGGCAGCAGCCATCAAGGTCCTCTGGGCCTCATGGAAAAGTCACTTCATGGCCTTGTTTGTGCTGCTCTGTATAAAGGGGTGGATTGCTTCCCTAGGGCTGCTTTATCACAGTCGCACAGGCAGACAGTGTCTTCTAGTCCTGGAGGCTGGAAGTCCCTTTGTGGCTGTGAAGGAGCATTTGCTCCACGCCTGTCCATCAGCTGCAGTGGGTCCCTGGCAGCCTTGGCACTCCTAGTTGCAGCTGCATCACCCCAGTCTCTGCCTGCTCGTCATGTGGTGCTCCCTGTGTGAATATGTCTCCAAATTCTCCTGCTTAAGAGGACACCAGTCTTATCAGCCCACCCGAGTGATCCCATTTTAACTTGAATACTTTGTAAAGACCCTATCTCCAAATAATGAGGTTCTGGGAATTAAAACTTCTACACATGAATTCAGGCTAAATCCCCTGCAGTGACCATGAGGGCCATGTTATGGTCCTCTGGGGTGGACCCAGCTGCACATAGAATCTCATGTCTGGTTCACTACAGAAGACAGTACCTGGTTGACTTGGTCTAGAGTGGGGCCCTGCCTTTGGGACTTTTTATAAGCTCTCAAGTGAGTCCAACATGCAGGCAAGGACAAAAGCCTCTGTACAGAATCTGCAGATCATGGTCTTTGCTGCCTCATCAGCAAATCCATGCTTGGTTGACAAAGCTGCCACAAGTCTGCCCCCAAATCCCAACCGCGCAGGGAGGGCCCCAGGTGGGCGCTGACAATGGAACAAAGAGGCTTTGTCCCACCGCAGGGTGGATCTTGTGTACCTGGGCTGTAGCTAGGCAGGGAGGGCCTTTCCTAGGTATTGAGCCTGGGCAGTATGGGGATTTCCAAGTTACTGCTTCCCCAGGGATTGTACCCAAGAAGTCCCCACCCAATGGCTTGTTACATGGAACGGATAGAGATTCCCATCCCTGTTGTTCTAAAGTAAACTCCGGCATAGGTGGAAGAACAGGCTGGTGAAAAGGGGTGAGAAGGGCAGGTGGTCAGGAGAGAGAGAGAGACTGTGAGGCAATGGAGTGTGGCGGCTGCTTCACCACATGGACAGGGTGTCAAACCCCAACCCTGCTGCCTGCCAGCACTGGGGCTTGAGCAAGTGGAATATCTCTTCCATTCTTCAGCTTCCACACCTGAGAAATGGAAACTGTAGAGATAGCATTTAAATCTGTGTGTGTGTGTGTGTGTGTGTGTGTGTGTGTGTGTTTTGGGGGGAGGGATCAATGCAAGAATAAATATCAGAGTGGCCAATTGCCATCAAACTTTCCAAGATATACAGTGAGTCTCTCAACACCTCACAGTTGTGCTGTGGTACGTTGGTTTGTGAATTATTCATAGGGGAGTCACACACCCCAACACACAGGGCAGCCACTTGCAGCTTCTCATCTGTCTTCTGCTCCTAGACAGAGATTGTGGAGCAAGGAACTGGGCCTTATGCTCTGTGTCCCAGACCCAGGGTTTGTGCTCAGCCAGCAGTAGGTCCCTTCTGAGAAGCACAGCTAAAGTGGAGATAAGCATCACCACAGGTTCTCAAGAAGTCCCTTGCAGAACGAGCAGCTCACTTTTGTGTGATGTATGCAACACCAGGCCTGAAAGGTGCTTTGTTCCACAGTTGCTAGGAAGTATGCGGCTAAGAGATGGACAGATGCACAAACACAGCAGTTCCGGTGAGGGTCCACAGACACCCACCCCGTGACCTGTTTGTGATTCACGACAGAGCTCAGTTGTTTACTGCAGCCCTCATTTGCTCCTCACAGCCACCTCCTAGCATGGCCACTGTTACTCATCCCTGTTTTGCACACAAGCTAGAAAAAGTGTGCAAACTATATTGTAGTGTGTCTACATTACAAGTTGTACCCACACCATCTTCTGCAGGGCAGAGGGCACCAGGGTCATATCTCACCCCTGCAAGCCTAATGCTAGACCACCACATCTGTGCCTGGCCTGGACCTCCCAAGCACACTAAAAGCCCCCAGAGTGCAGGCATGGAGATCCATGCATCTGTAAGGGCCCCACACTTGGCACAGCACAGAGCCTCATACCAACCACAGTTTATTAGGTATGTGAGTGAATGAGTGAGCAAGCAAATGAGTGAATACAAATAAGAGCAAACCAGTACTCCAGTCCTCAAGGCCTCATGACCTGGTAGGTAAATACACAATAGCGTTCAGGGAACAGAAGGCCCTGGAAGCACTGGGCTCCCAATACACACTCACAGGAACTGAATCTCACCCCCCTCTTTCCTCAGATGGGGTGAGGAGTGAAGTAAGTGATAGAGAAGAGACTTTGGACACTTTCAGATAAAGTACTCAAAGTACTCCTCTGTGGGTCAGAAACGGGAGGAGTTGGCAAGGACACACAACTACCTAGTGGCACAGCAGATTTGGGGTCTGGGTCTTTAGTTCCCTGGTCAGCTACATTCCTTTCCTCAAGTCCTTGTCATTATGATTGCACCATAATTATAGTTTTCTTTACACTCAATCTTGCCTTTAGAAAATGTCATCACATCATTGAGGTAACAGAGACTCTCCTGGCTGCATCTCCTTGACCTGGGTGTGTGGCCCATGCCTACCTCTTCCAGCCTCCCAGCACTGGAGACAGAGGCCCTCTTCCTGTTTGGACACAAAATGCCAAGGCTCAGCAGAAAGGAAAGCCCTCACCTGAAGGCACATGGCAAAAAAAAAAAAAAGTCAAGAATTGGAGATGATGAATGAGTTGTTGCCTAGCGTTAATGGTTGTGCACAATGTGAATGCACTCAATACCATGGAGCTGTGCACTCAAAAAGAGAAAAAGAGTAAAAGAGTTACAGTGGTAAAATTTATGTTAAAGTGTATTTTGCTATACACACACAAAACTAGGTGTGTTGCATACCTGGGACAGTAGGGTAGATCCTTCCTTTGTCCTCTTCTGCACAGTGAAAACATTTTCACCTGTTCAGGGCACTCTAGTAACCCAACCACCTTTACCCTGTTCTTTCTTTGTCCCTGCCTGTTTTCTGGCTCCTACTCCAAGTTGGATGCTAGGGAAATGAACAAGATAGGTCCTCCCCTTCAGATAAGTTCATAGGCCACTCCAATTTGTTCTGACCACAAACCATAGCCAGGGAGAATGGTTGGGAGCTAGGATGCAGGGTGTTAACCTGGAGAAAATTCCAGAGGACCTATGGCTGGATGGATTGACTCATTCATGCATGCATTCATTCATTCACAAACTCTCCCAAGCAATCTTTCTAGGCTACACCTGGAGTGAGGTTCCAAGGGCACAGTAATGAATTTGACCTTCTGCACTAGAGAAGCTCCCCAAAGTAAGAATCAGAACTGTGGCTAGACAAGAGGTCTCTCCACACTGCTGTGTCGAAGTCTTCACTGGGGCCCGCAAACCCAGATTGAGGAGTCTTGAGACAGCTGCAGGGACCATGCAGGGAGGAATGATACCTTTGATTCTATTGCAGCTGCTGCTGGCTGGAGCTAGCACTAAGAGAAGGGGACTACAAGAACACCAGGAAGAACACAAAGCAGAACAACAAAAGATCCATTTGGGATTAGTGGGACTTGGGGTGCTGGTCACTTACTGGGGAGACTTCCAGGTGGCGAACAGAGCCCAAAGAAGTGTTGGGATAGTAATGGTGCTAATGCCCCAAGGCCACTGACTGCTGCAGGGCTGTGTAGGGGCAGAGTTGACAACCCTGACTAAGAGGAAGCTCCTCCCCAGGGGAGCCCAGGCAGCTTCCGACCTCTGCTTGGAGCTGGGTGGTGGATAACAGCTGGCCTCCAGCCCTGAGCAGTGAGGCCTTCCTGCTCAGCCACGCAGCGCACGAAGGAAATAACTTTATTAGCTGGTGGATGAAAAACAGGAAATGTATGCTGTGACTCGGGCACAGGCCGAGTTTCACTCACATCTAGTTTCTAGGAAACAGTTATGTGGCCTCAGACTAAGTTGGGGTTTTCTCAGCCAGTCTTTCTGGAAATGCCATGCTTTTCTCAGGAAAAACCATGTCCTGTAGGCCCCTGTCTAGGAGGTAATGGCAGCACACATCCCCACACTGAGAAGAGGTCTCACTTGCTTTCCCAGCCTTCCACCCCTAGTAGGTCTCCATGAGGTCCATGTTTGATAGTGGCTCATTTCCTGAGTACTTACTATGTGCTATACTACATCAGTCATCACAATAACACATGAAGACCACCAAAATAAGCGAAAAATAAGTCAACTTTAAGAACTCAGAAAAGTTAGAAGTTAAAGGATGAAATAAAACACATGAGAAAAATATTAACTAAAAGAGTAGCCACATTAATGTCAGACAAAATAGACTTGAAGATAGAAACCTATTATAAATGTTTATATAAAGTGGACCATTAAAGATTCCATGAACTAAGCTAATGATCAAGTCTCACAAATTCCAAATACTCGTTTTCATGAAAACCATGTTCTCTAAACAAAAAATTCAACAAAAGAAAAATCTGCAAATGAACTGGCTTTTATTAATAAAATAAAAGGGGGAACCCATATAACTATTTCAAAAAAGATATTTTAAAATTTGATCAAAGTCAACACCTATTAATGATTCCAAATAAAACTCTTAGAAAATAAGTAATTTAAAGAAATTTTCTAAATTGGATATCTTACTCTCTTCCAAAAAGAACTCTGTAGCAATCAACTTACTAAATCTGAAGTATCCTTTAAAAATCAGAAATATTCCTGCTCTTGCCAATTCTATTCAACATTGTGTAAGAAGTTCCAGAGACAAACAAAGAAGCAGGAAAATGAAATTAAAAGAATTGAAAACAAAGAAATAAAAAGCTATCTTTTTTTCAGATGATACGATTTTCTGCATAGAAAAGCAAAATAATACATAGCCAAATTATTAAATTTAAGAGTTTAGCAATTTTCTGATTTAATCATTATGTCAAAATCATTTGCTCTGCTATGTACTGCCATTTTTTCAGTTAGAAAATACACTCTTGAAAGGATATGATTTGTTTGTCTGTTTGTTTGTTTGTTTTTGATACCAGGGACTGAACTTGCAACCTTGTGCTTGCTAGGCAGGCACTTATGCCACTGAGCTAAATCCCCTGGCCCAAAGGATATAATTTTTACTACCCATAATAATATTCAGTATCTCAGGCATGGAGGCACACACCTGTAATCCCTGCACTTAGAAGGCTGAGGCAGGAGAATTCCTGCAAGTTTGATGCCAGCCTGGGCCTCAAAGTGAGGTCAAGACCAAGTGTGAACTGAATAGTGAAACTCTACCTCAGACCAGAAAGAAAGAAAGAAAGAAAGAAAGAAAGAAAGAAAGAAAGAAAGAGGAAAGAAAGAAAGAAAGAAAGAAAGAAAGAAAGAAAGAAAGAAAGAGGAACGAAAGAAAGAAAGAAAGAAAGAAAGAAAGAAAGAAAGAAAGAAAAAAGAAAGAAAGAAAGAAAGAAAGAAAGAAAGAAAGAAAGAAAGAAAGAAAGAAAGAAAGGGAGAGGCATACTCAGTATCTTGGAATACATCTAAAAAAAGATGTGCAAGATCTTGAGCAAAACTTCACTGAAGTGAGACCTAGATAAACTGAGATGAATACCATGTTCATGAATAAGAAGGCTGGTGATCTCAAGGATGTCACTTCTTCCCACACTGACCTGTGGCATCTATGCAATCCCAAATGAAATTCCCAATGACCTTTTCATTGCAGAAAAGACTCAGTGTGGGTTTGTTCCCTCATGATTCACACAGTAGAGTAAAGGTTAAAACAGGCCAAGGCAAGGATAGGACAATTCTAACATCAGTGCAAATAATAGCAAATAGATTGACACATACACTAATTAATATTTGTAGTAGCACTTGGGGGGAAAGTCTTACTGATCACTATTACAGAAAGCTAGAAAAACAACTCATTGTTATGAAAACTGATGTGCCAAAGGAAAGATACATTGATTATCTGTAAACTGTACCTCAGTAAATGAACTAGTGTAGCTGATAAAAGGAATGTGTGTGTGTGTGTGTGTGTGTGTGTGTGCGCGCGTGTGCATGCATGTGTCTGTGTGTTGCTTGGGATTGAACTCAAGGCTTGTACGTGGTAGGCAAGCACTCTACCATTGAGCTACATATCCCTAGACTTTATTCATTCTTTCTTTTTTTTTGAGATAGAGTCTTGCTAAGTTCCCCAAGATGGCCTCAAATTTGCAATCCTCCTGCTCCAGCCTAGCTAATAAGTAAAGAATAACAGAATTATAATATCACTACTTTGCATATCCTGTTTACAAGATAAAGACAGGAAAAGATAAAATCAGCCTGGAACATCTTGTTATGCCAGAGAGTAAGCACATGCTTAAAGAATGATGGGGATTTCTCAAAAGGATGCAAGAACCAGCTTGAAGGAACCCCCACTGGCCAGGCTGGGGTACACTTTAAGCATTAAAAAAAAAGATAGCTAGAGGTTACAACCCATTGAATAAAAGAGAAATTTATGAGTCCATACTGATATAAACAAATGAATGAATTGAAAGTTTGATGAGGGATGAGACACATAGTTTCAAAGCATTTCTCTATAAAGTCACAAAGAAGAAAAGAGTAACTTCACCTTATACCTTAATAAAACTAGTTCCTAAAAATTAAAAAAAAAAAGTAACTTCTTAGTGGAGAAGACTGGTAAACATCACCTTAATCACCATGAGTAATCAGCGCAATCAAACTTACCCATCACTGACAAGATGCAATAAAGAAAAGCACACAACCAGTAAATATAGTGCAGGCATCTGCACTGAGTTCACTGGCAGCTACTGAAGACATCATCTGAGCAATCCCAAGGCTTAACAGGGGTGAGGGGAGGAGGATAGTGGTGAGAACGCATTTATCTCTTGGACTGGATGGCTGTACTATTGTCAAAGAGAAGACAGTCTTTCATTGCAGGAAGCATTAAAGACTTGAGAAGTGGTGGGAAAACAAGGCCTTAGAGCAAACTCTCAAAAGATTCATGGGAAGAAAAGTTCTTTGTAATATACTTGCAACTTTTCTGCAATTTTGTGATTGTTTCAAAAATTTTTACAAATTTGAAGAAACCTGAAACAACAATATCGCTATCTTATGTTGGACCTTATTCAAACAAAGAAATTTTTATTTTCTCAAGTGAAAAAAAATATAAATTTATGATGTCCGGTATGATGTTCTGATCTTATGGATACAGTGTAGAATGGTTGCATCAAGCTAGTCAACATATGAATTATCTCACACTTATTTTTTGTGGCAAAAACACTTAAAAATCTACTCTACTTCCAAGGATACAATATACTGTCATTAACAATAGTCACCATGATCATGTGACATGATTCCTCCTGTCTAAGTTTTGTGACCTTCAACTTACATCTCCCTAACCCCATAAATAAATAAGGGAAATTTGATATATTGTATATTTGATTATATTAGAACAGTAATGGTTTAAAGTATGAAAGTACTTATCTTTTGGACTTGTTGAAATACTGCTGAAGTATTTATAGATGAAATTTAATGATGTCTGGTATTTGCTTCAAAATAATTTAGGCTAAATGTCTCTATGGAATACAGCCATGAACTGTTAAGTACTCAAGTTAATTGGGGAGTCCAGAGTGGTTTTTATACCACATTCAACTTTTAAGTCTTCAAATTAAATGTGATAAAAGCTAGTGGATAACTGTGGAAAGATAGTGGGTCCACAATACGTATTATATTGTTTGCTTGATTTTTACTGTGTCTAGTTATTTTCCTTAACCACTTAACAATTTATCCCAAGCGTCACTTGGGCAGCATGCTTGTTTAGGTACTATCTCAAGTGTCTCTCAGGCTGGTGTCATTTCTATTGATTCAGTTGATTCTTCTATTGAATAAATTTGATAAAAATCAACATTTTTTAAATTTCTTGTTATATTATCTTATAAAAATTAACAAAAAATGCAATTTTGGTCAACCTATATTTAAATAATTGGATTGGTGGGCTGGAAGTTTAGCTCCGCGGCTAAGCGCCCGCTTGGCAAACACGAGGTCATGAGTTCAATCCCCAGCACCAAAAAAAAAAATGATAATTCGATTGGTAAATGGTACAATCTATGTTGACGCCTGTATAATTCATAAAACACAGAGCATAAGTAGGCAACACAGTCAACTTTATCATTTTTTCAAATGATGCTTTCCAAAAATAATACGTAAATTTTATCCTTTTTTGGAGGATAATTTGTTAATGGAGTCAGAATTTTTAAAATGAGCCACCGTATACAATACTAGCATCCCTCAATAAGGAACTGATTGACTATATTAGAATACTTCTCTAAAGTGGGATACTACAAGGTTTTTTTTCAGTTCTAGGAATAGAACCCAGGGCCTTCAAACTGAACTACAACTCCAGCCCTTTTTCTAAACTTTGAGCCAGTGTCTTGCTAAGTTGCTGAGCTGTCCAGGCTCAGCTCTATCTATGATCCTCTGGCCTCAGCATCCCAGAGTGCTTGGTTTACAAACTTAATTTCTTTTATAATTTTGGGGAAGATGGCTGTGGTCATGTTTGTTACCTGGTATGGAATTTGTAAAAGGAAGCAAAATTCTGTGGGATGCTTTTATTTGCAAACCAAATTGCTTGGCAAACAGTAGCATTCATGAACCAAGGTATAACTATGTTATCTTTAAAATAAGGCAGTTCTATTTTCCATCATACTAAGATATCTAAGACCTATTTTTAAGTGAAAAATTAATATCCTAACAATATATGAAGAATAGTTCCATCAATATACACATAAATACCATGTGTACATTGATATATACACTGAAAGTTTTTCATAAGAATATATTCCAAACTATAAAGCTCTCATTTTCTGTTATACAAATTACAAGGTAAATCATTCAAATTAATGCCAACATTAGTATTATTTTAAGAGAACTTTTTAAAGAGAACTTTTACATAAATTAAGAACATTTAAATGACCATTAAAATATAATAATACATATTTCAAAGACATTTCCAAAGAACAAGATGAGGATGGAGGAGTTTTGCTCTACTAGCTATCAACATCTACCAAGCTAAGTAATGAAATAACTAAAATCCAGCAATTAAGATTGAGACACTGATGTGGGACACAGATATAGGGCAAAGATGGCGTTATCTAACAATCAGTGATGCTTAGACAGTTGTTTATATTTTCAACTCAAATTTAGAACACATTCTACACCAAAATTGATTCCAAATGAATTTAAAAAATGCTCTTGAAAGGTAGTATTTGAATTTCATTAGAAAAGTATATGTACTTCTCTTACAATTTTAGGATAAGAAAGTATTTGTTAGAAGCAAACAACAAAAGGTAGCGCATAAAGAAAAATGATGGATAAACTTGACAACTTTAAAATGAAGAACTGTCATTCATCAAAAGACACCATAAAGAACGTGAAAAGACAGACTTCAAACTAGGAGACTTATTTGCAACATACATAACAAGCTAATTACCCAGGAGGCCACTCTCTACATATATTTGTGTATATAAGCCTATGAATTCCTAGAAATTATTAAGAAAAGGACAATTACCCACATCACCCCTATCAAGTGCTTATCCACTTCACAGGCACACCCCAGAATGGGCCCTCCTTCCCTCAGGGCAGCCCCTCCTCTGAGGTCCATTCTAACAGGAGACATTTCCTTCTCTAGGGGACCTGAGAGCTGAGCTTGCACCCCAGCCTTCTCCCTTTGGTTCTGTTTCTGCTTGCTTACCTTGGAGGCTCCAGTTCTACAGGTTTCCTAGGGCTGCAGTAACCAAGTATCACAAACCAGGTAGCTTAAACAACTAAAAATTATTCTTCTCCCTTCTTTAAGAACAGCACCCATGTTGGGTTAGGGCTCACCTTGATTGACTTATTTTAATTTGATTACATCTGCAAAGATTTTATTTCCAAATAAAAGCATAGGGGTTAAGACTTCAACCAATCTTTTAGGGGGACAAAATTCAAACCACAACTCCAGTCTCATTTTTGCCCTTCTGATCAGTTCTAGTACCTGGGGCTATGCCAGCACAAGAGAAGAGCTGGAGACCTGTGTTTGAGCCACCCCAATCACCCCGCCACCAGTCCCGACAAGCCTACCAAAGTCAGCATTATACCACAAAACCATAAAATCTCATCTTCCTGGTCACAAAATCTTGAGCAGGCCATGCCTACTCCAAGTCTCCGTCTTCTCTTCTGTAAAATGAGAGGTTATAACAGAGCCTCAAAGGCTTGTTGAGGGGGTCAAGTGATGTGCTGTTTATGGAAGTGTCTGGTGTGTGCCAGGGTAGTTGGCCTTCAGTAAATAAGCACCTTCCTGCCTTTCCAAGATCCTTCGGTTTCCAAAAGCTCCTCAGGGAGACGGAAAGACCAGCCGTGCCCCTCAGTGGCTAGTGAGCCTCTCAAGGGCAGAGCTGTGTCATGTGCTTCTTAATTCCCCCATATGCAGTCCCCACAGCTGTAGCATCAGCGTCACAATGTCTGGGGCGTTTGACCCTCAAGAAAGGGCAGCCTGACACCAAGCGCAAGCTGGTGACCTCTGGGAAAGCAGTGGGAGTTGCCACACTCATGTCAGGAAGCAAAGCCTTGACCCCAAGAAAGGAACTAAAGGGATGAAAACTGGACTTCTCAGTGGGCGGTCAGCCATGTTCTTGGTCCCTTCCCCCCACCCTGAGTCTGACCCCATAGAGATTTAGGGATGTTTATTTTTCATGTGTGTGTGTGTGGGAAAACAGAGTGGGATAAAATATTTCCTTGCATCTGGAAAGTTATTTTGAGCTGGGCCAGCCGGGCAATGCTCCTGGTGATGGACGCTGGCTGACCCAGGCGGGCCCCTTGCCTTCCAGCCTCTCTTGTAAGACCCAGAGTCCAGTCCTAGTCCAGTGACTCATTCTGGAGTAGTTAAGAGAAGCTTCTGGTGCTCTATGGCCCTTATCTTCCAAAGGGGAAACTGAGGCTTGTTCTGCCCCCTCCCAGAGATCTCCACAAGGAAAATAAAAGTGTGGCGATGCATACACTGTCTAGATATTTAGGATACAAACAACAGGACTGCCACACAGTCTGTTCAGCTGAAGACCTCAGAGATGGAACAGACTTTATGGGATGGGGGTTCCCTCCAACCTTCTACAATTCCCATCCCCTTATCTCTATTCAGTGGCCACATTGCTTCTGGAAAGCCGATCTGATTCACCCCTAATTCTCTCACAACCCCAACTAGCCTCCCACCGCTGCCATAAAATAGTCAAAGCCCACCGGTTGTCTGCAGGCTCCATCTAGCTAAGCTGGACCCCTGGCCCAAGCCTCTCCTTTCTTTGTGTTCTGAGGCCAGGCTGGCTCTGTTCACTCCTCAAACTGCTGACAGATCACTCAGAAGTTTCAAACGCTTCATCTTATTTTGTGCTCACAATGCATCCAGGCAAGTGTTCCTCACAGGGCCAAGAGCTGGCTGGAAACGACGATTTCCAGGGTGCCTGCCACACAATAAGACCTTAACAAATGTTGGTTTCTTCCTTCCTTATAGACACACTCCTTGTCTTTATAAACCCCAGTGGCATACACATAAATCTCACTGTGGCAGCTACCGATGGAGGCAATGGAGGGAGAAGGAAGAAAGCAGAGTAAGCAAGGCCACAGATGGGCTACCTCCTAGCAGTCAGCTCTTTCCTCCTCGGCCTCCACATTGGATCTAGGGAACTGAACTTCCTACATCCTCCTTAGAGTTGGGGTCCTGTTTCCTGTTATAAACAGGAGGTGGGCCCTTCCCCAAGGCAGGTCCCAGGAGAGGAAGGAGTAGCCTTACACTTCCTGTTTCTAAAGGCAGGAGGGAGGAGCATAACAGAGAAAAGAAGGTGCTCCCAATGAGGAGTTCCAGGAACCTCAGGACACCTCAGGGCAGGGCGGTTGGGATGGAGAAGGAAGCATTTCAGAGACCTATCAGTGTACCAAATGCCTGGCCTGAAGCCCTCAGGACTACCCCAGGATCTTGATCTTAAAATGTATTCCCAAAGCCAACAGCATCAGGTCCTGGAAGCTTGCTGGCTGTACAGAGCACCAGGACTGCTACTAAATCAGAACCTTGGTATGAACAAGGTTCCTGGGATTTGCAAACCCATTAAGGTAGGACAAGTACTGCTCCCAGTGTGTCCTTCATTCTACAATAAAGCAACCAAGGCCCTGCGAGAGAAATCCTCTGTCTGATTTCCTGCAGGCTGGTGACAGCGTTTGGCCTGAAGGCCAGGACTCCAGCCCCATCTTATGGGTCTTGGATTAGTTCTAACCCATCCCAGCCCCCAATCAGGAAGCCTCCCTGGGTGTGTTCAGCCAAAAATGGACTGAATTGGGACAGAGGGGTCTTGGTTGGAGAGGTAGGGGACCTGGAGTTCAGTCTTGACTCTATTACCAGCATGATGTGCAATCTGTGCTCTCAGAGACTCAGTTTTCCCTGTAGTATTTTGAGATGGGCTGAGGTTGGCAATATGATCAGATAATGCAACCAGCACATCTATTTTCTCACAGCAGACAACCAAGAGATATTGTCTCTATCCTACAGCTAGGGAACTGACACCTCTCAGGCAATGGCTCACCTGAGATTGCCGGCTCCAGCTGCTTATCCTCCTCTGCATAGTTCAGGTGACTCTGAAAAATGCCCCTTCATCTCTGCCATCTTCTCGAATGGTCTGTCAGCTCCTGTCAGTTATCAGGGGCCCCAGCTTGGCTGACAGCCAGTGAACTGTCTGCCACTGGTACTTTGATGCCCACATTCCTGGGCTGTGACGGGTTGTACACCAGGGCCCAGGCTGGGGCCATCCAGAGGGGATCTGCTTGGCTTCAGTCCCTCAGGCCTAGCTGTCTGGGGCACATCAGGAACCAAAGAACTTTTCCTACTCATTGATGGGGGTAGGAAAGATGTCTCCAGGGACTGGTGCAGCCAGCCTGGATAGGGTATAGATCACTCACCTCTGTTGCTGGTAGGCAGATATGACCCCTGGGGTAGGGGATGGCCAGGAAGGAGATGCTGAGCAGCTAGACTAAAAGACCTTGGTCTAGAAGGTCAGACCTGGCTGAGCTTTTATCCAAGCACTGTCACTTATTAGCTGTGTGACTGGGGGCAATTCACCTGCCGTCAGTGACCTGAGATTCGTAATATGCAAATTACTCTAAAGGGTTCTGGCATATTCACAGAGTCTGCAGTGTAACCCTCCATAGCTGACATGTGGTTTAGTCTCAGAGTAGCACTGTATTTAAAAGCACTATGAAGCCATTAAAACAGTTCCTTCTTTGTTTGATTCTCTTGAAGAGAAAAGGAATGTAAATAGCAGCTATGTAACACTCCCAGAATCCACTTCTACCCTGTACCTGGTTCACTTTCTTTCTCCTCAGTTCCAATCTGTTCAGCCCTTTCTCCTCTTCTCACCTCCAGTACCCCCTGAAGTGGATCAGCTTGACCTCTCAACTGCAGGTTCCTAAGAAGACTGGCTGGCAGAGGACAGTCCTGTGTTAGTGCCTGTGTCTCATCTCAGTTATTGCCATTATTTAAAGGTATAACAGGACAAAAACTATTAACATAGGAGGATTCAATGACTTTTTCTAATCATGACCACTAACAATGTTGCCTCTCCTCTCAGTTTCTTCCCCATTCTTGTCTTCCCTGGAAGTTCTTGCAGTGCCAGTTCAGTTCTTTACTTTGAGGATAGAGAATTGAGTTGAAGGTAGACAGAGAAAACGGGCAGTGGGCAGGAGAAGGACTTGGTGAAAGAGGTTAAACCTGTTTATTAACAACATGGGAAATGGGGCTAATGATGTAGTTCAGCGGCACAAGTGCCTGCCTGGCAAGCATAAGACCCTGACTTTGATTCCTGGTAAGAAAAAAAAAAAAAAAAAAACATGGGAGAGGTTAGGGTTTCATTACTTCCCAAGATGACGGTATAGAAAACTGAAGAGTATCACTCTCCTCCTAGCATGAAAAGTCAGATAAACTACAAATCATAAAGTCCTAAACTTTCTATTTGCTTCCCTCCTCTCTCTCTCTCTCTCTCTCTCTCTCTCTCTCTCTCTCTCTCTCTTTGCTTTACCACTGAGAAAAATCCCCAATGGTAACTTCTCTTGAATCCATCAGTAGGCTAAGGTCAGAGAACAAGTTCTGTAAAACCCAAAGAGAAGACATGAGATCCAAGGACTGGCTCATGTGACAGAGCACAGGAAGAAGAGGCATTGGCCACCATACAAGTAAATAAGAAGACAACAGCTAAAAGTTTAATGTACTTCTAATGCCTAGTATTGGTTTCCATGACAGTAGATAAGATAGCCCCGTGCTGAAGGTGACTTTTAACATGCTTTCAGGCATTTTTTTTTTCCTGGATCTCTACTAGGTACTCATGAGAGCAGCTAGAGGAAAGGTGAATGATGGAGAGAAGTAGAGAGCTGCATTTTTGGGTAAACCAATTGTGCAGAAGAGCTTCAAAAACTACAGGACACAAGTACCTGCCTGGCAAGTGTGAGGTCATGAGTTTGATCCCCCGTACAAAAGAAACTACTACAGAAAAGTCACCCAACCATCCTCCTGCCAAGACTGTTCTCTGACATGCAACAAACCTTAAGCTATTGTGGGAGACACAGCAAACCCTGTTGTCCCATGGGCAGGCAAAATCTCATTGCTGATGGAACAAAGATAGAAGAAAAAGATACTGTTCCAGGAATAAATTCCTAAACTAATCCCACCAGAGATCACTTACTGAGGAGGGGAGGAAATCCTATCCAGTTCAATAACTATCACAGATAGAAGGCAGATTGGCGTCCATAAAGACAAAGGGCAAGAATGCTGAGAAAGCCCCTCCTCTACCCTCTGAGGCCCAGGACTGAGGCTGGAATTTACAGAGAACCTTCCCTGTCCACACTCAGGACATCAGGAAGCAAGCAACCAGTCTTCCAGTGGGAAGAATGAGACTGTGAACAGACAGCCCTCTACAGTGCAGGGATGCCAGGGTGGCAGAACCCTGGTGGAGGATCACTGAGAAACTCCCCCAGAGTCTTAGTTCCAGTCCGAATCACAAGGCAGTTCTAGAGGACTTTGAAGTCTGTGATACACAGAAGATAACTATGCTAATGACAAAACTCAAACCCAACTGAATTGAGACAGACCCTTCTCTGCATACTAATGGGCTGACAAATCAGTAGACATGCTTATTTCTATGTAAATACTATTTATTTCAGTCTCTCCTACAAAATTAAAAGACACACCAAAAAAAAAAAAAACCCATAAAATGACATATTGTCCAGAGACAAGACAATCAATACATTTTGAGTCAGAGATGATCCAAATTTTGGAACCATCAGAAGGGGACTTTTAAGAGCTAAGAGTAATATGTTACAGTAGTTAGTGAAAGAGGTGGACAATACACAAGTACACATGGAGAAGCATTAGCAAGAGATGGAAACTGAAGCAAAATAACAATACCAGAGATGAAGAATTCTTTTAATAAGCCAGGCGTGGTGGCACACACCTGTAATTCCAGCACTCTCGGAGGTTGAGGAAGGAGGATCATAAGTTTGAGCCAAACCATGGCAACTTTGCAAGACCCTGTCTCAAAATGAAAATTAAAAAGGCTATGGGTATAGTTCAGTGCAAAGGCCCTGGGTTCAATTCTCAGTGCCATCAAATATAAATACAACTTACCTTTTCATTAGACACAAAACAGCTGAAGCATGAATCAGTGGACTTGAAGGTGGGTCAATTAAAATTATTCATACTAAGACACAAGGAAAACAAGTGCTAAAAGAAAACAAGACAAAAACAAAGCAGAGAATCCAAGGGCTGTGGGACAATATTGAATAGTCTAAATAATTGCACTTATAGCTCCAGAAAAACAGATAGAGAATAAGACATCAGAATTATTTTAAAAATTATGGTTGAGAATTTTTCATAATATTGAAAAACCCACCTATAAAACCACAGCTCTATGAATGTAAGAGAAACCAAGATGAACAAATATACATAATAAACAATATAAATTCAGAAACCTAGATACTTCATATTCAAAAACATAAAAAGAGAAAATCTTCCCATAATCCCAGCTACTCAAGAGTCTGAGGTAGGAGAACTGCAAACTGAAGACTAGCCTGGGCAACTTAGTAAGACCCTTATTTAAAAAATAAAAAATAAAATAAAAAGGGCTGGGATGTAGCTCAGAACAAAAACTGCGAGTTCCATGCCCAGTGCCACTAAAGTAAAATTAAAAAATCTTGAAGGTCAACAAAGCAAAAAAAAAAAAAAAAAGGATAGAGTCCATTATTAAGAACAAAGATAAAAACTACAGCAGACCTCTGCTAGGAAACTACAAACTAGAAGACAATTAAATAGTGTCTACAAAGTGCTGAAAGAAAAACAACAGCAAGAGCAAGGACCAAAAGCCCATTTCCAGCTTTAAAAAAATCTTCTAAAAAGTAAAATCAAAATACTTTCAGAAAAACAAAAGCTATGAGACATCATTGCCAGAGGCCCCGAGCTACATGAAATGTTAGAAGCACAGATGGAAAGAATAGTATACTACTGCTGTGTGGCTATGAAAAGGCCCATGTGCCAAAGTTTGGGTCCCCAACATGGTGGTATTGAAGCATTGGAACCATTAAGAAGTGGGACCTAGTGGGAGTTTTTAGGTCATTGGAGGCATACCCTAGAAGGAGTCTGTGGGACTCTAGTCTTTTCCTCTTCTCATTTTTTGCACCTGGCCATAACGTAAAAGGGCTTCTTTTCCCAAGTGTTCTTGCCATGGTCTACTGTACTGTGTTACAATAGGCCAAAAGCAATAGAACCAACCAGTCATGGTCTGAAACTTCCAAAACTGTAAGCTAAAACAAATTTTTCTCCTTTATAAACTGATTGCCTTGAGTATTTTGTTATAGGAACAGAAAGCTAACCAATACCACACAAAAATTTAGACAGAGCCAAAAAATTTTAAAAATGAGTAACTATGGAAACAACTTCAAAAG
Source organism: Hydrochoerus hydrochaeris (assembly GCA_004027455.1). Classification (NCBI taxonomy): domain Eukaryota; kingdom Metazoa; phylum Chordata; class Mammalia; order Rodentia; family Hydrochaeridae; genus Hydrochoerus; species Hydrochoerus hydrochaeris. The sequence continues at coordinate 329,325 of PVLA01000067.1, forward strand.
AAAATATATATAAAGATTGTTTCATACTCTAAAAATAACTCACTAAAGCAAAAATAGTAACAATGTATTGAGGAGTTTATAATATATAAAAAGACAAAATATCTGACTATAACACATAGGATAGTCTGTAGGAATTGAAACAGTATTGCTTTAAGTGTTTATGCCTTATATGGAGGCATATAATATTATCCAAAGGTAGATTTGAGCAAATTAAAAGTGTATATTTTAAACTCTTGGGAAAGCACTACACAAAATTTAAAACTAGGTATAACTAAAAGCCAATGGTAAAGCTAAGATAAAATTTAAGAAAGTCATTCTATATGCAGTCAGAAAGAAGTAAAAGAAATAATGAGACAAACAGATAAAATTGAGGAAGACAGTACATTTAAATCCATCTATGCCCCCAATTACATTAAATATATATTGTCTACACACACTGATTAATATAAATTGTCAGATTGAATTTTTAAAAAGCAAGACACAATCATAAGTCATCTATAAGAAGTCCACTTTAAGGAGCCGGGGATATAGCTGAGTGCTACAGTGCCTGCATAGCAAACACAAGGATCTGAGTTTAATTCCTGGTACCAAAAAAGAAAGAAAAGAAAGAAGGAAGGAAGAAAGAAGGGAAGGAAGGCAGGAAGGAAGAGAGAGAGAGATTGAGAGAGAGAGAGAGAGAGAGAGAGAGAGAGAGAGAAAGAAGAAAGAAAGAAAGAAAGAAAGAAAGAAAGAAAGAAAGAAAGAAAGAAGAAAGAGAGAGACAGGAAAGAAAGAAAGAAAGAAAGAAAGAAAGAAAGAAAGAAAGAAAGAAAGAAAGAAAGAAAGAAAGAAAGAAAGAAAGAAAGGGGGGCCCACTTTAAATGTAAAGATATAGATAGGTTAAAAGTAAGACTGGGTCTAGCAAAGATGGTGGTGATCATGGCCAGTAGAGCCTCCTGAGCAGAGCTGGGCTTAGAGAAAATTCACACACACTCGTGCCAACATTTGCTTGTCAGTGAGGGCATCAAGGACTTTATCAAGAAATGCTAAGTGGAACTGAAGAAAGCAAACCTAGGCCTGACCAATCTAATCTTCTGCTCTAATCCTAATGCTCTGTTGTGCAGCTCAAGCCCTTGGCCCATTAAGCATTTGGCCAAGAAAAGAATGTCTCTTTGAGCCACACTTTACCGCTGATCAGGTAACCAGAGGTCTGAAACCTATGACAAAATGACAAAGTTTGACACTTCCATTAAGCATTACAATAAGTAAGAACTCCAGAACTTGGGCTCTGCTGCAGTGCAATGTGGAAAAAATTTGTTCTATTACTTATAAAACTTGGGCTATAAAATGCTGCCTTTAAAAAGCTTACAAATGGAAAATATACTATGAAACAATTTTAAAGAACACAAGTGGTCATATTAATATCAGACAAAACAGACTTCAGATTAATGCGATAACCAAAATTTCAATGGCAGCCCCATCTCAGTAATCTCATAAATATGATGTTGAGCAAAAGCAACTAGGCATAAGCAAGTACATAGGGTATGACTCCTTTATTATAAAGTTTGAAAGCAAGCAAAACTACATCATTCGTCAGAAATCAAGACAGAAGTCACCCTTGGCAGGATACGAAAATGCCCAGAATGGAGCGTTCAGAGTGCTGAAATGTCCCTTCTTGTGATCTGGATATATGAATGTGCTCAGTTGGTAGAATTTCACTGAGTGACCATTTTTGCTATGTGCAGTTTTCTGCCTGCAAATTATACTGCAAAGAAAGTTTTTTTCAAACAAATAGTATTAACATACATAATAACAAGTTGACAGGAGAAGATAAATGTGTCCTAAGCTCCTTTTATTGTTCAAGAGAAGGAAAAAAGATATTGACTACATGGATTTTTCTAAGCTCAGGGTGATCTTTAAATTTCCTAAGAAACCACTAAAGGTACAAAGAGTACATGTTTTTCAAGCTAATAGAAGGAAAAATTGAATGATAGCACATAATTAGTCCAAATGAAAGTGAAAAAAGATAGAATAAAAAATAAATAGAAAGCACCAAATAAATAATAGCTATAAGTCCAATATATTATAGTCAAAGAAAAAAGAAGTACAGCAAATGTTTTAATTCAAAGATAAGTTTTCGGGCTGGAGGTTTAGCTCTGTGGCCTAAGTGCCTGTCTTGCAAGCACAAGGTTGTGAGTTTGATCCCCAGTACAAAAAAAAAATAATAAGTTTTCTGCATATCAAAAGGCATTAAAATAGTGAAAAGTCATATATAGCATCAGAAAATAATTTATACCCAGAATATATAATGAAATTCTAAGAATCAATAAGAAAATGAATATGGCTGGGGATTTTGCTCAGCAGTAAAAGTGCCTGCCTAGCAAGTACAAGGTCCTGAGTTCAATCCCTGGTACAAAAAAAAAAAAAAAAAGAACTTGAATAGGCACTTCACAAAAAAGAAAAATCAAATGCTCAATAAATTCAACCTTAATAATAATTAGGAAAATTAAAATTACAGTTGCATTCAAAAGCATTTGTCATTAGGGAAAATGCAAATGAAAACAATGAGATTCCACTTCTCTGCTTTGGGATACTCAAAACCCAAAAACCTGAAAGTAACAAATGCTGATGAGGGTGAAGAAGAACAGGAGCATTCATTCATTGCTGATGAGAATGCAAACTATTATAGCTACTTTGGAAAACAGTTGGCAGATTTTTATAAACATAAACTACTATACTACCCATCAATCACACTTCTAGATATTTATTCTAGTGAGCTGAAAATTTAAGTAAGCACAAAATTCTGTGCATGAACTTTATGGTTTCCTACGGATTGGATGAGGCCACCCAACTGTAAAGTGGTTTAAAGTCAACTGATTTTAGATGTTACCCACAGCTACAAAACATTTTCATAGCAACACCTAAATTAGTGTTTGATCAATAACTGGGCTTGTAACCTAGACAAGTGGACAAACAATTAACCATCACATGGCCATCAAGAAACCAAATAAGAACAAATACTGGCGAAGCTGAAGGGGAATAAAACCCCTTCTACACTGGTGGCGGGAATGTAAACTAGTACAACCACTATGAAAATCAGTATGGAGAGTCTCAAAAAACTAAAAACAGTAATTTTGTAGCCAAGCATGGTGGTGTATGCCTGTGGGTCCAGTATTCAGGAAGCTGAGGCATGAGGATTGCCACAAGTTCAAGGCTAGTCTGGGCTTGGTAGTGAGTTCAAAATCAGCCTAAACTACATAGTGAAACCCTATCTCAAAAAACCAAAACAATAAAATAAAAAGAGAAATCCCATTTGACTCAGTTATTTCCTTTTAGGTATCTTCCCCAAAGAATTAAAGACATCATATTACAGTGATACATGCATACCCATGTTTGCAGCAGCACAGTTTATAATAACAAAAACTTGGAAGTGCACTATATGTCCATCAAGAGATGAATGGATAAAGTGTGATATTTGTATGCAATGAATGAACTACTACTCTGCCATAAAGATAGATTTGAGTCATTTGTAGGAAAATGTATGCACCTTGAAAGCTTAATGTTAAGTAAAATAAACCAGGCCCATAAGCTTAAGTATCACAAGGTTTCTTTCACAAGTATAAATAAAGAGCAAAGTATAAATAAATTAAAAAGCAAAATAAAAGATAATAGGAAACAGGGAGAGAGATCTTTGACAAATGAATAGGAGACTGAAAGGAGGAGGGAGGGAAGAGACAAGGGGATGTAAAATACATCAAGATGCATTATGAACTTTACACAGCAGTATCATAGCCGATGAGATTTATCTGAGGTTCGATTATTGCTAAGATGTAGCATGTACATGTACCAACTTCCCACATGAAAGTGATCATTATGAACTGTAAATGTACCGATAAACATAAAATTAACCATGTCACTGTGGTACAATGGAACACTATTCAGTGATAAAAAGAAGCAACTATTAATTCATGGAAATTATGAATGAATGTGAAATGCATTTTTCCAGCTGAAATAAGCTAGATCAAAGAGGCTACATATTATATGATTTTTATATATGACACCCAGAAAAAGAAAAAGAATAGAGACAGAAAACAGAGGAGTCACTAGGGAGTTTGGGAAGAGGAACTGACTGCAGAGGAGATTAATAGGCAAATTTTTAGAGTTACTTATGGTTCTGCAGTGGTGCATTCATGACACTATGCAATTGTCAAAACCAATCAAAATTTATGGCATACAAAGTGAACTTTAATATATGCTAATTTTGAAAATCAATCAACCAGAAGGTCAAGGGCTCCTAGGATGGAATGCAGCCTGTGACAAAAGAAGCTAACTGTATTATAAATGTATTAACACATGAAAAGGTTACAGAAAAAAAGAAACACATGAAAAGGGTACAGAAAAAAAAAGCTGATCTAAGTCACTTGGGAAACAGTGTTTTGACTGAAACTGTATGGCTAAAGACAAGAATTATGCACAGATACTGCATTGTAGTTCATTAAATTATTTCTTACAGGAATGTAGATTCACTATTCTGAAACTACTGTGCATATATACTGAAGCTGAACAAATGAATAAGTGGATAGTGGATGATGAGAGCAGATTTCTCATTATCAAGAGAAAAATTCATATAAGCAAAGAGAAGAAAATGCAGTGTAATTCTGGATTAGCATCAGGGACATATCAGCATGATTAACTTAATAGAGAGATAGATGGGTATACACAGAGATAACTAGAGATAAGTGTTTTCATAAATTAGTACAGGCACTCATATTTCCTAGCTCTTTCCACGGTGGGGTGGAGGGCTAGGAGTAATAACACTCCCACACACAGCAGTGCTCACACCCAGTACTCAGATCGTGGTTTCTAATATCATGCTTCAATAAAGAAAGAATGGCTTCTCAGAGAAATATCTAGTTCTAGAGCAGGGACAGAAAAAGTACAGGTGAGTCTGGAAATTTCTGTACTAAATAAAGGAAGTGTTCTAAAAACATAGAAATGGGTTGTGTCAAAGGAGCCAATCAAAACAAGTCGCCAATGGTCAAGGCTGAAACAAGTTCAGCAACAAAAAAAAACATATTTTAGTACAACTCAACATGTGAAATATTCAAAAGTCATAGTGATATAAATAAATGATTGACACAGTAAAAATATACATGGGGAGAAGAGAGAAATCTCTCAGTCAGAGGAATTCCAAATAATTTACGTAAATATTCCCCCTCTCCAGAATGGGGCACTGTCATCTCCCACCTTGAGTATGAAGTGCACTGAGTCAATTTCTTCCACAGAGTAGTGTTTAGAAGGTGAAATCATCACCTTGACACTACGAACCCTTTATATAATATGTAGAAAAGAGCTTTGCTTCTGTGAATCTTTCTTCAAACCAAAAACCAATCCAACCACAACATCAAACAACCCAAATGGATAAACAATCTTCAAAACACCTGACCAGCACTCCCTCAAAGTGTTAAGGTCATGAAAAACCAGGACAGACTGTACAATACCATATACACAAGAAAAGACCAAGGAGATATGATGACTAGATGGAATGTGGTCTCTTGGGTAGAATCCTGAAACAGAAGAAAGAGCATTAGTGGAACCCAAAGGAAGTGTACAGTTTAGTTAATAGTAATATACCAACGTTGATTTCTCACTGTGACAAAAATTTCATGGTAATGTCAGATGTTAGCAGTAAAGGAAACTGGTTAAGTGGTAGGACTTCTCTATATCTTAACAACTTCTCTCTAAATCTAAAAATACTCTAAAAATGAATTTATTTTTTGAAAATAGGATTACTTATCCATCACATTGATAAAATAGGTACTGGAAAATGACCAAAATGAGCATATTTTGCTGACAGGATTGTAAATTAACCATATAAGAAAATTCTTTGGTATTAGCTAGCAAACCTAAGTCAATTTAAATAAATTGCTGAGCCTGGAGAAACTTTCACATGTTCAAAATATTTATAGCATCATTTCATAAGAAAAAACTAGAAATAGTCCATCTAACTAGTCTGAAAAATAAAATGTGGTACAACCATTCAATAATATACTATATATATGCCAGAAATAGAGGTCACATCCATCAGCACAGAAGTAGCTTACTATATAATGACTGAAAAAAAATCAGGAAAGAGTATACTCAGTATTACTCCACTTATATAAAGTTAAAAAACTGAATACTATATAACTTAGCTATATGTAAGAATATTTTAAAGTGGTTTTTCCTTCAAGTAAGGGAATTATTATAACAAAAATCTGGAGCATTTTCTTGAGAAGGCAGGAGAAAGGTGACCAAGGAGGCCACACAGATTTTTACAGTAGCTAATAATGTTCTCTTAAAAAAGCATAGCTGGTAGTTACACAGATGTTTGATTTACAGTTATTCTTTAAATTTTATATTCCATCATGTGCATATTTTATAAATTTCTAAATTTAACAAAGTATTAAGTAAGAACACAGGTGCATCTATTCTTACTGTGGCGGCCTGTTTCTAGGCACTTCAGTTACAATCTTCAGGAAACAACTAACCTACCGTCCTCCACTACCAATAGAGGTAAGGTTGGTGTCTCTTAGGCCTGACCTTCACTCCTTCCTGTTAGCCTTCCTGCTCCCTAGTGCCACTCCACTATTTCTGCCACCACTGTATAGCTCTGGCAATTTCCTCTGGCCTGGATGGCCTTTTTCAGTCAACAATCATGTCCCAGGCACTGTTCTAGGAACTGTGGGTATAGCAGGGAACAAGACAAGCAACCTCTTCCGCAACAAGTTTAGATGCTAATGATGGTTATGAGGATCATCAGTGCAATGATGATTGGCAGTCTTATTGACATGAAATTCTGTATTATTGTGGTTTTTAGTTTCATTTCTCTGATGATAACAATACTGAGTGTTTTATGTGCTTATTAGTCATTTATGTATCAACTTTAAAGAAGTATCTATTCACGCCCTTTGCTCATTTTCAAGTTGAATTACCTTTTTATTATTGAGTGCTGAGTCCTTTATACATTTTGGGTACTGTATCTTTATGAAATATTTGACTTGCAAAAATATCCTGCAATTCTGTGCTTATCTTATCACTTTCTTGAGTGTCCTTTGGTACACAAATTTTTTTCTTGTTGTTTGTTAAACCCAGGATCTTTGCATTAAGCTATATCCCCAGCCCTTTTTAATTTTTGAGGCAAGGACTTACTAAATGGTACAGGCTTGGCTGAAACTCGATATCCTCAGCATCCTAGCATACTAGCAAAGTGCCTTAGTTTTGATGAAACCCAGTGTCTTTTTTTTGTTTTATTGCTTAATTCAAAGTCACAAAGACTTAAACTTGTGTATTCTTTGAAGAATTTCATAGTTTTAGCTCTTATATGTAGGTTTTGATTCTTTAAGATCATTTTTATATATGGTATGAGATTGTGGCTCAAAATCATTCTTTTGCATGTGTATATCCATTTAGCATCATTTTTCAAAAATAAGAATTTATTTTGTAGAGTTAATTTTTATCATACAATCTTGGTAGAGTCATATACTACTTCTTATAATTTTTTTGTAATTTCCTATGGGTTTTCTATATAATTGCTTAAGTCACTATAATAAAGACAGTTTTATTTATTTCTCAATCTAAATGCATTTTACTTCTTATCTTACTGCATCCCAGTACAGGGTTGAGTACTCTACTACACATCCTTGACTTGTTCCTGATCTTAGGGGAAAAGCATTGTTTTTCACATGTAGATATGATGTGAGTTATAGTTTTTATAGATTCTTCTTAGTTACTTTCTCATTGCTGGGACAAAATACCCAACACCCACACCTTAAAGAAAGAAAGGTTTATTTTCACTCACAGTTTATAGAGGATTTAGTCTATAATTGGCTGGCTTCAGGGCAGAATGGCATGCAGAGGGACATGGTAGAAGAGAAACAGTCCATAGCAGAGTAGGCAGAAAGCAGGAAGAAGCAAAGCAGCAGCAAATCTCTGCTTATACTCCATCCAGGCTATAAGCCTTTTGATTGGTGCCACCCACACTCAGGGAGGGGCTATTGTCTTTAGTAAATTCATTTAACCACACTCAGAACTATGCTAATACAATATGTACTGATCTAGTTATTACACACCCATGATCCAGCCATCTCTCAAAAGCCCCACTTATGAAGTATATGAGGCTTTGAGGGAACATTTTAATACAAGCTGTAACAGATCCCTTTCATCAGAAATAGGAAATTCCATAGTTTGTAGTCTGCTCAGAGCTTTTACTAGGCTGCAATGTTGAATTTTGTCAATTTTTTTCCATATATATTCAGATAATCAGATTTTTTTTCTTAATTTGTGAATTGCATTTTTTGTTTTCAAATGTTAAGCTAACTTGTATTCTTGGGATAAATCCCACTTGATCTCCATGTATTAAACTTTTAAAGTTAGACTGGGTTTGTTGTAATTGTTTGGTATTATTGCATCTAGTTTATGAGAGATTTTAGATTGTGATTTTTCTGTCTTGTATTTGTTGTCTGTTTTTAGCATTATAGTATTTTTCCATACAATGGGTTGGGAAGTATACCTTCTCTTCTACTTTCTGCAAGAGTTTTCATAGAATTTGCTTTACTTCTTTCTCAAATGTTTGGTAAAATTCACTACTGAACTTATCTGGGCATGGAGTAATTTATGTGGGAAGCTTTTAAACTATAATTCATTTTGTCCAGGCTGGGGATTTAGCTCAGTAGCATAAGTGCCTGCCTGGTAAGCGCAAGGTTATGAGTTCAATCCCATGTATCAAAAAAAAAAAAAAAAAAAAAAAGTTCCTCAATTTATCTATTTCTGCAACAGTTCTATCAATTCTCCTCTGATATAGTTTAAAATTGTTATTGGGTGCATATGGTTTTAGGTTTACCTCCTCTGGATAAAATGAGTTTTTCTTGCTATAAAATAATGTTCTTTATCCTTAATAACATTCTTTACTGTGATATCTACTTCATATGACATTTGTATAATGACTTTAACTTTCTTTATATTACAAATAGCAAGCAATAAACTTGTTTTAAACTTATTTACATTTATTTTAACAATGTGTTTCCTGTATGGAGCATATAGTTGGGTTTTGTTTTTAAATCCAATTAATGAGGTATGTCTTTTAGTTGAAGGATACATTATATACATTTGTGGTAATTGTGTAACTAGGCTTAAATCTACCATCTTGCTTAGATGATCACTTTCTTTGTTCTCATGTATAGTCATCCAGTTTCCCTTAGTAACAGCATCCTACAGAACTTTAGTGTATTATCAAAATCATCACCTTCATTTTTAAAAGTTATTTTCAGTGAACAGAGAATTCTAATACAGATTTCTTTCAATGCTTTATAGATGCTATTCTACTATTTTCTTGATTAAATTGTTTCTGAAAATAAATGTTATCTCTGTTTCTTTGTATGTAACATGCCTCTTTCCTAGCAAGATTTCTCTTAAAACTGAATTTGACTATGAAGTATCTTGGTGTCATTTCATGTTTCTTGTACTTAGAGTTCATTGAGCTTCTTACATATGTGAGTTTAGTTTATGTCAATTTGAGGAAATTTCAACCTACATTTTCAAGTACTTGTCTGTCTCTCAAATCCTTTATTTCCCCAGGGTATCCAATTACACATATATTAAACTGTTGGGAGCTGTTTCGAAGTTAACTGATGATCTTTAAAAAATTGTTTTTATTAAAGTCTATGTCATATTTTATTACATAATTACATTCACTATTCTTTGTTCTAAATTGCCTAACCTGTTAATTCTATTCAATCCAGACATTAATGTTTTCATCTCTATAAGTTTTTTGGGGGTATTTTTTTTACATTGCCCATGACTCTATTAAACTTTCAACTGTATCTAATACAAATAAAATAAATTGCCTACTGGTTTTCACATCTATGGCAATGTTGGGTCAGTTTTTTGGTTTTTTGTGTTTTTCATTAGGGATTGTATTTTCCTGCTTCTTTGCAAGCCTGAGAATTTTTACTGAATAGAAACAATTGTGAATATTACCTTGTCAATTGTTAGACATTTCTGTATTTATATAAATATCATTGAACTTTGTTCTGGAATGAAGTTACTTGGAAACAGTTTGATCCAATGTTATATCTTTTAAGATGTGCTAACTAGACTAGGACAGTATTTAGCCTAAGACTTAATATGCCCCCACTACTGAAGCAAAACCCTTCTCTGTGCTCTACCCACAGTCTTAAAAACTAAGAGACTTTCCAGGCTGAACAGTGGATGCAGACATTTTCCCTGGTCCGTTATTGTTTATTCTAAATCTTTTTAGATTTCTTTCCTTACCCTCTGATGATTTCGTCATATGCATTCATGGATCTCTGCTGAATACATGAGGTGGTCCCTCAGAAGATCTGTTTTCTCTCCTTTATGGTAGTTGCCCCTGCATCTTCTTGTTAACTTGGTCTCTCTGGACTCAGTTGTCTTCTACATTACTGGACTCTATCAGGTTTTATCTGAGTTCTACTCCTGATGCTATTGCTGAAAACACTATCATGTGCTGGAGCAATCATAGGCTCACCTTGTTTCCCATCTCTCAAGAATTCTGGCCTTTGTTGCTTGATGTTCAGTGTCTTGAAAACTATTGTGTCATATTTTATTGCTGTTGTTTAAGAAAGAAGAGACAAATCTAGTCACTGTTGCTTTATGTTAGCAGAAATCAGATTTGGGGGTTTCGGGGTCATATTAAAGCTTGTTTACAAGTTAGAATGATCTAGGAGAAAGGGGGAGGAGAGGGAGATTATGCTGCATAGAAAATGATTAATTCCAGGAAGAAAATCCTTGAAAAGGCTGAAAAGACACAATCCAAATCCTTGGTGTGACCTTACAAAGGAAATGGTGTCCTTTTCCATTGTTACTAGAGTCAGGTATGTGGGTTCAGCTGTAAGTGGGTCAGTAAAAATAGTGCAGTGGTTAGAAGAAGTATCTTAATTTGGTTCTGTCAGTAGATACTGAGACAAGTTGTTGAATGTAAGTCATTTATTTTGGAAGACATCCCAGGAAATGCCATTATGGGAGTGGGGAAGGCAGGAAATATTCTCAAGTGAGTTACCACTAAAAGTAACTAAGGCTTACTGAGCATGAAAATGCTTCAGAGTGAACCCAATTTAAAAAGCTGGGCTTCTTTTTTTTTTAATGTACCAGGAATCGAACTCAGGACCTTGTGCTTCCCAGGCAGACACAGTATCACTGAGCTATATTCTTAGCCCCAGCTGGTCTAATTTTACATCAGCTTTTGTTAGTTCTTTGTTAAATGAAGGACATTAATTCCTCCAGCACTTTAGTGCCATGCACAAGGCAAAGTAGCTCTGGTGGACAGAGAAAGCCTTTAGGTAGAGAAGGCAGATTTTTGCAGTCGAGCCCAACCAGCCTGCTCCAGAATGGAAAGGCTTCAAAGAAAGGGGCACCAGCAGCCTCTTAGCACATGCTATAGGTTGGTCTTTGCTGCTTGATGGCAGTATTTCATATATACAGTATAAGGCAAGGGCACTGAGGTAGAAATTGGAGCAGACAGGAAACGTCCAACAGGGTATTCCAAGTGAGACTGCATAGGTTCTATGTGATACTGCTATTGGTCAATCTTTCCTTGTAACATTGGCACATGCAACCATTTCCCCGCATTCCCACAGTGCTAGGAGTCCACATGACTGTTTCTGGCACATAGCACAGCTGAGAAGTAGCAAAAAACAGTGAGACAGCACTAAGTATGGTGCTTTGGTTCTACATTGGGTGAGTTCTGTGGTGTTAAGAATTGGCTTCCCAGATGGTACAAAAGTCCTAGCTTATAAATGGAACTTTTGGAGGGTGACTGGATTACGGGTGTGTGAAACTGGATTATTAGTCTATTAATTGGTTTAACATGGTTCTGGGTGTGGATAATAGACTTACTGAAAAGGGAAAACCTACCCTAGGTGTGGGTAGCATCAGCCAGTAGTCTTGTGGCCCTGATGGAATAAAAAGGGAAAGAAGAAAGAAGTCTCGCTGCTTCCTGTCTGCCACATCATAAACTATTTTTCCTTTCTGATGTTCCTCTGCCATGCCACCCTACACTGGAGCCAGCCTATTATGGGCAGAAACCTCTACAAACTGTGAGCTAAACTAAGCCTTTCTTCTTTTAACTTGTGGGCATCAGGTATTTTTGTCCCAGCAAAAATACTAAGTTACTAAGAAAATAGCTAAAGATCACTAAAGAACAGCTTCCTAATAAAGTCCAGCTAATATCAAAAGAAAATTTCTGACAGCCAATTGACACTGAAAGTGTGATCTGTGGTTTAGCACCATTAGTGCTGCCTGGAATCTTGTTGAAAATGCAGAATTAGATCCCAGCCCAAAACTGAATGAATGTACCAGACCAGAATTTGCATTTTAACATCACCAGGTGACTAGAAGGCACATTGAAGCCCTGGAGGTCAGGGCCAGCCTCTTTCCCTCCCTTAATCGTTTGATTCTGGGGCAGCTCAGCTGCCTCATCTTAGATTTTAGGCTTTAGTGCAGATCTGTCCCCTCTACCCCCCAAGAAAGTCTCTATTCTCATTGCTGGGCAGGAAAATTATTGTAAGTATGTTCATTATGATGATTCTGCAAAAAACAGGAGATGGTAGAATCATGGTCAAAAAAAAATATGATGATGCATTTCTAAAAGTTACCATTGCAAGTGGTTAAAATTAACAACAATAATAACAACAATGTCCTATTGCTTAATTTATTTGAACTGTAGCAATCCGGAAAAGTCGTCAACTCAAAATGACTCATTCACTGAAGGTTCTGAATAAGATTCTAAAATCACCACCCATGGTTTTCCTGTTCTTTGAAGTGACAGAACAAATGACAGTAGAGATGGGCACTGTCCTCTGAGTCCAGAATAAATGATACACAAACATCTCAAAACAATAACATCCTCATCTAAAAACAACCTGAAATAAGGATGTTATTTCTGCAATTTGCTCGTGCTATTCAGTGAACATTTGTGCACCTGTGTGTACAGACCTAAGATCAGCACTGTTTTGCAGGCCGTTCTGTACAGTTGATTATCACACTTGTTAATGTATCTTCCATTGAAGTCCTGATCTAAGGACATAAAGATGAATTCATTGCTGAGAGCGAAAACTTCACTTAGTAAAAGATGAGAGATCTGGTGAGAAAAGCCATAAAGGAGATAGAGAAGATTAAGGGGAAGAGTCTGGAAAGTGTCCCAGGAAGTGAAGGATTAGAAGGGGTTTTGATCAACAATTTGAATTAAAGGCACTGTTTGAGGAGTGAGTGACTGTGCAAGGTCCAAAGGGGTATAGAACCTGTTAAGGCTCTTCTAGAAATACAACTCATGCTTTGGAAGGGAAATTCAAGACAAGAAGCCCTCTGGATCATGTAACAAATATGCCACAAATCCTGACATGTTTTGTTGGCATCTAGGATTGTGACAACCTCTGAGTGACTGCTGAGTCCACTGCTCCCTAGTAATCCCACATCCAAGCTATTTTTCAGTCCATCTTTGGGTGCTGTGCCTGTTGCTTTCTTTCTTTCTTTCTTTCTTTCTTTCTTTCTTTCTTTCTTTCTTTCTTTCTTTCTTTCTTTCTTTCTTTCACATCTTTGCTCATATAGGAAATGCCTATTCATCTTCCAGCTGCAGCTCTAGGTTTGTATTTTCTTTAAGGCCTCAGCCTGTCTCATAACACTAACCCTTCCACTCCTCAGCTCAGATGGGATGCAATGAACAGGTAATAACGGGTAGGAAAACTTAGGAGGAAAAGAGTTGAACAAACATTGGGACAATTTAAGGCTGAAGTACTTTCAATAAATGCAGCTGTGAATATCCCTAGGTAGTGGGTTTTGATTGAAGAGAGAGACAGCAATTGCAGATATGTGAGTCATCAGTAAAGCAAGTGCATTCATTTATCTTCCTTATTCTACCCTGCACATCTTCTTCCTCTTCTAAAAGATGAACCCAGCAGCCCTCCTAGCTCTTATATCCTCTTTTTATTCAAGGACAGTGCATCAGCAATGCTCCTTTCTCCTACCTTATAAACTTTTGCCTCTCCAGTAGATCAATCTCATTAGGAATCCTAATTTCTTACTTCAAAACAAAACTCTTAAGGAGTGCACCCCTATGGTCCCACCTACTCAGCAGGCTGAGGTGGGAGGATCACTTGAGCCCAGGAGTTTGAGGCCAGCCTAGGAAACATATTGAGACAGACCCTCATCTCAAAGTAAATAAAATGAATTTAAAATATTGAAAAACTTGACCCCACTTGCCCTTCCAGCATCTGCCTCTTTTCTCTGCTTCCTTTTATAGTGATTTACTGAATTATCTGCCTCTTGTGTATACACTCTCCCAGGGCTCAGTCCTTGGACTCTTTTCTTCTCTGTATTTTATCTTCTTCCATGATGTCTAAGCCTCTTGCATTTAGTGTATCTCAAAGTGAACCCTTAATATTCTTCTTCCAAATGAGATCTTCCCATATTCTTTCCCATTTTGGTTAATGCCTATTATACTCTTCCAGAGTATTCAAGACAAAACTTCAGTGCTGAGAATGATGTCAACAAAACAGCAGAGTAGGCAGCTCTAAGCTTCCATCCCCCACAGAAACATCGAAAAGTAAGCAGAAATTGTCAGAACCAACTTTGTCAGAATTCTGGAAAACAGTCAAAGGTTCACAGCAACAACTAAACACTGAGTTAAAAAAAAAAAAAAAGTTCAAAACTGTAAGGTGGTTACCAGGAACTGGGGGAGGCAGGAATGGGGAGTTACTATTTAATGAGTACAGAGTTTCAGTTTAGATCGATATTAAAAAAAAAAGTTCTGGAAATGGATAGTGCTAATGTTGTAAATGATGTGAATGTACTTTATGTCACTGAAGCATACACTTAAAGTAATTAAAATGTTAATTCTGTTTTGTTATCATTTAACACAATGTAAAAAGTGAGACAAGAAAATCATCTATAGAGAAGCTTTGTGATATTTTCACTAACCCTTGATCTACTGCTTTGGCTTGATGGTAGACTTGAAGATATTAGCTTATGTTCTCACAGTAGTAATTTGGTCCCCAGTTCTGGAAAGAGTTGAGCAGAATTTATTCATAAAATATTGCATAGGTCAGCTCTCACCTGTCTTAGGGCAACCTGAAGGACTGATGCAAGACACTTATCTTTGTTCTGCCTTAACTTCACCAAGGCCAGAAGAAAAGCAGACCATATTCTAAAATATTACATGGCTGACTAGCAACCTGCAGATCACCAAAAGCCAGGAAGGAAAAGCTAGGCAATGTCCTTAGGATAGTGGGATATTCAAAACACCCCTATACAATTCAGAAAACTTGATCCTAGAAGACCTCAAACTTATTTTCCTAAGCTTAGTCCCCAAGTTCAGGGGAAATTCAGGTAAGGTTGAAGATGATTCAGAATAGAGGGAAATCTGGGAATACTGAGAGACATGTTTTAGCTCTCTGAGATTTTTTTGTGGGTGAGTATGGAGTTTCTGTTTTATTCGTTTTTGTTTTGTTTTGTTTTCTCTCTCTCTCTCTCTCTCTCTCTCTCTCTCTCTCTCTCTCTCTCTCTCTCTCTCTCCCTAGCTCCTGGCATTCGAGAAAATCTGTCAAACACAAGCTAAGGAACAGAGACTTCAGTAACCACACAGGAAAAGGCATAACACCTATGAAAAAAATAATTAGGAAAAATCGTTAGACAAACTGGTTACTATTGCTTTCAACCACTAAACAACCAACCACACAGACAAATAAACAAACAAAAAAAAAAAACCAGAAAAATCTCCATCAGTGTCTAAAAGATAATGATTTACATGATTTGAAAGATAAATGCATAAAATTAATTATAAATCTATGTTATTGAGCATACAAAGATGTAATCTGTGACAACATAATGGAGGGACAAAGCTATAATGGAGGGAGCAGTTTTTGTATGGTATTACAGTTGGTATCAGTTCAATTATTTTGCTATAATTTTAGGATGCTCAATATAATCTTCATGATAACCACAAAAGAATTACTTAAATATCTCAGTAATACATATTGAGGAAATGAGAAGGGAATCGCAATATTTCACACACATAAAAAGCAGTAATGGAAGAAATGTGGGATGAAAAAAATATATGACATGTGTAAACCAAATACTAAATTGCATTTTCTTTATGCATTAAATATGAATGAATTAAAATCTTCAATCTTAAAAGTAGAGACAGCAGAATGGATTTTAAAATCATGACCTAACACACTGTCCACAAAATGCTCACATTAGACCAAAGATATAAATAGATTTTAAGTAAAAATATATTTATATAAATTGTGGCCAAAGAGAATTGGAATGGCTGTACTATACCAGATAAAATGGACTTTAAGTCAAAAAACCATTACAAGGAGAATATGTTCTGATAAGGCATTAGTTCATCAAGAAGACTAAACAATTACAAGTACCAAATAAAACAGCACCCTCCAAATATGAGGCAAATTTTAACAGAATCAAAAGGAGAAATCATTCCACAAAACGGAGACTTCAATAACCACTTTCCGTAATAAATAGAATGTCTAGGTAAAAGATCAATAAGGAAAGAGAGAATTTTTACGATACATAAACTAGATTTAACAAACATAGAACACATCACCTACAATAATGAAAGACACATTCTCTTGAAGTATACATGCAACAGTCTCCACCTAAGCTACACGTTAGACCACAAAGCAAGTCTGAAAAGATGGAACCATATGAAGTATCTTCTCTGGCCACAATGGAATGTAGATATCAATAACAGAAGGAAAACCAGAAAATTCAAACATGGAAATTAAGCAACAGTTTTGTTTTGTTTTGTTTTTGAAACACTGGGAATCGAACCCAGGAGTGCTCTTCCATTGAACTACATTCTCAGCTCTTTATATTTTGAGACAAGTGTAGAAAAACTATGCAGGAAGGATTCAAACTCATGATCCTTTTGCCTCAGCCTCCCGCAGTGCTGAGATGACAAGTGTGCACTATGGTATCCAGTTTATACAATATTATCTTAAACAATCAATGGTCAAAGGATAAATCACAAAGAAAAATGGAAAATAATGAAACCTTGAAATAATGAAAAAAAAAATCCTAAACATACCAAAATGTATGGGAAGTAGAAAAAAGTGTTAAGAAGAGCTGATTGTGATTTTAAATTGATAGTACCATAAAGCATTAAACAATGTGCTATTCTGAGTTTTTTCAAAACTTTACAAATTAGTAATAAATGATATTAAAAGTATTTAGTCTTAAAAAAACATTTAAAAACTTAAAAAAAGTAAAAGTAGGGACATTCCTAACAATTTTACAGAAATGTAAACAATTTTAAGAATGCTATGAACAATTGTACATTAACAAATTTGATTACCTAGATAAAATGGAAAAATGTCATAGAAACACACAAATCACCTAAGTTGACCATTAAAAAATAGAGTAGTAAAGAGATTTAATTAATAACGAAATGCCTCCTCAAAAAGACAGGCCCAGGATCACATTATTGGATCACAAATATTTAAATAATACTGATCCTCAAATTTTTTTCAAAAAATTAAGTAAGAGGGGACACTTTCTCTCTCTCTTTTCTGAGACAGGGTCTCTCTAAGTTGTCCATAGCTGGCCTTAAACTCACTATGTAGCCCAGGCTGGCCTCAAACTTATGGTGATCCTCCTGCCTCAGCCTTCTGAGTGTTGGATTCATAGGCATGCACTACCACACCTGGCCTCTACCTTATTTTATGTGGTTCATATTACCCCGACCTCAAAGCTAGATAAAGGCATTACACAAAAAGAAAGTTACAGCTTAATATCCACTATAAATATAGATGCAAAACTCCTTAACAAAATACTAATAAACTGGATATAACAACATATTTAAAGGATTATACATCATAATCAAGTGGGATGTATCTAATGAAGGAAAGGATGATTCAATGTAAGAAAATCAACATAACACACCTTAATAAAACAAGGGAGAAATGCCATGTGGATTATCTCAACTGATGCAAAAGAGGAACATGACAAAATCCAAAATCCTTCTCATTATGAACAAATTTAGAAAACTAGAAATCAGTTCTCCCTTCCTGTTATATTCTAATATTGCTTTTCTCTCCACTTATGCTAATCCCATCTAATTATTCTTACTGTTCTTTGAACATGCCAAGGACATATCTCAGGGCCTTTGTACTTGTAGTTCCCTCCATTTGCAACATTCTTCACACAGAACCTGCCTGGCTAGCTCTTTTACCTTCTTTAGGTTTTTTCAAGTCATTTTCTAAATGATGCCTTTCTTGCTTACCTTATCTAAACTCAAACTTGGAATGTCACATTCTTCTTCACTTTTTTTTTCTCTTACTAAAAACACTATGCATTTTTTAATTTATATATTAGTTATCTGTTCACAATGTAACTACACAGAGCAGTGCTTTTTACTGTTTTGTTCACTACCGTATGCTTAGTGGCTATGATGGTGTTTGACAAAAGTACAATGATTTAATTAATGCACTTGTAAGTGATTGTAAATCAAAGTTACAGCACAGATGAAAGTCCAAGAAGACTGTGCAAAGTAATAAGGGATATAAGCCAAGAACAAACGCTGGTGATCACCACCATGCAATGAAATCAGTGATCCTGTGGAGGACTAAAGAGCAATGCTACTGAGTTGAATATGAGAGTGAATCTTACCCAGATTAGTCATAACCTCACTAAAAGCAACAAATGAACTCTAACACAAGACAAAAAGAACTGTGAAATCTCAGTGCCTGTCACTTAAGGCTGAAGGTTTTGTTTTGTGGTAGTAATCAGGATTGAACCCAGGACTTTAACACTGAGATATATTCCAACTCTTTTTATGCGTTTTTTTTCTGAGACAGGTTCTCACTAAGCTGACATTTGTCTGGGCTGGAGTCAAACCTTTTGATCTTTCTGCTTCAGCCTAAGGGACCAGTGAGGTCTCTGTCTTTGTCATCATAGTCCTATACACACTGGGAGGAGACAGTATAGAGGGAAAGTCCAAGGAACTCCACCACTGGACCTGTGTCATTAGGAAGTAAGGAGGTAACCTGTCCCCGTCTGACAGCTTTTTTCAAGAGTGTTTTTCTAATTGTAGAATTGAGGCCTAGTGTAGTATTGAAATTATAGGAATGCCTGGCTTGAGATGGATTTTTAAAAGAACTATTTGCTAAAATATTTTATTTCAATTACCCTAAAAGGTAGGTGTGGGGAATTACAATGGAACTCTCATAATGTGTGATGGTGTACACTTAGAATTTCTATCAGATTATTTTATGAAAAATTTTAAACTTTGAAATAAGTGAGTCCTTCCCTATATAAAGGATCCTTGTGCACTGCAATTAATTCACAGAAAGTGACTAGTGTTAAATGCTAAGTGAATTCGTCTCCCACAACTCATCCCCCTACCTACTCATCCAGGATCATAACTCCATCCCTAATTCTGCACGTTAGAAAAGTATTCAGTAACTGTTGCTTGCCAATAAGAGAGACTAACATACTAGTAAATCAGGTTACAGAACAAGACCATTTGGGCAGGGGAAGACTACTTTATCTAACAGTCTTTTAAAAAGAAATTAGATAATACAGTGCTACAACCATCCTCTGCTGTGTATTCTTCCTCCAAATGCTAGCAGAGCCTAGCAGAGTGGAAGAATGGATCCTCACTGAAGAGGTTTGGGCAATCTTGCTTAGTGAGGGGGAATTCAAGCTGTACTTTGAGAATGAAATTTTCAAGTGCACAGTTTAAGATAAAGCATGTGTGTGGTAGTGGACAGTAGGCAGTAATGAAATGGGATATGAACCTAGAATGTAGGTGTACACTTTGGCTAAAAGCCTTAGATGCCCACTTCATACTATTTTAGGAAACAAATCAAAAAAATGACATAAGGAAATGAGACTGACTTTTAAAAACTGCCAATTGTCTTTCTCTTATCAACCAACATGACTCTAAATATTGTGTGAATGTATTATTAGTTCATTCTGCCAGCTCCAGTGGCTTAAAATATTTCAGTGACCTCCAGTGGTTCTTAAAGACATACATTTTTATCGTAATCTGCAAGTTCATAGCTTGGTCTTTTTTCTTCCTTCATTTTGGCATTGCTCTTCTTGTTGCTGCCACAGTAACTTACTCGAAATTATTCTCCCACAACTCATCCCCCTACCTACTCATCCAGGATCACAACTCCATCCCTAATTCTGCATATTAGAAAAGTATTCAGTAACTGTTGCTTGCCAATAAGAGAGACTAACATACTAGTAAATCAGGTTACAGAATAAGACCATTTGGGCAGGGGAAGACTACTTATCTAGCAGTCTTTTAAAAAGAAATTAGATAATACAGTGCTACAGCCATCCTCTGCTGTTTCAAGTTTTTTTTTTTTTTTAATTTTTGAAGTTACTCAACTTACCAGGATTTAAACTCAAGATTTCTTGAGCTTAAAAAAAAAGTAAAGCAAAATAAGTATGTTTTCAGTTAGTAAATTTGTAAGCATACAAGAGAGAAGGCAGTGTGAGCCTTCTCACAAGACAGATCTAAACCTATTGTGCTTAAAGTTTCTTCAAAATTTCGACAAGTTTCGACAAGTCTTAAATGCTTACAAACCTGCGAACATTGTTTTTTCACTATTCTTTCTGGGAAAGGTCTTGCTTATAATGGTACTGTCTCACTCTACTTCCTCTTCTATGGGATCTGTGACACATAATTGAACTAAAAAAAAACCAACTTGAATCAACTATTTCTGTGTAAAGGTACTCAGAGGTGATGAGCTTTGCTATACCAGCCTCACTCCTACAGTAAGCTCCTCCGATAATCAATCTGTATGGTGGCACAAATGTGTATTTTTAATTTGTGGTCTGGTATACCCTTTAACTTCTTTAAGCCCTCATTTTCTCTGTATAATGTGGGAGTAGTATAACTACTGGAGTAAAAAATAATCGTGATACCTGGGTTCACGAACTTAATTCTTTCCATGATTCTGGTTGAAAACCGAACTGGACAAGAACCAAATCAAATTTTCCCATAAGATCAACAGCGAACCTAACTACTGAATTGATACTGAGTACCTAACTCTGTGCCTGAACGTTTTACACACACTATTTGCCTCACCTTCATAATTTGCCAATGGATCCAAAATACTTTGTGTTATGGGGAAATCAACTTGCAGCAGGAATGCAACCTGGCTAAATTTATGTAAGCAATAGCTGAAGAAACCTGGGATTTAAGTTCAGACCACCTGACTACTATTTTCTTTGTACTATTTCCTACTTTTGCAGGCTATTATGAAAATTCTGCAAAGAAATATATTTAAACAGCAAGATTTCCACTCAAACTATTAAGACTGTGAACCTATTAGAGGAAAAACCAGAACCTAATCTAAGATTTTAAGAGTGAAGAACTCATTACTGGAGTACAGTTACTTTGCTAAGAGCAGCATATTTCTTATGCTGCACACGTTCTCAATTTAAGAAGAAAATAATTCAACTGAGCACTAAGTCAAGGGCTTGAAATGTTTCTCCAAAGACATGCTGATAGCCAAGATGCACATGAAAAAAATGTTCATTATTGGCCATCAGGGAAATGTAAATCAGAATCACAAATGAGGCACTTTACATACTAGTATGATTATCTTTAAAAAACGAACACCGAGTGTTAGGAAGGGTGTGGAGAAACTGGAGCTCTCATACACTGCTGGTGGGAATGTAAAACATTCCGTCTCTGTGGCAAACACTCTGGTAGTTCCTTAAAAGGTTAAACTGAGATCTGCATAACCCAGCAATTCCATTCCTAGGTTTACACTCAAGAGAACTAAAAACGTAAGTAAGATTTGTACAACAGTGTTTGTAGCAACATTTTTCAAAATTAGCCAAAAAGTAGAAACGATGCAAATGTCTATCAACTGAATTTTTTTAAAAAATGTGATATATCCATGTGATCGAATGGTCATAAAAAGGAATAAAGCACTGATACTTGCTAAAATATGGGAGTCTTGCAATTAAGCTAGGTGAAAGAAGTTAGTCACTAAAGACCGTATGATTCTGTTCACATGAAATGTATAGAATAGGTAAATCCAGGTACAGAAAATAGAATGGTCACCAAGGACTAAAGTGGCAGTGGTGATGAGGTGTTCAAGGATACAGAGCTGAAAATGTTTTAAAACTGATTATGGCACTGGGTTGCCCAACTCTGAATACTAACGGCCACTGAACTATACACTTTAAATGAGTGGAGACATAGCATGTGGATATCTTAATAAAGAGGTATGTTAACAAAAAAAAACTCATTTCACCATTTGTAATCAGAAATACTAGGCACTTACTAAAATTTGCTTTAAACTGAATGAATTGTTACCATGGATTAACAGAATTCTAGTAATTTTACAGAACTGCACTATAGCGTCTGAATCTAATTCACAAATATGACTTAAAATTAATTTTATGGATGAAACATGAAAATGCCAATAAACACAATGCTAAAATTTTTAGTTAATAGATGTCTGGAGAGCTACAGATGGCCTTACCATTAACCCACTGAACTGAGAAGCCTAGAATCATTCATGTTTTCTCTTCCCTTGATCCCTCCTGTTTATAAACAGGAGGGAATAGAGTTCGGTGTTTGTTCACTATGGTATCCCTTGTGTGATAAATTCATGCAGTACTTGCAGTTAGTACCTTTAAAGGGAAATATCTTTACAACTCATATGGATATATGCAGTTTCACTTGCCATTCCGGTGAGTGAACATGTTAAGGCTAAATTCTTAAAGGGGCACAAGTAGACTATGCTGTTAGAATATGCAGAACATAACTATTAAAGTTGTTCTTGTTACCTGATCTATGACTATTTAAAAGATACTTTATTTTATAAAAACTTCTTCCATCTGTAAGTAATGGATTGATTGTAACAGGGAGCTTAACCTAGAATACATGGGTAGGTTTAGTGGCACATAAACCCCTAAAATTGTATGTTGTGTGTGAGACACAGCATGTATATTAGCATGTGTATCCTTTTGGTGGAAGTTCATAAGATTCTATGACCTATGAGAAGGTAAAAAATTATTTAACTAGAAACAAGTATACAAGTTTTTTAAACATAACAGCCAAGCATGGTGATGCATACCTGTAATCCCAGCACTCGGGAGGCTGAGGTAGGAGGATCACTGTGAGTTCAAGACCCAGCCTAGCCTACAAAGTAAGCTCAAAGCCAGTCTCAACTGCATAGTGAGGCCCTGTCTCAAAATGACCAAAAAAAAGTTTTTTAACTTCAATTTGTACAGTGAAATGATATCCAACAGCTCCATCTATGGGTAAGTCACTATCACCCAGTATAGAAATTGACAACTACCAGAGACCATTGCATATTATGAATGCTTGTGTTGAAATCTTCAGTATTGTTTTAGTGGGAATTTATTAACCATAGTATCACAGCTTTTTTTTCCAGATAGATGCAAAATTAGGAGACTTGATGAATTCTACTTACAGTACTTCAGCACCAAAAAATTGGGCAGTAATGCTGATATATGTATGTACAATTCAACATTTGTCAGTCTTAAAATGCTTATTATAGTGAAATCTTTATAAAACCGTTAAAAACTTTTCTATTTACAGTTTTAAAAATGAAAAGTATAGTTTCCTTTGCCATAACTTGTCAAAACTCTTATCCTCCCTCATTATCCCTCACTCATGACAGATAACAATCACAAGACCAAAATACACTGATTAAACAGTGTCCTAAAAAAGGTAGAATGCTTAAAAACATTACATTTAGATCTATAAATCAACTTTTTATACATTTCAAAGGGGCTTAAACAAAAGTATTTAAAAATTATTTTAAAGTTTCAGTCCAACATGAATGTGCAATTTCAACATTAAAACAGCATGTGAATGAGTAATTTGTTTTTCTTAATGTAAATGAACATTTCCTTTGGGCCAGAAAAAAAACCTTTTTCCTCTACTTTACAATAATACATATTCTAATAATTTTCTTGAAGGGCACTGGAGGAAGAATGGGAGATGGAAGGAGATACAATCCTGGTTTACAAGAAATGTGTCAGAAGGACTATGGCCTGCTTTGAAATGTTTACACTTAAATAAATAGAAGACAAGTGTGCTGCCTAGAGCACAAAGGAAAAACACAATAAATTAGCATACAACAACGAGAATGTACAAGCCACCCAAAAAGCACTCCTATACTGGTTACGGATCTGTTTTCTGCCATCCAAAAAGGGTTCTTTAATGCCAGTATTTTCCTAGATATTTATAAACTAATTATCAACTGAGCAAACATAAAACGTTAACCAGTTCAACACTTCCAGGGATTTGCAAAAACATACAAGATTTTTAAAAACTATTCATGACACATCATTTCAAAATACAAACTACTCATACTCTTTTTTGATGGCAATTTGCTCAATGGAAACCAGTTGGGAAACATTCACAGGAAAAGTCTCTTTCCACTGCAAGACAAAACTTTTCCATTGGCCATGGTCCAACAGAGAAAGAATATATCTGAAATCTCTGTAGATGTGCATCTTCTTCTTTTTTTCATCTCTTTTTTCTATTTTTTTTTTTAAGTACATCCCCTGTGAGTTTTAGTTTGTTAAAATGCTACTCCTGCAGCAATATCTTATTGAAATACTGCTGTTTTAAGGTCCATAGCTTAAGTACAGGCAAAGTGCTTTTTTTTTTCCTTTTTCTTATTTTTTTTCTTTCTTTGACATTAGAACTCAAGAGTTTCCTGGACACTTGGTAACCAAGCAGGTTTTAAAGTGCATTCCTGTATCCAAAACACTAGGACCGTTCAGCAGAACTCTGAGAGGGGCTAGGCTCGGTTCCATCCTCCGTGCTACTGTCTATGTCCTGCTCCATTGCTGTCTCATCGTCATCCAGCTGCTGACTGGTGAAGTTGTTTAGCTCAAGAAGTCCACTGGGCTCCACAACCACATTGGAGCTGGAGTGACAAGGAATAGCATACTGGGGAATGGCCTGAAAGAGAAGTTACAGGAAACAATCTTTACAGTAAGAATAGGTAACATTAAGCTTTTCCCCATACCTAGATAAGAAAACTGACATTTATTGGAAATCTACTGCATGCCAGGCAGTGTATTAGGTGCTTTCACGTATGATATTCTACTACATCCCCATTAACAATATTATAAGGAAAATATTATTCCCATTTTACAGATGAGGAAACTAAAAAGATACAAGGCTTAATCAAGGTCACACAGCTATCAGCGTTAATGCCAAGATTCAAATCCAAGTCTTGTATAACTCAAAGTGATCTTTCCACTCCTTAATGACACCTCTACAAAAGAGGCTAAAGTCTATTGCCAAATTCAGGAGATAGAGTTTAAAGAATACTTCCATTTGATCATTAAGAGAATTATATCAAATTTTGCTCTTTACTATCTCCAAGGTGAATAATTAATTTGCTGATATCACAATACTGTATATTGTAATCCTTTTTAGTGGTTCGAAAGGACAGTAATTTGTTTAGGACACAGGACAATGAATTATACTGAAAATGAAAGTAGTGAAAACATTCAAGTACAAGAAATGCCAAAACTTGTCCTATAAACAAAAATACCAGTAGACAAACGTTACCTATGGGCCTTTGGGTAAGTAAATATTGTAGGTATATTGCCTTGCCACATTCTTTTTCTTCATCTTTATTAGACATATTTTTAAAAGGGGCATCAGAGTTCATGTCATATCCTTGCTAAAAACTATACAATTACTTTATTTTATATTTACTATACAGTCAAACTCCTTTCCAGGGCTTCAGCATCATGCTAAACACATTTTACCTTAGGACTTTTGCACTAGCTCTTAAATCCTTTTCCTCCAAAACTTTGTAAGGTTGGCTCTGTTCTATCATTTGCATCTTATCTCTAATGCTTTGAGTCAAAGAGTTAGAGATGCTTTCCTTCAATGACCACCAAACTACAAGTAATGGGTTGGTCCAACCCCTCACCCCCTGTTCTACTATAGCCTGTTACATTTCCTTCATTTCATCTACCATATGTTTGTTAAACTGCCCCACACTTTTGGAATGTAAGCTCCAATGGACAGAGTACAGATAATGATTATCTTATCCACTGTCAGATGCCCAGAGCTTTCAATAAGGGTTACACACATTAGATGCTCAATAAACATTTGAGAAATGAGCAACAACACATTTTGAATATTAAAAACCCCAGAGCAAAACTGAGTATGAGCACTCTGGAAATATACTGAACCAAAATAACCTTTTAAAGAGAGACGTGAATTTAATTTTAACACCATCAAGAAAACAATGCAAGGGCTGGGGATTTAGCTCAGTGGCACAAGTGCTGCCTTGCAAGCATGTGGCCATGAGTTCGATCCCCGGTACAGCCCCCCCCCGCCCCCCCAAAAAAGAAAATGAAAGATGCCTAGACATTTGTCCCATGGGTGGAGTTTTGTTTCTCTTCTCCCACAGAGTTCATCTTTATGAAAAAGTTTTAGATCGAGTAAGAAGACATGGATTTTTTTAGTTCAGCTCTGGCTCTGACTTGCTGTGTGACTCAGAGTAACAATTGCTCTATTTCTTGAGCCTTACTAATCCTATATAAAATATGATAGTTGAAATATATATGCTCTAAAGATCCTTATGATTTTTATAGGCTATAAATTCCACTGAAATAGACTCCTTCAGGATAGAAGATATGTATCTTGTTTACTCTCTTATCCTCACATTTAGCAGAGAGCCTGGAACATAGTAGTTAAACCATATGTGTGGAATGAATGAAGAAATGAACCAATGAATGAAATCAGATTGTTTATAAAGGACAATGCTTATCATTCAAAGGATTTCAATTTTTTATTTCATTTTTAAATCAAAGACATTGATTTTTTTATAGAGCATTCTTCAAGAAACCAAATCACTTTACAAACTTCTACATTTAATAGGTATTACCATAATTCCACACATAATAGATATTACTGAATCAATAAATTCAATACTTCAGGAAAAATAAGCATAACTAATCAGATCTGAAAATGCTTTAATGATGTATTAATGATGAAAATAACTGGCGGTTTCTTTATTGAATACTACTTTACGTCAAGTACTTGACCAAGCATTTTATATAAACTGTCTAACTTAATTTTAAAAACAATGTAGTGAGGTAGAGCTTGTCTCTATTTCACAGGTAAACAAACGGAGGTACAAAGATTAACTCAGTTGCCCAAAACCACAGTGCTATCACGTATGAGTGAAAGGTGGGAATCAAATCTAGTCAACTGTTTCCAAAAACTTGGTTCTTAATCATTCTGCTACTGGCTGCCTCACTGACACTGCACGCCTAGCACATGGACATGCTAAAACACGAGAATTCTGTGTAGAACCTACTCATAAGCTATCATCCTTGATATGAAGCATATTATTTTTCACTATTAGTACAATGCAGAAAATTAATTTCCAAATAAGCTATCCAAAATTATTTTCAATGTAGTGAGTATTCCGATCTAAATTCCTAGTAGCCACAGTAATTTTTAGTAAAATTAGTAACAGACACCATCTCCTGGACAATCACTATCAGCCAAATACTATACTATACTAGGTGCTTATTTTTTGTGTGATCCTATAAAGTGGCCATTACTTATCCCCATTACATATGAGGAAATCAAGGCAGTGACAATAGCACTGCCCAAAGCAGTGAAAAGCAAAGCCGGGAAACCACTCTTTTTCCATTATATATGCTATCCCTTCAGGAAAAACTTTTTAACAAAACTTTTTGTTAAGAATTAATTTGTTAAATCTGTTTTTATAAAGGGAAACACATTATTTTGATTAAGTGGCTATTTCCACTTGTTTTATTAAGCTCACATACTTAATATCTTAATTGGTTTAACATTGATCAATTTAAATTAAATTCTCTTATAGCTTGGTATCATGGCAAATTTTGAGAAGAGTAGTACAAGAACTACCAAGTCATGTAGCACTGAATTTATGGTAAGTTCTAAACAATTCACATGTCAATAAATCCAAATTTTCAGTTACCTAAAATCTATTGCTATGATACCTTCCCAGCTACATACCAGGTTAGGAAAAAACAACAAATGTTAAGAAAACAACTTAATACCTTGCAAAGAGAAAGGAAAAAAGCACAACTCTTAAAGACTAGTCTGGATTCAGTAATTCTTAATCTTCATCTATTATGCAAGATGGTAGATGGCTTTAGAATGAAGAGAATGTGAAGTCCAGGAAGATACACTGTCAATAAATCATTCTGTTATGTTAACTGGTCAATGCAAGTACCTACTTACCAATGCAGGCCAATAAACCATAACAAAATTATTAAAATAACAATGATTGAAATAAAAAGCAAAATGTATAATTAATTCTAAATTAGACAGAAGGTATTTTAGAAACATTCCTGTAGAACATGTTTCTCCAGACATTCCAATGAATTGATGTTTGACTATCCCTAGAACTATAAATTTGTATCAAAAACTAGGACAGTTCTTGAAATTAACTTGAGTAGAATTATCATTTAGCTATATTCCAGGATTTTTTAAGCAAAGATTAAGGATCCCAAAATGCAAACCCAGGAAATTACTGATCATTTTGGTTGACTTGCTGAATTAACAAAGGGAGAAATTTGGCTTGTAATTCCTAAAATCAAGCTGACACATGGGCTCAGAGCCCTTCTCCACCCCTACAGCACTGTGTGACAATACCCACCAATTTTTGATGATTCTCTTCCAAAAATCAAACACACATTTATATATTTGTCATAATTATTACACCAAGTTTTTCAAGCACCAGCTCAAAGACAGTCTCTATTTCTTCTTGCTACCTAGGCTTGACTTTTCCTGTGATGTTCCAAAAATGCACCAAACCCACAACCTCCCAACTGCCCAAAATTATTCATCTTTTTTCCAATTCTTACCTGGATAATAATTTCTGCTGGGCTCTCTTCAGCTTTCTTTTGGCCTACATTCTGAATACGCATGAACTGGCCTGTTGTATGCACTCCTGGTACATCGATTTTCCTGGTCGTTAGGGGAGGGCCAACAGCAGATGGACTTGAACAGGACTCTCTACATTTCTGTTGCTGAGGAGTGGAATTCACAACCCCTGCCACCACCATATGGGTAGAGGGTAATGATCCTGCTTCACCAGTGAGCATACTAGTGGCAAGAGCCTTCTTTGGGGGATCCACTACCATATGCTCTACATTTGTATCAATCTGAGCTTCCATCAAAGACATTTTCAAAATGTCTGAAACTGCTGTCTTCTCAGAGGCCTGAATGGGAGATATGCTTGTAACTGGTGATGTCAGTTTAGGCACAGAACTGACACCAGTTATCTTTGTAACTGTGGGAGGCTGGCGCCCCTCAAAAGTTATCTTTGTAACAGAGGATCCTTGGGTTATAATTGGCTGCTCCACCTGAAAATAAATTGGGGTTGTGTGTGTTACAGCTACATTTCTTTGAGAAAAACTAATTAAACACCCCAAACAATATGGCAAAAGAAACATTCGTGCGGTATACAAGGAGGACACTTTGAAGCTCAGGGTTTTAATAAAGAGGGTTGAATGGGAAGGATCTGGTTACTTCTAAGGAACCTAGGGAAAGAGGAGGGGTTGAAAGAACTTTTGTTCAGCCAGCCAAGGTTTACAGCAATAAAGGAAAAAAGTCACAGCAGCCTAGTTTTCTTTAGAAATTTATATCTCTAAACAGTACACCTTCAACCTGGCTCAAACTTTATGTAGTTGTTGGCTTTTTAAAATAAAAAGCAGTAGGATTTTTGTTTCTCAATCTTTTGCTTCAAAAACATTTTCACAAACATATTATATATATAATTTATAATATACACATACACACATTCAGATTGCTCCAGAGCCACTGATTTTTGTTAATAAAATATTTCTTTTGATTATCCACAGTAATTCCTCTGCAATTTAAAGATAAATCTAGAAGATGTATTTATTAACTAGATGGCAATGATAAACTACAAAGGAAGATGTTCAGTGCAGTTCTTTAAAAGACTGTACTTAGCATTATTGCTAGAGAAATAAGTTTACAGGCATGAAGATATTTTAACTTAAAAAATAAAAACTTTGGAATATCGCTTCTATGCACTGTTGATCAATGCTGAAATGATTTCATTTACAAATGCCTGGAAAATCAAGTTCTGAGTGCTACGTTTTTTTTTTCTTCCCTAGTATCAACCTTCTGGTGGGGCAAAGTAATACCAGTATAATGAGCTTTTGGATTTCCTCTTGCCAGGAGAAAGCACTGCTATCATGATATCAGTGATGCTCTCATTTTTTTCCTTGAACAGAGAAGTTTAACTTTGCATGCTATCAATATTCCGTTACCTGGCTTGCCGGCTGTTTCTCTGATGAGGCGGGGAGCGACATTTGGCTCTGGGGGGTTTGGGGTTGCACGTAGATTTTTGGTTGGTTCGGAGCCTGCTGCAGCTTGGGGAGTTGCTGCGTAGTTTTCACTGCAAGCACCTGTACTACAGTTTGCGGGGGCTGTGCCATTAAGGTAGGAAGCTGCCTGTCTTTGGCCACCATAGGATGCTGTGTGTGCTGTACATCTGGCTTAGGCTGTGCTTGTTCTTGCTGGAGAGGGGTGAGTTTTTGATGCCTGATGGAAAGCTGGGGCATTTGCGGGAGTTTGTGCTGGAGCTGGTCTGCCTGCAGGTGGATGGTCTGCTTCTGTTTAGTCTGGAAGCACTGCAGAGTTTTCACTTGCAGCTGAGTCTGTTCCAGCTGGGGCTGGCTAAGTTTTTGCTGTTTAGCTGACTGTGACTGAGTCAGGGCAGATCGGTAAAACAGACCTGTCTGAGGGTCTAAAGTGTCCATCTCTTCAACCTCGCCCTCCTCAGTTCCAAGTTCCTCGCTGTGTTTGGTAAAAGCAGTGTGACTGCTTAATGCCTAAGTAAAAAAGGCACAAAGTAAGAATGAAATAAGAAAAACACCTACATTGCTACATTTTCTTTGAACTGAAAAAAACTTGTTTATAAGATTCATTCAAAATTTTTTCAAGAGCCTAAGAAGATCAAGAAGCCTCAAGGGACTTTAGACAAAAACCTGTAATTTGAACTTAAGACATGAAGTACTTCAAAATATACTCTACTCACTACTATTGGAAAAGTCCTAGAGGATTTTTAAAGATCACAGATTAGAGAAATAAGGTGAACCTATAATCCCCAAAAGAAGAGACAGGCTTCCTGACTCAGCAAATAGCTATGTAGTCCATCCACGAGATGTTCATCTGTTTAAAGAAAGAATGCAGTAGCCGAGGAACAAGGCATCCAGGGAAAAGCCAAGGTTCTCAAAAGCCCACTCTGGCTGGGTACATATCCAGTGCTGTCGGGAAGGTCAGGGACATTGTCTGAGACAGTTGCCAGCCCAGTCCCCACATGGGGCCTATCTGGGAGAGTGCAGATGGCTCATCAGGCTTCAGCAAGGTCTCCTGGTGCTCAGATTCCAGGCCTACAAGCAACAGCTTCCTAGAGACCTAGCTCCCAGGACAAAAGGAGGGAGCCCAGGAACAGGATTGGTCATTCCTGTGAGTGGAAAGGAGACTATGCCTGATGTCAGTTATAATTGCAGTGGAAAAAGGCACCACCCTGAGTGATAGGGTTAGGGACAGCCTGTCAGACCTCCTCTAAATACCTGCAGAAGGTCAATGTCAAGATGGTGTCATTTAAGGAACAGACCTAGCAAAATGTCTGGCCAGGTGGCCTCTTCCAGGACACCACAAGATCAACCCTATCCCTATCCTTCCTGCTGCTTTGTCACATACTACACAGCTGCTCTAAACTTTAAAAACAGATTCAAAGAAGTCTCCTTGTATCCTAATGACTTAATAGATTTTCAATTCAAACCTCTTATTGCCTTTTTAGTAATTTGCCTACAATTAGGTTCAACCAGCTAAGCAATGGTGACTTGTAAGACTATTAAAGAAAAGTCATGCTTAAATCTGACACCTATAATATAACTTAAAATAGAGGCAGTTCACTTTGGGTTTAAATCCTGGTTTTGCCACCTGGGGCAAGTTACTTAAAAGAATTCTGTAAGCTTGAGTTTCATCACTTGTAAAAGAGGGTAGTACATCAACCAAGCAAGATCATAATGAGAAGCAAGCAAATTAAGATATTTAAAACTCAAAGCAGTGTCTGACAACAAAATCAACAACTTATTTCTTCCTTTGCCCATTATTCTTAACTCCACATGTTTCTGTTTTATATTAGTTCATTCTACTTTCTGTTGCATTTCTTCTTTAATTGGTTGTATATAGTTTAAAAAGTCTAACATTAAGTTCAGGCACTGTGGTACATGCCTATAATCCCAGCACTTGGAAAGCTGAGGCAGGAGGATCATTGCGAGTTTTATGGCTAACTGAAATGCCTAGTGAGACCCTGTCTCAAAGGAAAAAAAAATTCTAATATTTATTTTCCTATTTTTTTCATAGTGTTCCCATGAGGAATCATTATAAAAGTATAAAACAAAAAAAGAAAAAAAAGAAACCCAACAGCAAAACAAGTCAAATGCTTTTTCATTTCAGAATCTTATTTACTTAAGTGATAAATTCTTCCCTAACAGTAAAATACACAGAAGGGACCAATTCTTTGTTGCTGTTGTTGTTTAAGAATTGAACTCAGGACCTTGCACTTGCTGGGCAGGCACTTATGCCACTGAGTTATATCCCTGGTCCGAAATATGACCAATTCTGATGACGTTAGATTCATCTAGAACTCCCTATGCTTTTGAAATGCTAAGCATTCATAGAAGATTTAAGAATACTACTTCCTAATTATTTTGTTATTAACTCCCTAAATTCATTTTCTCAAATGCTATAATTCAATTATTTTTCCTCTTAAAACAGGAGATGAAGCCAAACATTATTTTAGGAATGAGGCAGAGAAGAAAGGAAAACAAAGAAGAGATACAACCTGCTGCATGATATGGGTGATTGCTCCAGGAGAGGATGCTGGGATGGACTTCACCACCACTGAAGTTTGTGTTGCAGTCTGTGACTGAGCCACATGCTGGAGCAGTGTCCGCTGGGCCTGAGAAGGTTGTTGAGGCTGGGAGCGATGGCTGACTGAAAATAGAGGAGGTGATGATGATATTTCTCCAGAAATCGCCACAGCATCTGTAACCAGTAGTCATTTTAAACAAATGTCTATGAACTTACATCACACAGAAAGTGGTAACTAAGAGGCAGAAGACAAGAACCTGCTCATCTATGAGCTGTGTGACTCTACAAAGGTCTAACTTCTGTGAGGTTGTTTCCTCATCTGTAAATCTGGGACATAAGAGCCAAAATGATAAAAAGAGAAATGTATACAGAAGTGTTGTGAGAACTAGTATCATGAAGGAGTAACAAACCCTTGATGATATGTCCTCTTGTGACTTATTTCTTTCTCCAAGGATTTTTATCCCATTGAGATAACAAAGCAATAATGGGATTCTTAATGGACAATTCCTTAAAGGATAATAAAGCAATACAAGTTCTTTAATCTATTGATCCTTGTCCCAAATGCAATACAAACATTAGATACATTCACTCTTTTTCATGAAGGGACACTGCTTGATAGACTACAGTTCCTAAAAATGCAAGAGGTTAAGACGATATTGCAGAAAATTAGACTAAGAAGTACACTTAGATTCTTTCTTGATTTGCTAACAACCAACTATCTGAATGCAAAGAAGTCACGTACCCTCTCTTAACCTTAAAAATAGGATAATAAAGCCTTGCCATTTCTACTTGAGAGGACCAAATGAAGTAATAGATTGAAAAAAATGATCCTAAAGTTATAAAGTTTTGAACA
Source organism: Hydrochoerus hydrochaeris (assembly GCA_004027455.1). NCBI lineage: Eukaryota > Metazoa > Chordata > Mammalia > Rodentia > Hydrochaeridae > Hydrochoerus > Hydrochoerus hydrochaeris. The sequence goes on from PVLA01000067.1 coordinate 363,143, forward strand.
AATATGAAATAGAAAAATCTTTTATCTCAGATTTAGCTCATCTGAACAGTGTGCAGTACAGTGTAGGAAACCACTTCATTTCTTATTCTTTTTTCTACAAAGATCTCATGGAATACCCAAAACAGTACATCTATATAGGCGCCAATCTATTATTTAAACATTTCAATTTCCACTTTTAAACAGTATAAACACTTGCCACTTCCAAATCTATAGAACTTTAAATATACTTACAATTACTAGAAACTCTACCTTTTGAATCAGGAACAAACGAAAATAAATCTGTATATTAGTGAAGGATTTTGAAGTTATCAAAACTCTAAAATCTATGGTTCTAACATTGAAATATTCTCATCTAAACTTTTAAGTAGTATGAGTTCCATGCTTAGAAAAAAATGAGGTGCCCAAAATATTATAGAAATCAATATGAAAGTGCTATTTTATGTATTACCAGGACAGATCTATAAAATTATTCAGTGAAATATAAAATTATTATTTATGACACTTTTTATCTATATTCACAAATACAGTGTTTCTCTTGTTGCTGTAAATATGACATATGATAAAAGACTATAGGCAGCATCATGATACTTTTATAAATGTCCTTCCTTCCCTTACTGTATATCACAGTATGTTTAATATTTTAAAAATAACCTTTTCTCATTAGTTTTTTGAGACAGAGTCTCACTGTGTAGTCCAGGCTGACCTCAAACTTGTGGCCATCTTCCTGTCTCAGCCTCCAGAGTACTGGGATTATAGGCATGTGCCACCATGCCCAGCTTAAAATTATTAATAAAATATTCTGTATTTGTGCAAGTGAACTGAAAAAAGTAATTAAGGTTTATGTGAAAACAACTACTGAAATAATTTATAATATGACAGAATAGGAGAAGAAACAAATTATAACATTATCAATAAAGTTTTTAATGGAAACATCATTGAAAATGTGTAAAATTTGATAAATAATAAATTTCTGATAAAATCATCGGATTACATGGAACATTTCTGGTGCTCATACAATTCTTCTTTTTTGGGGGTACCAGGAATCAAACTCATGACTTCACACTTGCAAGGCATGTGCTGTGCCACTGAGCTATATTCCCAGCAATTCTTCATAATTATTGCACTATTTATTTATCAGTACCGGGGTTATTTACTTATTTATTGGTACCAGGGACCAAACTCATGACTTTGCACTTGCCAGGCAGGCGCTCACATCACTGAGCTAAATCCTCAGCCCTTATTGCACTTTTTAAACACAGAAAAAAGCCAGACTTGGTGGTTCATGCCTGTAATCCCAGCACTTGGGAGGCCGAGGCAGGAGGATCATTGTGAGTTTGAGACCAGCCTGGGCTACAAAGTGAGCTCAAGGCCAGCCTGAACTGCATAGCGAGACCCTGTCTCAAAAAGACAAAAAACAAAACAAAACCACAGAAAAAAATGCATTCAATAGAACATTGTCTAAAAATAATTAGCCCTCAACATACTATAAATTTCTTCACAGAAAGTCCCCTAAGTTTAAAAAACTTAACTTTATTAAAGTCTGAGGAAATACCCACTATGGAATGACATAGAGGCCAGAGCAATTGGCTTTAAGTTCAACATGGCTGCATGTACAATGGACAAAGACAGTGAAAGAAGGTCATAAAATGAACATTCAAAAAACAAATGAAGTGATCTTAACCAGGCTATGTAAATACCAACAGCTATTTATTTCTTTAACCATCTTTTTTCCCCAGAATTAAATTGCTAATTGTGAGAAAGCATCCCACTACTCTACAAAAAGAAAACTTTTCTCCCTTTCATTAAGTGGATCTTACCTTTCCACTATGAGATCAGAGTAGAACGCATCCATTTAAGTGATTCCCCCCAAAACAATCACCTTTTACCTTCAATTATACTACAAATGTATGCACACTACTTACCTAGAAGGGGAAAAGCAACCTCTGTCCCCTCATCAGTGCGTTCTGAAAAGGATAAGGAAGATATCATAGGTCTATTCATCTATTTACCATCTGATAATCTAGTCTGTCCCATAATACTCAGCTCCCCCCAATATAATGGCCTTTGCTTTAATTAGCTTTTTAAATATCTCTAAAGAAAAATTCTAGATGACTTTCCATAATTTTAACTAGATTTTCCTCTTTGGACAATACTAACCCATTAGTTCTAATAATATCTCCTAAAATGATACCAAGAAATTCCTTTTCCTCTATAACCTTCAGATATCTGTAACTTTTTATTTTTTTGCAAGTATATGTAAATTTATGCTCTCCTTTAACCACTTCTTAAGAAAACTTAAGACAGGAGTTTTCTACATATTGCTTCAAAAGTTATCTCTTCTAACATAATTATTCAACTACCATTTTCTAAACTATTTCAAATCTCAAGATAATAAAGTGTCCAAAACAGAAAGTAGTGCGGCCTACTGAAAATATGACAGAAAGAATATACTATCCTCTTATGTGAGTTTTATGTCATCCAAAAATCTCATTAGTGTTTTGCTGCCAAACCATATTTTAAGCAAGTATCTAATCAGCTTTCCATAGAATTGCTAAGTAGTTACAGGGATTCAAGATTTTCTTCATTCATTTTCCTTCTCTCTCAACTCACAAAACTAAAACATCCAGATACATAAAAATATTTATTCTCAGATAAAAAGTTATTTCACCTTCTCTCTACCACTGTTACTTTATATTCACAGATACTATTTATGGCCAACATACAGTTTTACACTACTTGCAATTTTTGTAATATCCTTTTGATTTTTTTTTTTTTTTTTGTCATAAAGACAAGGTAAAATCTAAGGAACACACAAATTTTTTTCTGAAAACAAAGGAAAAAGACATAGAAATACAAAAAATACATTTTTCCCCTAATGACCCTTCCATGGAACCGAGAAAGGTAGCTTCCCTACCTCGGTACTACATTTTAAGAGGATACCTACCAGTAGTGATATATTCAGCAACTAGTTCTGACTCTACCACAGCAATTGATGGGCTCTCAGGAGAATGTCTCTTTTCCTGGGTCATCTGAATAGGCACTGCCATTTGACTCAAGTCAATAGTAGGTTGTCTTGGTTTAGATTCCAACTTTTCTTTTACTGCATAAAAAGTCAAGGGGAAAGTTAACTTTTATTGCAAATAAGCACTAAAACTTGCACTGTCCATGGTAATAAAGAACCACACCTGCATGCCACACCAGCAGGGACCAGAGAAACAATGAATTGAAAATAGGAGATTGCTACATATGGCATTAAAGTGTATAACTTCCATAACCATACCCAGCAGTCAACTAAATATTCATAATGCAATCACACTAAAATGTCTCCATTCCCAGTTATCACTAGGTCAAACTAGTGGTTGTTTCCCTCATATAAATTCCCCTTAGGTTATTTCTTTTATCCCTTGAAGTTGCGCCTGATAACCTTGAGTTTACCAACCTAAAATCAAAGGGTGAATAAGCAGTACACAGCATGGTTTGTTCTAGGGCACATCTGTCTCCAAAAGCATAATTCAATGACCAGTATAAGTTGAGCTACTAAAATTCAAGATGTCTCCCAAATAAATGTTACAAGGTCTTCAACAACTTTTTTTTTCAATGACTCTTAAAGAATAAAAATTTTTACTGTTAGGAAAAACTAGGCTCTCTGTTGGTGCAAAAATATCTGATAGGACACTCCAGAATCAGGAATGGTTTCTGTATATAGATTTGCTCTCTATTTTATCAGTTTTTCTGCAAAAATCTCTTCATTCAAAGTTACTACCTCTATAAAAAATAAATGGAAATAGCTGAATTTGTCAAAGAAAAGTAGCTGAGAAAACACCTGAGGCCAAAAATAACACCAATAGAAGGACTAACTTAAAACAGTGGTGTTTTGGGGGTAGTACTGGAGTGGAAGTTACAAAAAATAGTAAACAGTAGTGATTAAATCCATTAAAATATCATTTCCCTCAAAGACACACTTTGACAAAACCAGAATTATTATTTTAAACAAAGAAAGCAAAACAAAACAAAGTGAATACAAGACTCTACACAAATAGTACAGTAAACTAGAGATCAAAAGATGTGGAGCTTCAATCTGCCACTTAACCAACTGGGTAACCTCTCTAAACCTCAGTTTACTTATTTATAAAATGAAAGGGCTAGATGAAATCATCACTATGGTCCCTTAAATACTCTGATACTCTTTGACCTACTATAATACAAAACTCAGTATAACTTACATTAGGTTTTCCTAGAGTTTATAAAAAATATTTAGTAACCAGAAATCCTGTTAGGATCTTGTTATATGAGTATAGCTTTGGATGGACATTCAAGTGGATAGCTTATACAAAGAAATAAATTTGAAAGTAAAATTAAATTAGAATTTTAGCAATATCTACTAATGATATTTTATTGATCTACAAATATCAAAGATGTGAGGGGCCCTTTGATTTGCAGCCTGCTATTATTAAATTCTTGTACAACTGGCTATTCCACTGCATCCATCTTTATGCCTAGAAGTGACAAATCTACTCCTTTCTGGGGTAAAAGGACTGCCCACTTTAAGTAGGAGACAAAAAAGCTCTGTCAACGTTCCATTCTAAAGACTTTTATATAACGGTGCTTCAGTACTCCTATGCATATCTTAAAGAACAAGTAAATAGAATGTGTCAATAATTATAGACAAGTCCAGAGGGGAGAAATGTGTTCCAATAATAGCAAAAACATATATATCAGTGGTAGTATTTTAGCACAACCTATCTTGAGAGAAAATATGCTTCATTCAATTGAGCATATGAATTCATACCTGTTGTCTGTTGGAGTTCTAACAGAGCTTTGATTGTTGAAGTAGCTGATTGTGATTCATTGGATACATCCTGATATATTATGGTAGGGCTAGTCTCCATTGCAATCTCATGTTCTGACCAATCCTGACGCCGGGAAGCAATTACATGAACTACAGGCTGGGAATCTGTTTTATATTAATTAAAAAAAAAAAAAAACTATAAACAAAGTTTCTCTTTAAAATAAAACAGTTTGTTTTTGTTATTTTATCTTTGCATTTACTGTAAATTTCTGCTTTATCACTGCAAGAAAACTGTAAGTCCATTATCTTTCAATTCTGTATTTAGTTTTTCAGTTAATTTCACAAGCTAGACACATAGGTATCAGAATCTATATGTAGCACTGAAGCTTTAAAGAAGCTTTTTATACATAAAGAAGAATGTATAAAAGCAAAGTGTAATTCAATGTGATAACTGACATAAATAGATGTGCATTTGTGTAGGCAAGTCCATGTTTGGTATAGTAATAACAAAATGTGGCAAGTCTTACTTTCCCTAATGCACTTGAAAATGTATTCTGTGCTACTGCCTGATCATTCATTCAACATTTATTGGGAGGGTGAATTAACAAAAGAAAACATTACACATTGACAGCAAGAAAGTACAAATGATCCAGAAACATCATGATGTAACAGGACAAGTGTAACATTTAGAGGGCAAAGTCATAGTTACACACCAAATTCTATCAATATATATGACAAGCTGATTTTTTAGAACTTAATTTCTATTATTTCTAAAATAAAAATAACTATCTCAGGGTATTTGAGGATACAGTAAAATGATATACAATCGTGTACTGCTTAACAGGAGCATGCTCTGAGAAATACTTTATTGAACAATTCTGTTATTGTGCGATCAAAGTGCGTATTTACATAAACTTAAGTGGTACAGTTTACCATACATGTAGTAGGCTATATAGTATAGCCAACTGCTCTTCTGTCATAATACAGTCCATTATTAAAAAGTCAGTATGTGGAGCATGGCTGTGAGTGTGCCTTATAAACAATGAAGGACAACAGAAATATTAGAATGTCCAAGTTCTCAATTCTAAGACTCTAATTCAAAAGCCTATTACATTCATGATTGTAGGGAGCAGCTGAAACTGGAAACTGAACACACCTGCAGGGCTGCTGCAAGGCAGGGGCAAGATAAGATGAAGACTGAGGACACCTGGTTCCAACTCCAATTAACTAAATAAAGACTGTAGCCACAGGCATTTCACCCCTGTAGTAAAATGCAGCATAGAGATCCTTTCCTAAAATACTTCTTCTTAACATAATTTGTTACTAGCAAAGTCCCTAAACCACTCCCAAGGTCTGTTCAGTTACCTGCGTTGTTTGAAAAAAATAAATACAAGCTGCCCAGAGGTATCCCACCTTAGTCACCAGAGTCCCCAAACTGCAGAGGATTTTGATCCTCCTAGAGCCCTAAAATCATAGCACTCATTTATTTAAGCCTTCACCACACACTCATTTGGGAGATTGGGTATCTAGGCCAGGTCCCTGATACATAATATACAGGTATACACGTAACCTAGGTTGAACCAGACTATTACTTCCTAAACAAATTTTTTTTCAGACAATACATGGGCAACTATGAAAAATACAAAGATATCTTAATTTCCTATACTCAAATTTAGAGTATGATAGTAGAAAACATAAAATGTATGGCTTTATATCTTAGGGTAAACATCAAATGATTAGGTCAAGTACGACATAAAAAAGGTAAGAGATTGCTTTAAATTAGGTGATCACTGCCCCTGCATGCACACCAGCTTGCCATCAGGCACACTTCCCACCAGTAACCAGCTCCATCAGGGTGGCAACCTTGCCCATAACCAGCACAGGCTGAGAAAAGCAGCAGCCAGTCCTGCACCAGCACACCCAATGGCCACCATCAGATACCTGTAGCCAGCATTAGCCAGGAGAACCAGTCAGTCATGCTTCAGAGAAATTGTAGCCAACATGGGAAGTGCCTGGGACCCCACTATCTGCTTTCTGGAGAACCCAGGAAAATGTCAAGACAAAGAAGCAAAAAGTAATCTCTAGCCTCCAACCCTGCAGAGCAAGTCCAGGAGATGTAAACATCAAAGAGCTTGGGAGGTGCAGATCTGAAGTTTCTAAAGTGAAGGCAAATGAAGTAAAGAAACAATTTTATGAGGTTATGAAAGAAATTAGAACAGAAATAAGATCTCAGGTAAAAGAAGAAATGAAAAATATAATAAAAGAATTGCTGAGCATCTCTAAAGACATAGATAAAAAATAAAGAAGCATAGGAAGATGAGGAAAACCTTGAATGAACAATATAATATAGAAAGCACAAAACAGATTCAAAGAGATATTTAATTAAGAAATTAAAAACTCGACTGAAAGCTGGCAAAATTGCTTGAAAGAAACTAAAGATAAACTTCCAGATCTTGAAGACAGGTTTGCAGCTAGCAATCGCAAAAGGGAAAGATGTCTTAAAAATAACAAGGAACCAGGAAATAATTCAATGGCTGCAAGATGACACAAAGAAAAATAATTTAAGAGTGATAGGTGTCCGTGAAAAGGCAGGGGTTAACACAAATGACATAAAAAGTCTATTTACAGAAGTAATAGCAGAAAACTTCCCAAGCAAGGGAAAATGATGTGACATACAAATTATTGAAGCATTTAAAACTCCAGCTAGCCATAACCAAAATAACTCTGCATCTAGACATAGAATAATGAAAATGCCAGAAAATCAGCACAGGAATAGAATATTAAAGAAACACATCATCTACAAAGGAAAAACGATCAGAATCATGAGACTTCTCAATATCATGAAGCCAAGAAGAGCTTGGAGGGAAGTATTTCAAGTCCTGAAAGAAAACCACTTCCAACCCAGATTAATGTACCCTACAAAACTATCTTTCAAAATTAATGGAGAAACAAGGTACTTCCATGACAAAGAACAACTGAAGGAATTCACAACCACCAAACCAACCCTACAAAAAATACTGAAGGATAGTCTAGAGGGGATAAAAATGACCATGGTTCCAGGAATAGCAGCAGAGGGGGATCGCAAAGCAGGGCAAGCAATTGAATGGAGGGAAAAGTAGGCAGCCAATGGCAGGAAAATAGCAAGACAGCAATGAGCCAGTGCATTGTTGGCCATAACCATTAATATAGATGGCCTCAATTCACCAATACAAAGAAATAGGCAGAGTGGATCAGAAGACAGGATCCATCAATATGCTTTATACAAGAAACACATTTAACTTGAAAGGAAATTCATAGACTAAAAATCAAAGAAGAGAAAACAATGCTCTATGTGACAGGGAACCAGAAAAAAATAGAGATAGCTTGCCCATCAATGGTATAATGGATAAGAAAATAGGGAAAGCTACTCAGCTTTAAAGAAAGATAATCTCAAGGCTCTTGTAGGCAAATGGATACAACTTGAGATCATGTTGATGGGTGAAATGGTTCAGAGTTACATAGATGTACATCATGTTACTGCCCTAGTATAAAAAACTAAAGGAGTTAGTGGGATCCAAAATGCACGACAGGTATTGTGAAAGTGAAAGGAGAGAAAATGTCAAAAAAAGGAAGGCAGTGGCCAATGTTAATCTATTATCTTGTTTTGAGGCCCTGTATTGTCTTCACTGTTCTGGTTTTTTTGATTTTATTATATTTGATGGCATGGATAGCTATTTCAAAGATAACAAATACATTAGTCATTAATGATTTCCTATTATTTTGTTTCAGAGCCCTATGTTGCTTTCATTGTTTTGTTTTGATTTTGTTTGATTTTATTATGTCTGATGGTATAGGCAGCTACTTTGAAGATAACAAGAGACATTACGGTAGCCATTGCTGATTTCCTTTTATCTTGTTTTGAAGTCCTGTATCACGTTCATTGTTTTGTTTTGATTGACTCTATTCTGTTTTATTTCATTTGGTTTCATTCTCTTCAAAATAAATAAATAAATAAATAAATAAATAAATAAATAAATAAATAAATAAAGTGGTCAGTGAAAATATTACAAACAAATGAATTCACACAGCCCAGAAAAACAATAATAAACATAACAAACATTTAATGCTTGCATTTTTAAAAAGCCATACAGTTGTACAAAATATTGGGGCAAAAGGAACAGCTCTTCTAATAATGAAACAGCTTTCCTGAAAATAACAAAATCAATATACAATAGATCTAGAATTTTTAAATACCATTAATAAACAGTATTCCTTTCTCTCAAATACTGAGTAGAATGTAAGTTACACGAGGGTTATAAATTTCAATCAAAATTCCAAAAACATATGTAAGACTGAAACATGCTATCCCACAACTGTAAAAGTAATGTGTAGCATGTAACAGGTTTTTTTTTATTCATTCTAAGTAGACATGTATAATTTAAATTTAAGAGAACTGATAATATTAGCAAATCATTACTTTTATATAATGTAAGTGCTCAAACTTAAGAAATTTTCAAGATAAAGGAAAAGAATAACTTTGCAACTCAACTCTATGAGACACATCAAATAACCATAAGACAAAAAGTGCAATTTTAGAGACCAGGTAGAAAGAGATAAGGAAAAATATTACAAATTTTCACACAGAAACAACAGAACCTGTCATCTCAAATAACAACACCCCATAGGGTAGGAGATGGTGCTATCTCCTTTTGTTCATACTTAGAACAACTAACCCCAAGTATATCACTGCAATAACTATGACACAAAACCATTCCTTGAATGATTTTCTCCTCTATTTTTGGCTTATGCTTAGACCTGAATAAATCTACTGCCTACCAAGTTTGATCAAAGTACAATGCCTGAAACATCAGGAGTCTGATCTTGTTACCAGAACTATCTGCTTATAGAGCATACATCCATCTAGACTTCATATCTCTTAAGGATAGTGTCCTGCTACCCCTCAGACACTCTCCCCACAAGTCATTTAATAAATCTTTATTGGACACTTACTACAGGTTAAGTACTAGAGGTTTACACTTTAATAATGTATCTAAAGGCTGACTCAAGCCTCTCTATCCAAGACTATCTCCTGACTTTACTATCAAAAGTCTATATCACACTTCATATAAACTTAACATGTCTTTGTTAGAAGAAACTTTAATTTTATTTAAGGCTATCATTTCCCTGAACTCTTCACAATATCCCCACTTATCTGGAAACTCTAGCAACAAAGAACTCACTACTTTCTAAGACAGTACTGTTTCATCTTTACATAGCTATGACAATTTGGAAGTTTCCTTATACTGAGTAGAAATAGACCTTCCTGTCAATTTTATCCAGTGGTTCTAGTATCTGTCCACATATCCACAAATTCTTTTCCTTCTTCCACATCACAGTCCTCAAAAAGAGCTAACAGATCCCAGGTCCCCTCTATTTCAACTCAATGTAATTTTCTCTTCTCTGTGATCAATATCTTGTTTCTCCCAACCTTCCTCATATATGATTCCAGGATGTCTACTTCTTCTAAACTAGATCTCAAATGTCTATATTCCTTCTAAAGTATAATATTTACCTTCCCTCTCAAGGCCCTCACAACATCTAATCGCCTGGAGAGCATCACCCAAAATGTTCCACAGAACCTAAGTTTTTCAAAATGTTCTCCATAAGAAGGGTTCCATGATCAAAAGAGTTGGAGAACATTTTACATTATATATTTGACTCATCTTTCACAATACAAATGAGTACATAATATGTCTAAAAAGTTCTGCAAAAAATATGCTTTGCTTAATCTGCATATATCCTCACCTCCACTCTGACCTATCAAGATCATGAATCTTCAGGAAAAATCATCCTAGAAACTCAGTTGTGAGTTATAGCAATGTTTTTATATCATGTATTTTTATTGATTCGTTTTTGAGAGGTTTTTTGGGGGAGCTGTCCTTGAACTATGTAGCCCAGGTGAGCCTCGAACTCACAGCAATTCTCCTGCCTCAGCATTCTGAAAGCTGGAATTCCATTACCAGTTTATAAAATGTGTTTTTGTATTTGCCTTATGTACTGCTCCATTTTAAACCCCTACCCTTGATTTTGTCTCCTTGTTCTCTTCCACTTTACTTAATAAAATCTGTATTTAATGAACCTTAAAGCCTTTCCAAAATAAGACAGGATAAACAAAGAAATCCTTAATAGTCCAGAACTATTCCACTTAAAGGCCCAGCAAAATTAGTAAGGTATTCTAGGAAAGAAATATTATTTTGGACTTAAGCAACAAAGACAAGTTTACAAACTTGACACATAATGCCAGCTTGAACCACCAGTAATACATGTATGACTGTCCAAGAGCATAGTGTTTTATTAATTTTATTAGTGGTACAAGCACCCCATGTGAATTATACTCATCCTACTGGTAGCTCAAGCCACTCAGTAGTAACACAATTGAATTATGGCCACTTCATGAATGTGTTAACCCTAACATCATAGTTACTATGATTATTTTTCAACTCTTTGTTCATTCTGTGAAACATTTACTGAGTACCTACTCAGTGCTACTTAACCTCTGTGCTAAACCCAATTATACAGAGATGAATACTATCCTTACCCATAAGGAGCAAATAGCCTAGGAAATCTATTTGGGATCTCTCGTCTCTCATGAATTAGTTTTATTCCTCATTTCTATTCCCCAATAAGTTTCCCTACAAGAAGAACAAGAGGAAGAAGAGAAAGAAAAGGAAGAAGAGAGAAAGAGGAAGAGAAAGAAGAACAAGAGGAAAAACAAGAGGAAGACAAAGAAGAAGAAGCAAAAAGTCTAATGAAGAAAACAATTATAATAAACAAAAAGTACAAAAGGGTCAACATTAATACAGCTGATAGCATATAGTAATACTATAAGAATAATGTAGAAAGAGTAATGAACCCTACCCAGGGTGAGCAAGGGAAGTCTCACATTAGGATGATGATAAAGGCCTCTGTAGTCTATGTGACAGGTCAGGAATAAAACATGGGGTTTAAATTTTTATTCTTTGAGAATGGAGAAAGTAAATAAGTTTTTTTAAAAATGAGTAGCATCAAGGTATTTTCTTGGCATGAGACATCCTTATTTGAGAATTTTTGTAGGAAAAGTCTCCACAAAAAATTTCTGAAGTCAAAAAAAGATTTAGTCTTCCTTTGAGTATAATGCCAATTATTAAATGTGTAAAGACTAATGAACTTTAGAAAACCATGTATGGAGGTTAACCACTTTACAGTACACCCCAAGCATCACCTGGGCAACATGTTTTACTTACATACTGATTATTCCAAGTGTCACTCAGGCCAAATGTCATTTCAACCGGTTGATACGTATATTGAATAAATTTTATAAAATTGTCATTTTTAGATTTCCTGTTACATCATCTTATAAAAATTAACAAAATAATATGCAATTTCTGGTCATCCCATATTTAAATAACTAGACTGGTAAGTAGTTAATAAAGCTATTAGATAAGAATTTGATGAGAAATTATACAGGCTCAGAGTACAAATTACTGTTTATCTTAAGAACTATATTAACTTCATAATGGAGAAAACGGGAAGATATCAGTAATCAATGTTAGTTAATATCCTATACTGTGACAAACTATCATGTAGCTCCTGATAAAACTGAGGATATAACATCCAGCTATGGAATTCCTGCTGTATCTAATCATAAGAAAACATTAGACAAATCAAAATGAAAAATATTCTACAAATCCACCTATACTCCTCAAAAACTGTTAAGGTCAAAAAATGAAATAAAAATTGAGAGATTAGGCTAAAGAAGAATAAGGAATTATAACAATTACATGCAGTTAAATGCAATATAAGCTCCTGAAGTAGAATGGGGGCAAAGAGAAAAATTATAAAGAACACTCCTTGAAAATTAATATTTGAATATGGACTGTAAGTCAGATAATAACACTAAATTTATAAATTCTGAAAATCACATCTTAATGATATGATTTTGATAATCATAGCGATATCTTAGAATAACCTCTAGGAAACATAAAGCTATAAATATAAATGTTTAAGGGTAAAGGAACATGATATCTACAGTTTAAACTGCAATGCTTAAAAAATCTAAAAATTATACTGACACTGTGGAAGAGGAGAGGGAGGAACAGAAAGAAAAATCAACAAATAAAGAAGGCTAGAGGTATATTTCAGTGGGAGAATGTGTGCCATATATGTGCACGGTCATGGGTTCAATTCCTAAAATTCCCTCCCTAAACGGCAAAATATTAACACATAGTGAAGCCAGGTAAAGAGAATGTATACGTTTTCTGTAAATTTAAAATTATATCAAGAGAAAGTTACTTACAGGTGTCTAAAAACTTGGAAAGCAGTAATATAATGGAAACACTGCTGTGTATTGTTTACAATTCCAGCAGGTATGGCTCTCTTACATTTAAAAATCAGCATGATCTTTGACTGATCAGAGTCTGAATTCCTTCCCTATAAATTACATATTTGTAGCCCTGACCTAGCTATACAAGGAGATGGTGAGAAGGCACAAACAGAGTTCAAAAAACTGGCTTTATGGTCAATTACATAGTAGATATATCTATTCTAAATTGTGAAAATTTTCTATTTAGACTGTGTGTATGTATACACACACAATGAAAAATACAAAACAGATTAATTAGATGAAGCCACACTTTTGTCCTATTTTTAGAATAAAAACCAGTTTGGGGAAGTATTAATTGGTTTACAGTTCCCTTAGGAAAAGACTAGCAATTTCAAAGATAATCTGATAGCCTATATATAATGGCATCTATTGTTTATGTTCCCCTGTCAACCTTAATTTATAAGTTAAACAATTTACATATCCTATATAAAAAATATTTCTTAAGAAAAGAAGGATGGTAGTATTATTCAACGAAGTGCAGACTTAAAAATTAAAGAGAAAACAGCAGTTAACTAGTTGAAGTAAAACTAAAATCTGTAAATAGCAAGTCAGGAAGCCCAAAATAAATGTGTGGAGAATAAGCATATTCCACTCTAACAAGCATATACACTGATTCATAATCAATACAGAATGATATACTCAGTGTTAGTAAACTGATTCACAAAATAGTATTATTCTCATAATACAATGAAGAAAATTATTTTCTAAAATGTGTTATTCTAAAATCAATATTTGCATTTATTTTTCACTGATGAATTTTCAAAGACCATTTCAAATGCTATTTGCATGAAGCTCTTTCATCTTCTCTTTTCATATTTTTGTTTGTTACTAACAAAATTCTTACCCTGGAGTTGTATATTTTTTGTTTATTTTTTGCTTTTACCTCCTGGTCTATATTTTAGGCTTCTGGAGAACAAGTACTATAATTTACTTAATCTCGACAGGGTCTAGCACAATGCTTAATACATAATACAAACTAATAAATAACTGTCAAAGTGAATTAACAGAATAATCACCAATGTGATTATTATTAATCTGTAAAGACTCCCTTGAATAGTCAAATTAATGAAGTGTTGTCAGGTACAGTGGAACATAGCCATAATGTGAGCTTCTCAGGAGGCCAAGGCTGGAGGATTTTAAATTTAGCCTGCACAACACAGCAAAATTCCAACTCAAAAAAAAAAGATGATGATGTGTTTGCACACATATGAAGCATGTGTGTCAAAAAAGCGATGGTACTAAGAAAGTACTCCCTCCTGCAGTCTAATGCAAAGGCAGGAGGAAGAAATGAAGTGAGTAAGGAAAGAAAAAGAAGGAAGATAAATAGCTTTGCTTAGATTAGATACATCAGCATAACAGGCTGAGCAATCTTGATCCAAAATACAAAATGTGAAATTGTTGAGTACTGACATGATGCCACAAGTATAAAGCCCCACACCTAACTTCATGTGAGAGGTCACAGTCAAAATGAAGGTAAATGAAGTATATAAAATTACTCCTAGACCAGGTATGTAAGTTATATACGGAACATAAATGAAGTTTAGCTTTTGAGCTGGGTTTCATCTTTAAGATCTCATTATATAAATGCAAATTTCCAAAACCCAAAAAATCTAAAATGCTTCTGATCCCAAGCATTTTGAATAAGGAATACTGAGTTACCTCCTGATACTAGGGGTAACACAGATAACTAAATGACATGAGCTCCAGACTTACGGAAAGGCTCAAAACTTATGACAATTACTTTATTTCAAGAGATTTCCTAGAAAAATAACATAATTACAACAGTACTGAGGACAAAGGACCTCCTTTCTATGTGGAGTCTAGGTTTAGAGTTCCTTCCTAAAATTAGTACAACCACAGAATTACCATCTGAAAGCTTTTGAGAGTAAAAGGGAATGCTATTAATAATTAGGCCAGAACAACAGACATTAACTAGGCCTTAGCCCATTTATAGCTCACATCTGCCAACCTTGATTATTTCTCAAGGTTCAGCAACAGCCATTTCAGAAGGGATGCTCACTTTCTTCCATACTTCTTCCTCTGCTAACCCAAACCAAATAAGAAGACTACCATCTGAGAATTACACTTCTACCCAGATAACATTATCTACTTCACAAAATCATCATCTGAGGTTTACCAATTTTTTGATTAACATATGCCTTATAGGAAAGAATGGTAACCTTTACCAAAACTAAAATTTCAGCTCATTGATTAAACATCAAATAAAAAAAAATAAAAAGAATTGACAAATCAAAGAATGCAAGTTTAGCTGTAAGTTCTTAAAAGCAACTTTTATCTCAGAACTAGTATACCATTCAGGATATAATTACATAAATCAGAAGTAAAATCGATTTTACCTTGGGAACTTTGGGAGGACTCTGTAGAAGAGGAACTACTATCTGTATAACTCTGTGGTTCTTCTTTTCCTTCCTGAACAGATGAATTACCAGCCTCTGCTACTCTGGATGCTTGCTGTAATGTTTCTGTTACCAGTTGTCTTGTCTGTTCACTAACAACTGTGGCCTGAAATGTCACTGGTTTGGGTTTAATAAGAACCTAGAAGAAAAGCAGAAACATCCAGATGAAATATTAAAATGGTATTTAAAATGTAAACCTTACTGATATGAAAAACTAGATTTTATATATTTATAATGCTTTGGGTACAGCACTGTTCATCAAATACTAATTCAACTACTGACACAGACAATGCTACAAGTCAGACTTTGACAGTTATAATGATAACAACAGTTTTTGTACCCGCTTTTTCTTGTCTAGAGCACACATTTTTTTCTGCCTTTACAAGTTATTTTATAACTAGTAATGCTTATAGTAGAATAAAACCCATACACAAAAGATGACAGAATAAAAAGATACAAGAATCCTAGATTCCCAATGAAATTTCTCAGCCCAGGACTTCCTCTTTCTCAACATTTACTAACATTAAAAAAAAAAAAAAAAAAACAATTTCCTTAAGTCGCTGTTGTTCACGCTTCTTTTGGTGAGGAATCTGATGATGTCCATAACAGAAACAATAACACAAAGTCAACTTGCTTGAGACCTGAAGAATCTTTAAAGAAACTCCAGACAAATACTGGTTTAAACCTCCATCAAAGCAATACAGAACACATAATGAATCAATTCCTGGCAAAGTCAAAAGCATAGATACTGAAACAAGTGAAAGGGGAGTGAATTTCCAACCAGATCATTCTACCTCAAAATCTAGATTCCAGGAGCTGACATCAACTGGGTCAATGTGGGTCACCACAGTTAATATTTAATTGAATATTAACTCACCACAGTTTTTATTTCTATCACATATGAGATCCTAAACCTTTCCAAACTCTAGTCACTCATTTCTAAGAACTCAAAATGAATACATGATTTATATTGTAGATAATGGAACAAATGATACTGTTATTGTTGAACTTAATTACCAATGTGGACGTAACAAAACTAATCACACAATGAACCCTTTTAGATATGTAAACAATTTGGCTAAAACGCTAAGGGCACTGATTCTAAAGGAATATTATAATTAATAGATAAATTAATACATTTTTTAAAACCCTAGGATAATATGTCTCTACCAAAGTTAATACCACTCCTTGGATATTCTCAGAAAAGCAGCTAAACATTTAAAGTATCTACAAACAGTAGCTTAGCAACACGAGATCAATCCTGAGCTTCAAAGTTGTAGGCAAATGTTCAGAAAAGTTCATTTAACTTCTACTGGTTGAAAAATGAGTAGATAACTAGCATCTTTGTTACATAGGGTTCAAGTAAAGCAAAACTGGAGGTGGGTTTAAACTGGGCGATGAACCTAAGGCCTCCCACAAGGCCTCTACCACTGAGGTATCTCCAGTGCCCTTTTTAAAAAATTCTATTTTAAAACAAAGTCTTACAAAGTTGGCTAAATTGGCCATGAACTGTCAATCTTCCTATCTCAGCCTTCTGAATTATGGAATCACAAGCATGTACCACTAGACCCAGCTCCAATAACACAAACTTTGTAAGTCAAGTGCTTCTGAAGGCCATCTCAGCTTGTAAAAAGTACATTTCTTTGAGAGATTCTGAATAACTACTATTCCTCTACAACCACACACACCTCAAATAACAATATATCTTCTGTAAATACAGACTTATTTTCCATAAGAATATCCCTCCATCCATCTTTTGCTCATAACACTACATAAATATGTATTCTATTTCCCTGAAAATAAGCTATAGCAAAAAAATGATCACTATTCTCTTGCTCCGTGGGTATTTTATAAGACAGGTAAGGCAAGGACAGGCTGGTTGGAGCTGGCATTTTTTTATCTCTAGTTTTCAAGTCAGTTTATTTTCTAGCTAGGTCTTATTTTCAGGGAAAGCAGATAGGTACCTTCAAATGGACAAAAGAAGTCAAGCATCATGATTCATGCCTATAATCCCAGCAATCTGGAAGGCTGTAGTAGAGGACCAAAAGCTCATACCTATCCTGGGCAACTCAGCAACTTAGCAAGACCCGGTTTCAAAATTTTAAAAAAGTTTTGAAGGGGAGGTAGAGCTAGAAGAGGAGGAGAAGGGAAATTTTTCCAGGTAATCTGAAGTTCTAGGAAGAATGCCACCATCTCCTCCTTGGGAGTAAGCAGAACTGCTACAAGAAGAGCACCACCACTCTTCTACATAAACGAACAGACCTGTTCTAGAAGAGTGGCAGCTCACTTCCACAGGCAAGGGCACAGCCACCTAACAACTCCCAGCGAGCTCCACATTTTGCTTTCCCACACAGAGGGCAGCACAAGCAAGGACTAACCAACTGAGCTGATCCTGAATAAGAACAAGGCTCAGGGAGAGAAAAAAACAACCAGTCTGCAGACATTAAGTCCAACAGCTCACTCAAACCCACACACACCCTGTGGTCTACATCTAGCAAAGACTAAAGGGCTAAGTGTGTTCCCAAATCTTCCAATGACAGAAAGAATATGCCTTGACTTGGATAGAAACCACAGTATGAGAAGACAGAGGGGTAAGGAGGGAACCTCAAAAATCTCAGGCCTTAAAACTAGGCACAGAAAATCATGACTGGTTGGATCCTAAGACTGTAAATCTTGAAATGAAATCACCCATTCAATAACACTAGATAATTTTCCTTAGATTCAATTGTTTTGTGATTTTTTAAATTTCGTATTATTTTTCTTTCCTTCACCAGGTTTTTTGGAAGTATGGGATTTTTCTCTCCCTTTGTATCCCATCTTTTTAGTTTCTTTTTCTCTTTCCCTTTCAACATTTTCATCCTTATCTTTTATTGTTTTTGAGGTTCATCTTTTTGCTTCTTGGTTCTTTCCTATGACTATTTCCCATCACTATTAATTTCCTTCTACACTTAAATAGGATCCCCAATCTTACTTTTCTCCTCTCCATCTCATATCCCATTAATTAACTTTTATACTTTTGTATTTTGCTTTTTTCATTCTCTAGTTCCCCACCCCTTCATCTTTTACTAGCATTATGAAGGTCGAGAAAAGTAGGTAATTTTACACAATTGCTGCTGAAAATTTTTCTTCTTAGTAGAAGCAGAGTTGTTCCATGCAGTAGACATGTACTGTAGGTCAGTACTTGATTTGTCTCTGTTCCCACAATAATTACAGATTTCTTTTCTACAGTTAAGGATGACACTTCACTGGTCCCTAGGGTTGGAAACCTAGACAGCCTTAGGGTCATTAACTATGGCTCATTCCTGCAAAACTGGGTACAGGGAATTATATTACAACTTACTTACTTATATATTACAAATTATATTACAACTTCCCATCTCAGGTAAACAGAGGTGTTTGGATGCTGGTGTTGCAGGCAGCTAAGTTAGTTAGAAATATTATAGGCAGTGAGACAGGGCTAGGTCCTCACAGGAGCCAGTGCAGAAGCCCAGATACCTTGCAACTGTGGGGGAGACAGACACCTCCTACTGTGGGCCAAGCCTCTAGACAAAAGATCAGACAAATGCATCCATATCCTAAGAAATGATATTTTAAATAGTTCCCTATCACTTTGAGGAAGTCAGGAGTTACCCTCCCAACCCCCTAGGTAATAGTCACTGCTCTCTAAGAATGCCCACTTTCTACATGACTCCCCTTCCCTATTTGTCCCTAATGTAATCAATTTACCCGAACTATTAATCTTATTGGCTAACCCTAGTTCTGTCCCACCTCACGCCCATCTGCCTTGTAAATTCCCAGTTTCCTCCACCTTGAACCCGTCTTGCCTCACGATTTTGCTCTATAAAAGTCTCTAGAAAAGACAGTTTTTGGCAACCTGCTCGGGACCCCTTCTGTCTCTCTCAGACAAAGGCTTTCTTTCTCTCAGTAAATACAGTCTGCTCTTAATCTCCATTGTTCCTAAAATTCATTCTTTGATTTTATAGAACACGAACTTGTACCGGACATAGTAGGTCAAGAGTTTCATTGCCCTATATCAATAAGACACTAATAAAAAGTGTCATACAGAAGACACTAATAAAAAGACAAACAAGGGATGGAAATTTGGCTTGGTGCAGCACCTGTCTGGCAAGCCTGAGGTCCTGAGTTCAACTCCTGATACCCAAAAAAGGACAGAAAAGCTACACAAAACAATGTAAAATATAAATGAACAGCCCAGAGAAGAATTAGTCCATAAGAAAGGGCTTCAAATTCAAGAGATTCAACTGAGTTCCAGAAAGGGTCCAAAACTGTGGAGTGCTAAGCAGCAAAGAAAGTACCTCTGGGAAAGTCGTCATTCAGAGGCTAGAATATAGCAACATAAGGAAAGTAAGAAGGAGCAAAGAGGATGCCTTGCACCCAGAAAGAATCTGAAGTGTGAATGGAAGTCCTCAGAGAGAGTGAAAAAAGAAACTTCAATGAACAAGGAGGTAGCCATTGGTACCTCTTCCCTGAGACAGGACTCATGGCACAAGAGGAGCAGTTCACGGACACATGATCATGAAGACAGTGATAGCTGGGTGACCCCAGTAGCCTCTGTGGAGATGCAGCAGTGAAAGGGAGCAGCATATGTGGACAGGAACAGCAGACTTGAAGGACTGCAGCAACCAGTGGTGACTGAAAGGGTCTCAGTCTTGCCTCAGGGGACAGCATTTGGCCTGGAGCCATCTTGGAGACAGCCTGAGATCAGAACTGTGGCTGGCTCCATCTAGTGGTTCCAAGCAGGGCTCAGACCCGTGGCAAGTGCTCAGAGGGCAGTAAGCGAAATGAGACTGATTGGGCTCCACCAGAGAGTGCAGGCTTACTGAGGTTACCTACTATCCTGCCAAAAAGCTACTGCTGGCTTGCTAGGACAGATAGAAATAGATTGGGATTCAGTCTCTGTAAACTGTTTGCCAGTGAAAACTGAGACAAACCTGGACAGACTTGGAAGTGAACATTTTTTTTTTTTGGTCTTCTCCCTCCTCTCTCTCACATTTGTTTACAATTTGTAGTTTTTGTTTTCTTTCTCTTTTTTTCTTTCTCTTTCACTGTTTGATCTTGTTTTTATGTAAGTGTGAACATGGTTTCTATCCTCTCTGTGGTTCTGTTCTGTTCTTTTCATCTCTTCCTTCGCTCTTTCCTGCCAGTCTTTTACACTACTTTCCCATGGTTAATGTGATCTCCCTTGCCCTATCAACCTTACTTCTAATCTCTTCCTCTTCTTCCAAGTCTCTATTTTCTCTTTATTTTAAATTTTGACCCCCTAAGGACAAAACTGACATCAATTCACATATCACTGTATACTGCATAAAATTTTCTGGTTGTTTTAGATTTTATTATATAACAACAAAACTAGTTTATATGGTTAAAAGTGGCAAATTAAAGTTTAATTGTTTGTTGTTTTCTAGGCTGTTTGATGCTATTAGTACCACTATACCCAAAATTCACATAATTATTCTAAACATCTGTTGGTCCTGGTATTACACGACTGAGACTAACTACAGATGACAGAAAACACTGCGGCACAGTGCCATAGAACCAAGTAGTGGGCCAAAAAGCAACAACTTCTCATTTCCAACAAACTGAAGACATAGGATTTTCCAACAGACTCAAAATCCAAAGACGGGATACACCAGGAAGATACCTCAGAGAAGTGTCCTCACCTAAGTATCCTACATACTACCTGTTATGGTTGATACATTGTGTCAACCTAAGAAGTTTAACAAGCAACTCAACAGGGAGCCAGGGTCCTAACTTTGTAAGCATCCTCAACCTGTGAAAGAAGAGAGCAAGGACATTTTGTAAGTGTTACATCTGGGGGTTGGGGGGGATGGCCTATGCAGAATATAAGGGAAGAAAAGAGGCTGGCTCTGTCCGTCTGCTCTTGTTGCTTTACTGTATTCGGCCACCTGGAAGTGTTGCCCCTATGCCATGCCACCCTGCCTTGGCGCCAGATGATTATGAACTGAAACCTCCATTAACTGTGAGGTAAATAAACTTTTTTAATTTTGGGTATCAGGAATAAGAAAAAAGTAACAAAGACATTAGCAATAAAGCAACCCAGCATAGGTGATTAACAAGTATCACCCCAGGACTTGATTAAAGAAAACAAAACAAACAACAAAAACCAGAGGGGGGGGGACACTTAAACAAAATGTAACCCCAGACATCCAATTCCCAAAGGCAAATGCAGGGGTCCATAAGGTGAGACAATCCAAATGCCTCTCACCAGGCCTCTCTGAAGTGGTAACAACAAAGTAATTGAATGAGTCTCTGGAAAAAATGAAATCAGAAACAATCTCTCAACCATAGAGATGGTATCCAAAATAAGGACCATGCATGCTTAGTGATACTAGAGCAGATACAGACAAAAAAAATAGATGTTTAAGAAAAGTATGGAAGCACAGCATACAAAAGAAATGGAACTCATAAAGCAGATTCAAGCAGATATTCAGGACAATAAAAATTTCATTGTAAGTATTTGAAGTACATTAAGCCACTGTGAGGAAAGCATCTCAGATATCGAAGATAGGCTTGCAGTTAGTGGCCAAGAAAAGAAAAGGTTCTCAAAAAAAGCAAGGGACTACAAGAAATCAATCCAGCAGCTGCTGGATGCAACAAAGTACAATAATTTAGAAATGATTGGAGTCAATAAAAAAGCAGGAAATACCACAATATCAATATTAAGAAAAAATTCAAAGACATTCTCTACTTCCCTAGTAGAGAACAAGAATTTCACATACAAATATGTAAGGCATACAGAACTTCAAATACCCATGACAAAAAGAATTCTACAACCAGGCATATCATAGTCAAGATTCAAGAAATTCAACACAAAAATAGAATCTTAAAAGCTGTTAGGGAAAAGAAACAAATCACCTATAAAGGAAACCCATCAGAATCACAGTTAACTTCTCAGCACAAACTCTTAAGAGCTTGGAGTGAAGTATTCTAAGCTCTAAAGGGATATAACTTTCAACCCAGACTGCTATACACCACAAAACTCTTTCAAAAGTGATAAGAGAAATAAAATACTTCCATGACAAAGAACAGCTAAAGAAATTTACAACGACCAAACAAACACTTCAAAATGTTCTGAAGGTCACTCTAAAAAGAGATACTAAAGACTACAGCTCCATGAACCACAACAGAAGAAACCCATCAGGCAAGGCAAACAATTAGAGGAAGAGGGGGAAAAAAGGTGGTGCCAACAACAGGAAAATAACATGATGAGGATGTTAATATATATCAATTATAATCATCAATGTTAATGGTGTCAATTCACCAATCAAATGACACAGACTGGCAGAATGGATCAAGAAGCAATATTGGAGACCACTATGAAGTGGCTTTGAGCAGGATTTAAAACTAACTAATTGGCTTTCTATGTTTATCTGTGAGTTTGTCCTAGACCTAGGCCTCTTGCCTGGAGATCAGAGCTGATTCCTAGTAAGTGAACCTCTATGAATCACTAGTCCTGGCTGAGGCCTGTAGTGGCCTGTGATGCCAGAGATACCTCAAAGGGCAAGATAAGGCCACAACTGAGGACAAATGGCTCAAATACCAATAAAGCAGATAGAGATTGCAGCTGCAGGCATCTCTCTCCTGCAGTCTCACTCCTACCACACATGTCATCATGGAGATAAGACAATTCTCCTTAACTAGCATAATTTACTACTTGAAAAAGTCTTTGAAATGACTCTCAAGGTCTTGGTCATTGCCTGTGCTTTTCTCAGTTTCCCCATTCTTTGTTTTGGACCTAATAAAAATGGGCAGCCCAGAAAAGTCTTTGTGTTGGCCCTTAAGGGTCTCAAACTCAGCTAAAGGTTTTTGACCCTCCTGGAGCCCTAAAATCATACCACTTGTCTCATTTATTTAAGCCTTTGCCATACACTCATTTAGGAGATTGGAGATCTAGGTCAGAACCTCATAAAGTAAGGTGCAACAATATGCTGCATACCAGAAACACATTTAATTGAAAAAGAAATTCACAGACTGAAAATCAAAGGATGAAAACCAATACTCTATGCAACAAGAACCCAGAAAAAAGCAGAGGTAGCTATTCTATTTTCAGACAAAGTAAATTTCAAACAAAGACTGATTACGAGGATTAAAGGTCACTACATCCTCATAAAGGGAACAATTCAGGAGAAAGAGATAACAATCAAAAATATATATGCAACAAATACCAGTGCAACCTATTATACAACATACATTCTTTTCAGCTGTACACGGGCTGTTCTCCAAAACAGATTACATACTGCCTACAACATGCTAAGTAAATGCAAAGGAACTGAAATTACCCTAAGCATACTATCAGGCCACAGTGCATTGAAAGTGGAAATCTATGGCAAAAGGAATCACAGAACTTCTTAAGCACATGGAAATTAAATAGCTCCCTCCTGAACAACTAATGGATCATAGATGAAATTAAAGATGAAATAAGACAGTTTTTACAGCTGAATGATAATGACACTACAATATACCATAACTTACGGGAGACAACAAAAGCACTCCTAAGGGGGAAATTTATAGCAGTAAATACTCATATAAGGAAAATAGAGCAAGCACATACAAACAACTTAATGACAAACTTCAAACTTCTAGAAAAAGAAGAGTAGGCTAAGACAAAAGCTCATATGAATTATAAACCTCTGAACAAAAATTAATGCATTGGACACTAAAAAGACAATACACAGAATTAATGAATCAAAGAGTTGGCTCTTTGAAAGATTAAATAAAATTGACAAACCCTTATCCAATCTTATAAAAAAAAAAAAAAACAACCAGAGACTCAAATCCATACAATTGGGAAATAAAAAGGTGAAATCACAACATATCCTGTAGAAATTCAAAAAAATCATTTATACCTGGTTTGAACACTTATATTCTAACAAGACGGAAAATACAGAAAAAAATGGATAGATTCCTAGGTATATATGAATTATCAAAGCTGAATCAACAAGACATAAACGTCCTAAATAAACCAATATAAATTACTGAAATCAGAGATGTAATTAAAAACCTATCAACAAAGAAAAGTCCAGGCCCTGACAGATTCGCTGCTGAATTCTATAAGAAATTTAGAGAAGACCTAATACCACTACTTCTCAAACTCTTTAATGAAACTGAAAGAGAAGTAATACTCACAAATGCATTCCTGGAAGCATTATCCTGATACCAAAACCAGAGAAGAACCCAACTAAAAAAGAGAAAGGCTAATCTCTCTAATCAATGTGTACAAAAAATTCTCATTAAGATACTGACAAACAGAATGCAGCAAATCATCAAGAAGATTATATATCATGTTCAAGTGGGATTTATCCCAGGGATACAGGGATGGTTCAACATACATAAATCCATAAATGTAATACACCATATTAACAGAGCCAAAGTCAAAAATCATATGATCATCTCAACAGATGCAGAAAAAGCTTTTGAGAAAGTCCAGCATCCACTCATGATAAAATCCCTACTGAAAATTGGAATGGATGATCTTTATCTCAATCTGATTAAAGATAACTATGGCAAACTAACAGCCAACATCATCCTAAATGGACAAAAATGGAAAACTTTCTCTCTAAAATCAGGAAGACAAGGATGTCCATTGTCTCCACTCTTATTCAACAGAGTCCTGGAAAATTTAGCTGGAGCAAGTAGACAAGAGAAAGAGATAAAAGGAATAAAGATAGGAAAGGAAGAAGTTAAACTATCATTATCTGCA
The DNA here is from genome assembly GCA_004027455.1 of Hydrochoerus hydrochaeris. Lineage (NCBI taxonomy): Eukaryota > Metazoa > Chordata > Mammalia > Rodentia > Hydrochaeridae > Hydrochoerus > Hydrochoerus hydrochaeris. Next base: position 388,492 of record PVLA01000067.1, read on the forward strand.
GATGACATGATACTCTACATAAGACCCCAAAAACACCACTAAAAAACTGGTAGATTTAATACACAGATTCAGTAGTGTAGGTGTATGTAAAGTCAACACTCAAAAATCAATAGCCTTTCTGTACACAACAAACTCACTGAGAGAAAAATCAGGGAAACAACATCTTTCACAATAGCATTCAAAAAGTGAAATACCTAGGAATATATCTAACATAGAAAGTAATAAACATCTACACTGAAAAACACAGTACTCTAAAAAAGGACATTGAGGAGGATATTAGAAAATGGAGACATATCTCATGCTCTTGAGTAGGAAGAAACAATATAGCTGAAATAGACATAATTCTAAAACTGTTATACAGATTCAGCACAATCCCAATCAAAATTCCAATAACTTATTTCACAGAATTAGAGAAAACAATCCTAAAATCATCTGAAACTGGAAGAGACCCAGAATAGCATAGGCAATTCCAGGCAATAAAGGCAAAGTCAGGACATCACAATCTCTAGCTTGAAATTATACTATAAAGCTACTGGTATAAAAACAGTGTGGTACTAGCAAAAAACAAAACAACTGAAGATCAATGAAACAGATTAGAAGATATAGAAATAAATGCAGACACACTAAGCCACCTTATCTTTGACAAAGGTACTAAACATATTCACTTGAAGAAAGACAGCCTCTCTAATAAATGGTGCCATAAAAAATGGCTCTGCATATGATTAAGACTAAAGTTGGACCCATATCTTTCACCATGCACTAAACAAAATTCAAAATGCATTGAAGAGCGCTAAATATTAAAACAGAAACAAATCTACTGGAAGATACAGTAAGTAAAACTGTTGAAGACATTGGTATACAAAAGACTTTATGAACAAAACCCAGAATGCACAGGAAGTGTCACAAAGAATCAACAACCGGGACCTCATCTTATTAAAAAGCTTTTGCACAGCAAAAGAAACCACAAGAGACATCCCACAAAGTGGGAAAAAATATTTGCCAGCTGTTCCTCAGATAAAGAATTACTATCAGGAACATATAAAAATCAGTTCTCCCAGATTTAAACACCCAATCCAAAAATGGGCAGCAGAGATGAAACACACTTCTCAGATGAAGAAATACAAACAGTGAATAAATATATGAAAAAATGTTCAACATCACTAGTCACTCAAGAGATGCAAATTAAAACAACACTGAGATTCCACCTCACCCCAGAAACAATTGCTATTATCAAGAAAACCAATAACAAATACTGGAAGAGCTGTGGGTGAAACCGAACCCCTCTCCACTGTTGGTAGGAGTGTAGACTGGTGAGATTCCTCAGAAAACTTGGATTGGACATTCCATTTGACCCAATTACTCCTTTTCTAGGTATCTTCCCTAATGAACTAAAAACATCATACCACAGTAATATATGTACATCCATGTATATAGCAGCACAATTTGTAATAGGTAGATCTTGGAAACAATCTCAATGCCCATCAACTAAAGAACAGATTAAAAAATGTGGTATTTCTATACAATGGAGTACTACTCAGCCATAAAGAAGAATAGACTTTAATGTTTATAGGTAAATGGATGCAACTTGAGACCATAACTATTAAGTGAAATAAATCCGACATGCATGTGGAAACATCATATTGTCTCACTAGTGTGAGAAGCTCAGAAAAACTATATACATAAAAGATAGTTAAGACAGTTATACTACTGATTTCTTGGAGCTCATTGAAAAGAGTGCTAGTACTGTTTGGACAATTAAATGCAGATGTCTTGTACTCTGAGTAACTGATTTGAAGATAACAGTATGCAATGTATATACCATTGTTACCCCCTAAATATCATGTTTTGAAATTCTTTTCTATTTAAAATACAGTAAAATTGAATAGAAATTCAAGAGATTAAAAGTTCTATTAAACATATGGGCAGCTGAAGTGACCAATGTCAGGACAGTGTGTCAGAACTAGAGGACAAGACTGTTGTGGGTAACAAATTAATGAGAGATACCTTAAAAACAAGAGAACTTGGCCAGGGATTTAGTTCAGTGGCTCAAGCACTTGACTGGTAAGTGTGAGGTCATGAGTTCAATTCCTGGTAAAAAAAAAAAAAAGCAAAAAACCCCACACCACAACAAGAGAACTTGAAAAATAGATCCAACAATTTCTATGACACAAAGACTAATTTAATATTAATTGGAATTAGTAAACAATTAGAAGGCAATACAAATGGTATAAAAAACCTGAAATAAGAGCAGAAAGTTTCCAAATAAGGAAAATGATTTAACATACAGGGAGGCTAAGACAGAAGGATCTCTGAGTTTGAGACCCGGGCTACAAAGTGAGTTCAAAGCCAGCCTAAACTATACAATAAAACTCTGTCTGAAAAAGACTTAAAAAAAAAAAATTAACATACAGATAAGCAAGGCATACTGAACCCCAAATGGTCATGATTAGGAAAGAATCTATCCACAATATATCATAGTCAAAACTTGAATAGGTGGGAAACATAGGGAGAAAAAAACACATTCTCCAAAAAAACTTGATGAAGGAAAGAAAAAATTATAAAATACAAAAATAAAAGGGCAATGAAATTGAAGAAGAAATTAAAAATCTACCAACTAGCTAAGCATGGTAGTAAATGCCTATAATCCCAGCACTTGGGAGGCTGAAACAGGAAGATTAGAATGAGTCTGAGGCCAATCTGAGTTACCTAGTGATTTTGAGCCCAGTTGACTACATAATGAGAAATTGTCTCACAAAACAAAACCAAAACCAAAAAGCAACAACAACCTAATATTAGAACTAGATCCAAAAATATACTGAGGCTCTTGAAAAGGATTAAAGGCATTGGACAGAGTGCCAGCACTGCCATTCAATGTTGGAAATTGCAACAGACAAAATGCTACAAGATGCTGTGAAATACACAAAGGTAGAAATGCAAGTAAAACATTGTATATATGCCAACAGCCATATTTTAAAAATGTATTTATTATGACACCTCACCAGCTCAATTGAAAGCATTCATAGGTCTGCTACACTTAGCAGAGATTTCACATGGTAACTGCAAGAATGTAAAACACAGAAGAGCAATTGGTCAAAATACTGCATAAAAATCTACACCCCAGTAGATGCAAAGACTTATGATTTCAATTTAGACATTTATCATCCAGCTATTGGGTCCTTATTTGTATAATAATAAACCAAATGATGTTATGAATAGACTTACTGCTCCTGCCCCCCAAACTAATCAGAATGTGACATTTAACAGTTGGTTTACTAGTTTCCAATTGATGTTACACTTGTTAACAGAGCACAAGTTGACAAGTATAGGAACTATACACAGAAACAAAGCAAAAATTCCAAATGAAATGTTGCAATTTCAAAACAGATAATTGTATAGTACAGTCTTTGAATTATAGAAGAATTTACAATGGCTTCACATATGGCAAAGAAAAACACACTTATATTGCTGATGCCAACACTGCACCATGATGGAATATTGATAGAGAAACCTTGACAAAATGATAGTTTATGAAGAAACTAACAATAGGAAAATACCATGGAGAAATTTTCTTAGAGGATTAGGACTGAAATTCATAAGAGATCATTTACAGCACAGGAAAAAAAACTATGCAAAAAAATGTGGTCCACACTATTGAGGTGACACCATTCCAAAGACCTACTACAAGAACAGTAAAACCAATGAAAATGTTAACCGTGCCCTAGAAAAAAGAATAGAAAAGCAAAAGATACATGCTATCAGTGTAAGCAATACTTATTATTGGACATGCAATTTTCAAGTGTGAAGATGGCATGTGACAACTGAAGATTTTTCGGGACTGGGGATATAGTTCAGTGACACAAGTATCTGCCTGGCAAAGTATAAAGTCATGAGTTTGATCCCCAGTACCGAAAAAAAAAAAGAAGAAAAAGAAGATTTTTCTTAGAGCATTCTATTATTATTTTCATTGTAGTTCACACAGGTTTTTTATTTCTAATGTTATCTCTCAGGATGTGTGAGCAAGGGAAACAGCTGATGAAAATGTTGATGTCTAGTCTAAGAACTCACTTACACATTTGATATTTTATTTTATTGATATCTTCTTTCCCTGCAATGTGCATGTGTTGGTTGCTTTTCTCTCTTTGCTGAGACAAAATACCCAATACCCAAGGTTAATGAAAAAAAGGTTTGTTTAGCTCACAGTTTGAGAAGATTTCAGTCCATACTTGGCTGGCTCCAAAGGCAGAGTAGCACATGGGACAGGGCAACATTTCATGGCAGCAGAAGACAGAAAAAGCAGCAAGAGCAAAAAGGGAGGGGCACAGGCAGAAGACTCTTTCTGTCCCTTACATTGTTATGTAAACCATATGCACTTGGGTGTAGCACTCATACCCTAATCCCAGCATTGGACCATGAATCAATCATAAACTCCAAAAGCCTGCCCTCCATGACCACATGAAGCTTTGGGGGGACATCCAATCACAAACTATATGGTGCATGTTGTACAATATAATAGGGTGCTCCTGACAAAACAAGAGAAGAAAGGCGACAAGAATGGCCTGCCACATAGGATAGAAAAGCACATGTGCTGTCTGAGACATATGCACAATACATGTAGTTGTCATGTATGAAGACTGCCTTAGGTGTGACAGTTAAAGCAAAGATTCTTTCTGTGGTAGATTTTTGTTTGTGTTTATATTGTAGCTTGCATGTTTTTATTTCTAATGTTATCTCTTAGGTCTTGTAAGCAAGCACACAGCTGAGTGAAAATGTTGGTGTCTATTCTAAGCATTCATTATACATTTAATATTTTATTTCACTGACATCTTATTTTCTTATTATTTATGTGTGATATTGAAGTAAAGACTTTTAGCAGAGTGCTATTGGTATTTTCATTGTAATTCATAAAGAAATTTACTTCTCATGTTATCCTTTAGGTTTTGCAAGCAAGTACAAAGCTGATGCAAAATATTGATGTTTATTCTAAACATGCAATACATATTAAGAAGTTACTACTTTATTAATATTTTATGTTCCTGTTAACAACACATTGCATAATATAGTAAGAACCTCCTGACAGAACAACAAGACCAGTTGCATGTCAGGTATGTCAAAAAAAGGCCAGGAAAGCAATACATGTGATATCAGTGTACTTGTGTATGGAACAATACTTATGTATGGAACCTGCTGTTGTGTGTATGGAACACAATCTGCTGTTGTGTACAATACTTGTATATGGAACCTGCTGCTGTCATGTGTAAAGACTGCCTTAGGTGTGATAATTGAAGTAAAGATTAATCTTTTTGTAGAGTGCTATTGCTATTTTCATTGCAGTTCACAGAAGAATTTATTCCTGTTGTCATTTTTTATACCTTGTACAACAAAAATCAGTCAATGATGAAAATTTTGATGCTTTTTTATAAGCACTCAATAAATATTAAAAATGCAATAGTTTATTTTTGTGATTTTTCCTGTTAAGCACTCACTGTTTAACATAATGAAATTATAAGTAACAATCCATGAATAAAAATATTCTGAAGAACAAACATGGGTGTGACTCACCCATGGTTATGCCACAAAATGATGGAGTGTGTTAGGCTTTGAGGTAATGAAATTGAAAGGGAAGGAGTATTCCCAAAGTCATTCCTGGAAGTTACCATTACTCTGATTCCAAAACCAAAGCCAAAGAAAGATCCAAATTCCACCCCACCCTGCAAAAAAAAAAAAAAAAAAAAAAAAAAAGCAGACCCATTTCTTCAATGAATACAGATGCAAAATCTCTCAATAAGATACTGGCATACACAATGAATCATCAAATAGATCATAAATCATGACAAAGTAGGCAAGTTTCATCCCAAGTATGCAAGGGTGGTTTAACATATGCAAATTAAAAAATGTAATATATTGCATAAACAGAAGCAAGGACAAAAATGGTCTCTGACAAAATCCAACATCCTTTCATGATAAAAATCCTAAAGAACACAGGTATAGAAGATCTTATATCAATCTGATAAAAGCTACTTCTAACAAACCTGCTGCCAAAAACATATTACATGGGGAAAACCTGAAAGTGTTCCCTCTAAAATTAGAAACAAGACAAAAATGTCCACTATCAACACTTCTGTTCAACATAGTACTAGAAACATTAGGCAGAGCAATTAGACAAGAAAAAGAAATAAAAGGGATATATACAGGAAAAGAAGTCAAAATACTATTACTTGCAGATGACATGTGCTCTCCATAGGAGACCTCAAAAAAATACACCAAAAATCTCTTAGAATTAATAACCAAATTCATTAATATAGCAGGATACAAAGTCAGCACTCAAAAATCAATAGCATTCCTGTACATTAGCAATGAACCCACTGAGAAAAAAAAATACCATTAAAAATAACAATAAGAAAAATTGAATACTTAGGAAATAATCTAACCAAGGAAGTAAAAGATCACCATGATGAAAGCTACAGTACTCTGAAAAAGGAAATCGAACAGAACACCTGAAAATGGAAAGATAGTCTTTGTTTTTTAGTAAGCAAAACCAAAACAGTCAAAACTGCCACATTTCCAAAACTGATAGAGATTTAATGCAATCCCAATCAGAACTCAAATACCATTCTTCACAGAACTAGAGAAAATTTATATGGAACAAGAAGAAACCAAGAATAGCAAAAGCAACCCTGAGTAAAAAGTGAATAGGTATCACAACCCTGAACTTGAATTTATATTACAAAGCTACTATGACCAAAAAACAAAAACAACAACAAAACAAAACAAACAAAAACCCAGCATGATGCAGGCACAAAAACAGACATGAAAACTAACGGAACAGAATAGAGAATGCAGAAACAAGCCCAGGCATGGTCAACTGTTTCACTTTTGATAAGCCAAAAACACACACTGAAGGAAAGATAGTCTCTGGGTCCTGGGAAAATTGGATATTCATGTGTAGCAGATTGAGTCTAGAACCATATATCTGGATCAAAGATAAATGTTAAAACAGAAACATTAACCTGCTAAAAGGCAAAAAAGGTAAAACTCTTGAATTAACAGGCATAGTCAAAGACTTACTGAACAAAACCCCAGATGTACAAGAAATAGTACCAAGAATCAACAAATGGGATGATACTAAATTAAAAAGCTTCTATACAACAACAAAAACAAAACCCAGATTTTTTTCTTTAAAATCTATAGAAAAGGAAAAAATTTTGTGAGCCATTCCTTAGAGGATTAAATAAAAAAAAAAAGAAAGAACTCAAAATTTAGACCTTTAAAATAAAAGACCAATCAAAAAGCAACAATTGTAACGGACAGTTCACACAAAAAGTACAAATGGCAATAAATGCATGATGAAACACTCAACACAGCATGCCTCATTAGAGAAATGCAAACAGAAACAATACAGTATCCATCCTATCCCAGAAAGAATGGCTATCATCAAGAAATCAAATAATAACAAATTCTGGTGAGACTACAAGAAAAAAAGAAACCCTTCTATACTGTTGGTGGGAATGTAAAAAACTATGACCACTTTGGAAATTATTGTGGAGATTCCTCAAAACACTGAAACTAGAAATTCCATTTGACCTAGTTATTCCCTCCTTCTAGGGATCTTTCAAAAATGTTAGACATCATATTACAGTGATACATGTATCTCCATGTTTCAGCAGCACAATTAATAATAGCTAAATCTTGGAATTGATCTGTATGTCCTTCAACAAATGAATGGATAAGCAACTGGTATTTACACACAAGTACTGCTTTCCCAAAAAGAAAGATAAACTTCAGTCATTTGTGAAAAATGGACACATCACCTTAAGACCATGAACGCATCACCTTAAGACCATAATGTTAAATGAAATAAACCAGATGCACAAGCTTCAATTTTACAGTTTTTCTTAATATGAAAAACCCAAAGTTTAAATAAACAGCAAAATACAAAACAGATACTAGGAAGGAGACAAATCTTTCCAGAAGGGGAAGTGGGATCAAGAGATGGAGGAAGATGAATAAAAAGGGATAAAACAAGGAATTAAAATGTACCAACTCCCTACGAGGAATGCAAACATTATATACTACAAATATGTACTAATAATAAATGTTTTAAAATAAATATAGCTCAGTGCAAAGGCTTTGGGTTCAATCTCTGGTTGAAGGGTGGGGGGAAAAAAAAACACAGGTGGTAACAACAGATTAATACTTACATTCAGTCCAAACCTTTAATAATTTGGGTTGTTTTAAGACTATTAATCTTTTCTTTCAAACTTCTATCTGGGAATTTAAGGACATAAAATATGTGAGCCAAAAACAACAACAAAAATCACTGTATCTTTTAGCTTACCTGTGTTTTCCCTTGCTGCCCATAAACAATTTTTGTTGGAATGATTTTAGCTGCTGGTTGAACTGTGGAACCTATTCCTTTTGGCTGAGTTACAATCATTTTGGTGATTGGTCTTGTAGCAGTGATGATAGCTGGCTTTGCTCCTGTTGGCACTGTTTGAATAGTCTTTTCTCCCTAAATTGAAACCAATAATTATAAAAGAGATTTACATTCATATAAATAATAAAAACTATCCTTTTATTGAAAAAGAAAAGTTTTGCCAGGATGATAAAGGACTGTAGATTATGTAATGAAGTACAATGTTTCTAAGAAATCAAAAATACTAGACTTAGTTGAAATGACCTCAGAAGTCATCTGGCCAATTTTCTACTCAAAGAAGAAAATAATTTATTTCCTGATAATGATTTCTTAAAAATTATCACATTTAAGAATACTTATTAGCTGGGTATGCTGGCATCTGCTGGCAATCCCTGCTTCTCGAGAGGCTGAGGAAGGAAGACTGCAAATTTGAGGTCAACCTGAGTACTTTATTGAGACTCTGTATGTCCTTCAACAAATGAATGGATAAGCAACTGGTATTTACACACAAGTACTGCTTTCCCAAAAAGAAAGATAAACTTCAGTCATTTGTGAAAAATGGACACATCACCTTAAGACCATGGACGCATCACCTTAAGGTGATTGGTAAAGCACTTGCCTTGTATGCACAAAGTCCTGGGTTCAATCCCCAGCAACACAAAAAGAAAAAAAAAAAAAAGTACTTATAATACTATCCCATTAGTAAATGCAGATATTAAAAGGGTCAAAGTTCTGGAAGAAAGTAGACTAACATATAAACAATGATTATTTCTAAGCTTTGAAATTATAGGTTTCACTCCCCGTGTTTTTTACTTTCTTCTGTTCACCTATAAAATAAATTCCCCAAATTTATATATGAAATTGTACAGGTATACAGCAGAACACCTATGTGAAAAAGTATATATAAAAGATGAATGCAGCAAAGATATTAACATTCTAAGGTTATACTAAAAAAAAGATACTTCCCATCTTTTATTAATATGTTACTAATATCATTTTGGTCCTACATAGATAGCTTAAGCTTATTAATTTTTCACCATTTTCTGCATTTTCATATGCTTAATTCTTAAGTACCATTTTCTAGTCTTTCATAATGTCAACATCTTTTTACTTGAATTTAACTAAATTTAAATATAATGACTTTACTAAATTATAAAAAATTAAGGGATTGTGACACATGTTTATAGTCTCTATTACTTGTGAAACTGAGGCAAGAAGATCACTTAACCTACAAGTTTGAGCTCAACCTAGGCAACACTGCAAGACCTCATCTCAGAAAATGTTTTTAAAGATTATAATCCAAGCTGAGCATGGTGGACCATGCCTGTAATCCCAGCACTTGGAAGGCTGAGGCAGAAAGACCACTGCAAGTTTGAGACCAGCCTGGGTCACAAAGTGAGCTCGAGGCCAGCCTGAACTGCATTGCAAGACCCTGCCTCAGACAAAAAAGAAATAAAAATAAAAAATAAAATAAAATCTGTAAAATTAAAAAGTAAATAAAAGATCTGAATAAGAGCAAAATGTAATTACAAACATCCTAAGTTTATCTACTATAAGGGAAATGAAGTACTTGTCAATTGTCTGATTACTTATTTTAATACATTCATACCCTTCAGAGCAGCATCTCTAGAAAGAGCTCTAATTCATTTGCCAACATCCACAAGACTGCAAGTGCATATGCCCTAAATGGCTTGATTAGCCCAGTACAAGTTTCATGACCCCAGTGAAATCAATTAACAAGCTTATCTTTTTTTCTCTTCTGACAAGTGTTGTGGGCATGCACAGGTGAATAAGTAGTGAGCACAAATGGATGTTTCTGTGTGGTGAAAAGTCTGATAGGTTGAACTATTTATTTTAAGAGCACTGGCTGTATCACACTGATCTATTACTTAGTAGCTATGATTCACAAGTGGTTTTTAGATCTCTCTGATCACATAGAACCTTTAGTGCAAGTCATCCCCTTATGAATCAAATATTAAAAACTACAAATAATACTAATATAGAATCTGAAAATCCGAATTCTAGTCCTCACTAGAAATAATCTGTTTCTCCATATGTTGAAAAAGTCTAATGCTAGACCTCTTCTAATAAATACCATAAGATTACGATGCCTAAGAAACTTCATGAGGCTTAGTAAAATGAAATATGGCATTCCATTTTTCTAATGAAGTGAGGAAACATAAGCACATTACAAAGGCTTAACAGTTAAATACCAAAAATAATAAAACCTATGACTGAGGAGTTTCCATGTACTAGACATTGTTTTAAGCACTTTGAAAGGGGCTATCATCACCCCTAATGCAAAAATGAGGAAATAAAGGACTAGAGAGAATGAATAAATCACCTAGTGTCAAACAACTATAATTCTGAGACACAAAACCCAAGTTTGTCTAATTCTGAACCTTTTAACAGCTGATTTCAGAACTATAATCATTCACATATTTTTTTTCCTAACTCAGAGGGAAGAATGACCCGCCCAAAAAATTAAAGTGACAAAACAGATTCCCATTAATATCATCGAATATTTCTTTGCCCAACATAAGCTAAATACTAAGCCATTATCTACTAGCCATAAGCAAGAATAAAGTTCTCCTGTAGATAAGCCAGTGGAATTCATTTAAATCAAGCTAAGCAACTACATCATAATCACAAGTGATATAGCTTTGAGCCACTATGAATAAATTATTGTGAAAAATGGCATCAGTTGGTGTTGCTTAAGTTATTAAATCACAGTAAGGGTAAATCAAGCCATTCTGACTATTGCAGCTCTAAACAAGTATTTGTATAGCTGGTCTTTAAGGCCCTCGGTGTACAGCTGAGTCTGTAGTACAAGCTCTTACTTACTCCAGCATTTAGCAATGTTGTGACAACATTTTTGCCTGGGAGGCCTTGAATGGTCGTGCCTTTTCCTGTAGTCTTTTGCACAACAATCACATTGGGCTTGGAACTCATTGGGATTGTAGTGATTTTGGTAGTTGTTCCTTAGAGAAAAAGGAATAAAAGGAGGCCTGAATTAAGGAATAATGATACTTGGTTATTTCTGTTTCTGTTGTACACAATATTCTTTAGTCAATGTCATCTTTAAATGGTGTGAATGCCATCATGGGATGAAGATGAAGGCTGTAAACAGTAAATTATGACAAATATCCAGAGTAAGAAAATATTAAGAATTGACTCTTAAGCAGTCATCCTTTTATGATCTAAGGACCTACACACCAAACTCAGAATCTAAAAACATCACTACTGAATCCACTTCCCCCTCAATATTCCTTTCCTGATTAGTTAAATGAAATAAATCAAAATTTCTATTCCCTGATACATATTTTCCTCAACCCAAGTATTACATTTATGTTGACTAGTATGATAGAAAACATCTTCAAAAAATAACATTCAAGGTAAATATCAAGATTCACATACCAATAGACTCAAAGAAAATTTAGGAACAAAAATAAATGATGTATTATACAATTTAAGAAGACAAAGTAGTGGTGGTGTATGTCTGTAATCACTCAGTGGGGGCTGAGGCAGAAAGATGGCAACTTTGAGCAACGGGCAGAGGAGACTGGGAACTGGGGATATAATTCAGTGTGAAGGCCTTGGATTCAATCCTTAGTGCCACAGAACAAAAAATCCCAATAACAACAACAAAGTAAAGACAGAAATACAAACCAAGTTATGTGTGCTTTTGTTAACCTGCAAAACTAGAGTGTGAGGAAGAAGCTCTGATTTGTCTAATTCAATATTAAAATCTAAACTGTGGGTCTATATCTATGGGTACAAACTACATTATCTTGCCTACACTTTCCCATAATTTACTTGCATTGCTACCTATCAAATCTATCTACCAATATAAAATAGACACACTATATTCTTCTAATTGTCCAAGTTGAAAATCCTGGTCTAAATCCTTTGAACTGTACGCCAGCATTTTAATTCACTGATTAAAAAAGGGGCTCCTCTATGACTTCATAGTAATGGGTTTAGAGTTACAGGATATATGTAAACTCATTTGTTTAGCTTACTCGACGGACAAAATAAAACTCATGTACATGTCTAGGCATCCCAGCAAGTCACACAGTATTTGGCTCATGGCACATCAGAGAGTACACCTACATAGACTATGCTTTAAAAAAACAAAATCACAATGGGTAAAATAACTGTATCATTTTTGGATCACAATGGCCTATGGCTGGGATGGATTCTAGGGACTTTTTCTTTTTTAAAGAAGCTATAAAAGTTGGAACATTATAGTAGGCCATCTTTAAAAGGAACAGAAATTTATTGGCTCAAATTTTACTATTCACAGATTCTTAAATCATCCTGACAATCCTGAGTCTCTTGGGTAATATTTTAAGATTCTTTGCTCTAAGAAAGAGGTGATGAATGAATGAATAAGTGTATAAACAATAACTCCTTGGCTGGATATTGTGTTAAAGATTTAGAGAATCAAAATCAAATCATGTGCTGGGTATTGCAGTATATGCCTATAATCCCACATCCAGGAGCCTGAGGCAAGAGGATCCTGAATCTAAACTACATGCTGAGTTCAAGGCTGGCCTGGACTACATATCAAAACCCTGCCTTAAGACAAAAAAGAAAACTCAAAATCAAGCCCAAGATCAAGATCAGTTCATCCCTGAAGGGTTCAAGCTTCTGCATAAAATGAATATATTTCTCCAATCATTACTCAACAAGGTTCACCAAAAAAATCTTATTAATAGTTATCTCATATATATTCATATAAAGAAATACTTGACTCTATAATATATAGGTTAAATGACTATAAGGATAGTCATAGTTTCTACTTAATTGCTGATTTAAAACAAAAAACACAATCTTTCTAAAAGTACTATAGACACATGAACTTGCTTGCTTTCTAGAATATTTTGCAAAGGAAGTTAACATTTAAAAGATAACTTATGTACAAGTGTCATTAAGACGTATGAGAAAAATTATACTGAATGAGGCTTCCAAGTGCTATCTAATAGAAAGACAGGTTTATAAAAACGTGGTATATTCTCATCCATCTTATTCATCAGATCTGCTACTAAAGGACTACTGGTTCTTTTCCAAAGCCAAATGACCATGAAATGTAATTGTTTCAGATCTACTTAGGCAGCTGTGACAGCACAACTAACGATACTCAAGTACATGGACATCCAAAACTGCTTCAAAAAGTGGCAAGAATCATGGGACATGTTCAGTGTGAAGGAGAATTCTTTGAGGGATATTAATGGCAATGTGCATTTTACTGAAATAATTTTTTAAAAATTTAAACATTCACCATATTTTTGCTACACTGTGCATAGTAATAGCAATTACTTTTTTTTTAAATTGGTACTGGGGATCAAACTCACAACCTCATGCTTGCCAGGCACAACCTCATGCTTGCCAGGTACTGTGCTGCTGAGCTATATCCCCAGCCCAATAGCCATTATTTATAATGACAAAAAAAATCAACTTACAACATAAAACAATGAGAAAATGATTAAATTTGTGATAGATGATATGAGAATATATTATAGTAGCCACCAGAGGCAGGGCAAGTCAAAACACATTTACTAGCACAATAAGATTATGCAAAACAAAGATAAAAATTATATCCTAATTTAATTTTTAAAAATATACATCTTTATAACAAATATCTACACAAGGAATACACTCAAATTTTAACACATTCTGTGGATGGTAAAAGTTATGTTTTTAATATTTTAATACCTTTTTAAACTCTCCCAAAACAAAAGGGCAAGTTTGTTGTTTACTTTTCTGGGTTTTTTTTTTATTTGTTTTGTTTTTGTTTTTTTTGAAAAAGGGTATTGGTACATAGTTAAGGCTGGCCCTTTTACTTAGTATGTAGCCCAGGCTGGTCTCAAATTCACAGCAATTCTGCTGCCTCAGCCTCCACAGTGCTGGGATTATAAGCATGTGCCACCATGCCCAGCCTGTTGCTATTAAGTCTTCATTTTCATATATAGATGTTTATTTTAGGAAACTTTCTTCTTTGTTTGGAGGAAGGGAAACTCTAAAACTCACCATCTGCTCATGAATGAAGGCAGCAAACTGTCTAAATTCATTTACTCAGGTTACTAGTTTACTATAAATACAAACGGATTAAAAACTACTAATAAACTATCATGAACAATAAAAATATAAGACAACCATCTTTTTTTGTGAAAGACAACCATCTTGACAAAGAATAGTGATGCATAACATTAGAATTAGTTTATAGCAGTCAGAAACAGGAACACAATTTGGAATGAAAGCATCAAACAGTGAAGGAAACAAAGACACAATAATCTCCACATAACAAAGTTGTTTATCTATACCAACTATATCCTATAGTACTGGAAAACTTTAAGAATTCTTCCAATGTATACCTATGGTTAGTTGAAACAGCAACTAACCACAAGTGGTTTCATATTTAACACACAGATGGATAATATATACATATGTGTAAGATACGTACACCACAAAATCAAATCTTTCCTTCTAGAAAAACAGACCTGATTACACTGCTCTAATCAAGAACAAAGTAGATATATCATGAGTAAGGTGTAAAAGTAGAGGCCTCATCACACAGAGACATTCGTTCAAGTTATATAGTACTATAAATCTATATATAAATAAAAAAACACCTTAAGGTTGTAAAAAGCTACAACCAATGCAAAACATTATCACGTTTTAGAAATGTTTCATTGAGTAAATGTATGATATAATTTGAAGATATTTTCAAGTAGTAAATTATAACTTGCACTTAACTGTGTTATATAAAATATCCTCTTAAAAGCTGGAGTACAGTGATTTTTTTCCCTACTGGTTTCACCATTCTCAGTTTGGCAAACACTGGATTTTCTCACTTACACTTAAAAGTAGAGCCAAAGTTAACAGCTTTAAATATGGTGCTTTATGCCAATATCATGCCCTGCTTTACTTTTTTCATTCCCTGAGTTATCAGCAATATCAAGTTACTGCCAGGAACTTCAACCCCTTGTGTTTATAAAATTAGAATAATTCAACAATGGCATACAAAATATGATTAGTCTATAAAATTAGACTATGATTAGTCTCAAAAATTAAAATCACAAGCCTTGCTTAATCAGAGGCTATTTACATGATTTTAAATAAAAAATAATAATCAATGAAAATAGATACTGTCTTAACATTTCACTTGAGGGTCCACAATCCAAATATTTTAAGGATTAATGAGCCAATAAAAACCAGGTAAGGTTCCAATACACCAATAAAATAGGTACAAGGTTAATCATCATTTATCTGAGTAAATTATTTTCAAAAAGCAACCATAAATGATGAAAGTCAAATAGAGATATCAAAATATTTTTGCTTCTAATAAGCTAAAGTACATTGGTAATTGAAATTATGAAGTATGTCCCTTCAACATATTTAGATGTACAAATAATAGTTTTTCCATTATTCTAGCTTGTGCGACCTTAGAAAGGTCAACTCATACCTTTAAACTCAAATCTCTCTACATTTGTGAAGTGAACACAATAACTACCTTAAGAGTTAAGAGGTCTCAATGGGTTGACAAATGAACAAATATCTTGTAAATAAAAAAAAAAATACACTCTATGCAAAATGAGAAAAGGAAAACATGGAAAGATAGCTTTTGTAAATAAGGAAGAGGAAAAGGGTTGGAGGGAGGGGAAGGAAATGAGAAAAAAAGAAGCAGGATATATCACGTACAGGCACAAATTCCATATGATGAATGTGATCATTATGTACATCTAAAATGTATCAATAAACTTCATTAAAAACAAATCAAATAAAAACAAATTTTTAAAAATCTAGGCAAATATAAAGCATAATCTTTGCATTGATTATAAACTAATGTTCTAATTTTGAAACTATTATATATAAATATTTAATAGTAAAACTACAGACTATACTTAGTCACTAAACATAGACTGAAAACAAAGTATTAGATTTCTAAGCAAAAACATATCAAACAAAATCCTTCAATAGTGAAATATGCATTTTCCCTCTTACTAAAGGTTACCTACACAGTGAAGGTCACATATTTAAGACATACCTACCAGAAACTATATTACTGCTAATTATCTTGCCCCCCAAGGTAGCTAATGATTTTGGTACTACTGTAATGATGCTACCACTGGTAGTTTTCACATAGGTTGCAGCTCCAGGGGTTGCAGCCATCCGACCTATGGATGGGCTCACTGTTGGCCGGGTATAGGTTGCCTGTGTGCCTATAAAAAGGAAAAAGCCAAAAAAACAAACAAACAAACAAACAAACCTTATCATTGTTTATAGAAGAATAATTTATAAAGTTTACTTATAATTCAATGTAACTGAACACTGCTTTAACTTGGAAATAGAATTTTAAGACATCAAGACATTAATTTACAACTTTATATACAGTTTTAAGGCACACAGTAAGAAACAAAGCCAAGTCAATTCGAATTAATTTTACACATAAAATTTTGTGCTATGTTGCATCAAGTTAATAACCCAAGAAAACAGAGCTAACCCTGCTCCCTTCTTCCACTAATTTTATGCCAAAAGAAACTTAAATTTAATCATTTTTCTTGTCACAGCATTTTAAATAATTCTGCTGAAGATTTTAAGGTCTCTCCATCTGTTTTGGGCTGTCTCAGTGCCAAACCCAATACCAGCACTCAGCAAATAAAGGACTACTATTCACCTAAATTTTATAAACTTTTACTGTTCTATACGGTTACCCTCTAAATACATTTCCATCTTTTAAAGGATTGTTCTATAATTTTACTAGAGATTAATGCTGAAACTGCCAAGAGCAGCCAGTAATACTTCTCTTCTAAGATTTTTTCTATACATACTTTTTCAACTTTAACTGACCTGTCAGAATATTCTTCCTTTTGTCGCTCAGAGGACTTTACACCCTTCCTCACTATTTCTAGTACTTAACTCTTTCCCTAACAGTCAGATAAGATTATTGTTGTAGCTGGGCATGGTGGCTCATACCTGTAATCCCAGCACTCAGGAGGCTGAGGCAGCAGGACTGTTGCGAGTTCGAGACCAGCCTGGGCTACAAAGTGAGCTCAAGGCCAGCCTGAACTGCATAGCGAGACCCTGTCTCAAAAAAAAGACTATTGGACTATTGCTGTTTCTTACAAATTCAGTAACTCAGAAGGATTATTGTAAGCTAAGAATTATTAGCCTTGATAAAAATGAAAAATAATGACTTATGAACAAGGGAACATTTTTTCATGACAGATTCAATAATTCTCTCACCTTAAAAAATGCTTTTAGCAAGTTATTCACCTTTTAAAAACACAAATACTAGTCAAAAAAGGGAAAAGCAAAGAAACACTAAATAGATTTAATGCAAATTGGTTACAAGCACACATCAGAATTAGAAAAAAAAAAATCTAGTGCAACATAAATATGCTACAGGGATACAAAATTTGAATGCTTTGAATTATACCATGAAAAAGATTTCCATTTCAGCTTTTGTTTTAAAAAGGAAACACTTATTCTAATATAATAAACACAATTTTACTTTTCATTACCTCTCCCTAACATGAGAAATCATATATACATAAAACTATTATCTTCAAGTCAAACAGAAAAAAGTGTGGGTTAAGTATGATATATTTAATACAAGAATAATAGTGTTTAAAATAGAAGCAGAAGGTAAACTGGTGGTTGCCAAGGAATAGGGGAAAAAGAAAATGGAGAGTTGTTGTTTTATCGGTACAGTTTCAGTGTAGAAAAAGGAAAAGGTTCTAGGGATAGATGGCAATGGTAGTTGCACAACAACATACATGTATTCAATGCCAATAAAATGTACATTTGAAAGCAATAAATTTCATGTTAAGTATATTTTACCACAAGTTTTAAAAAAATGAAAAAAAATCTCAGATTTTGGAATTAAATATATATGGGTTCAAATTCTAATTCTCCCTTATTGGTGTGTGACCATGAGCAATTGCTTAATGTATGTCACTGAAAACAGGACTAGTAACAGAGAGTAAGCTCAATGTTTGTACAGGTCAATAAATGACAGCTTATAAAACCAAGACAGATGTCATTTTACACTACTTATATACTGTCATCTAAATACCAGTCTTCCTAAAAGCTTGCTTAAGAGTTATAGACATTTAAGGGCTGGAGATTTAGCTCAGCGACATGAGTGCCTGCCTGGCAAGTGCTAGGTCGTGAGTTCAATCCCCGGTAAGAAAAAAAAAAAAAAGTTATAGACATTTGAAATAATAGCAATGGCTAATTCTAGTATTTATAGTAACAGCTACTGAGCACTATATGAGACTTTTTACATATTTGATGTATTTAATACTTAATTTATAGTTGAGGTATTATAATGGTGCCTTTGTTCACGAAATTAACTTGTTCTACAATTTTGGAAAAGATGGCCACATTGGCAGGGTGTGGTGGTGCACGCCTGTAATCACAGCACTCAGGAGGCTGAGGCAGGAGGATTGCCACAAATTAGAGACCAGCCTGGGTTATATTGTGAGTTCAAGGCCTTCCTGAATTACATGGAGAGACCCTGTCTCAAAAGAACTAAAACAAATAAACAAAAAAAGATTGCCACATTTCTCTTTGTGTGGGAAAGATAGCTGTAGCCATGTTTGCCACCCAGTACAAAGTTTGCAAAGAAAAAAAAAAAACTTTACTCAGTGTTTATGTTTGCAAACCAAATTATGCACAACCAAAAGCATTCATGAAGTGGCATAGCACCATACTATACAATTTAAATAGGAAAAAGAAAAGATTTAAAGACTTTAAGTAACCTGCTAAAGGTCATAAAGGGTATACTATTTAAAGTGTTCTACACTGTCACTGACTCAAGCACTAACTGACTGTTCTATGTGAGCATAATGACATCTTGTGCTTCCCTCCATCTCCATAACACTTACCATACTATAACGTAATACAGGCTCCCAAATGCATCAGAGTAAGATCCTTGTGGTTTGGGACTATTTTCATTTGGTCAACAAATCCTGACTGAGCAACTACTAACAAGTCAATGCTGTGTATGTATATGTGTACAAGCATCCATGCATACATATTTGAAGCATGTGGTCTAATACAGAGAAAATGAACCAACAAACAAACAAGCTAAGTAGACATGGTCAGTGTTATAAAAGAAAGAACTGAGGACCATGAAAAAGAATGAGGAAGCTAATTTCAGGGAGATGACGGGTAGGGAGAGTCAAAAAGGACTCTGAAGAATTGTCTCATTCATTTCTAAATGTTCAGTGTCAAGCATAGTACTGGTACAGAGAAATTACCTGATGAATATAAAAATGAACAGAATGATGTTCATAAGAACTTACCAGTAGGAGTGGTCACCAGTTTAGTTGTCATAATTGCACCATTACTGCTAACTACCATAATAGGGGAATTGCTACTGGTGGGTAGAGTTGCAGTCACTGGTTTAGGTAAGATTTTACTCGGTTGAACCTGTTGTGTGATGATTTTTACCCCTTTGAAAGAAGAAAGATTAATTTCAGTACAAATTTTTTAATATATGTTTCTTAGATCAATCCAAGAGGGCAACAGTCACACGTTTACTTACTCTTATCTAGAGATGCTTTTTTCATATTGATGAAACTCTTCAAACTTCTATTTCTCAAATTCTTATCTTCCCTAAATTCTCTCATTCCAGGAATGCAATTAAAACATTACAATAACAAATTCTTCATTTGGATTTTTTTTGTTTTTAAAACAAAATGTCTATGTAGTTCAGGCTGGCTTTGAACTCACCATGTAGTTGAGGCTGGCCTCAAACTCACAAGATTCTCCTATCTCAGCCTCTGAAGTGCTAGGATTACAGGTATATGCCACCATGGTCCATGCAAAGTTCTTAAAGAAAAACAAACCTTTACTCTTATCTATGGCAGGGTCAAATAAGAGTTTTCAAAACCAAAGTTAGCAACTGGACTTGAACTTTTACAAATAAAATAATCTGTTCCATACAAATCTTTGGAATGAAATAACAAACACAAAAAGACAAAAACAAAAATTGATGTAGCTAATACTATATTCTCCTTGGGAAGAAAGGATTAGTATAAGAAGTAAAAAGTAAGAGTTAATATGCCTAATGTTAAATTCTAAACTTCTTAAAAAAAATTTTTTTTTTTAGTACTGGGGATCAAACTCAAGACCTTGCACTTGCCAGGCAGGTGCTTGTGCCATTGAGCTAAATCCCCGGCCCTTCTTAAATATATTTAAAAAACTGTTGAAACTGGGAGTTGTGGCACACACTTGTAGTATATCAGCTACTTGGGAGGCTGAGGCAGAAAAGTACTTGAGTTCACGAGTTCAAGACCACCCTGAGCAATATGGCCTCACCTTAAAAACAAAATGAAACAGAAAAAAACAAACCAAAAAGATGCTGAACACTATACAGACCAAGAACATCGTTTATTTGATTTTTAAAATATTTCCTTTTAAAAGTATTTTAATAACCTACTTTGCTAAGTATTAACTACAAAAAAAAAATACAGTATTACTGCACCAACATAAAATCTGCTTGTGGATAAGAACTTGAAGGGAATATGCAAAAATAGTATTAAAATGTTCAGATGGTGATGTTATCTTTTTACATTTTCAGAACAGAAAACTTGATAACAAACAAAACTATCTTTCAAAAATGAAGATGAAACAGTCTTTACCACACTTAAAAAAATGTGTTGCAGATCAGCACTACAAAACAGTAAAAGAAGTTCTATGACTATAAGGAATTAAACCACAATGTCTGTTCTTGCTTCTATCCAATAATGCATTTACTAGGAGTTCTAACGGGAAAATTACATAAGAAAAACAAAAGAAAAAGAAAAGACATCCAGATTGCTACAAAGAAACTACCTCTATTTGTAATGACATGAACCTTTACATAGAAAAACTGAAGGAATGCAGTGAAAATCTATTTCTTCTTTCTTCTTATTTAAAAAATGGTTCTGGTGGGCATGTGGCAGAAGCCTGCAATCTAGCACTTGGGATGCTAAGGTAGGAGGATTGCTTTAAGTTCAAGGCGAGCATGAACTGCAGAGAGACTAACATAGAATAGAATAGAATAGAATAGAATAGAATAGAATAGAATAGAATAGAATAGAATAGAATAGAATAGAATAGAATAGAATAGAATAGAATAGAATAGAATAGAGTAAAATAAAAGAGATGGGTCTCACTATGCTGCTCAGGCTGGTCTGAAACTCCCAACATCTCAAGTAATGCTCCTGACTCAGCCTAAGTAGCTGTAACTACAGGTAGGTAATATTGTAACATGCTAGGAAAATACCCAAATGGAAAAACATCATGTTCACCAAGATTTAGCATTAAGATGACAATATACCTCAAATTAATCTATAGGCTCAATTCAATCTCTATCAGAATCTCAACTAACTTCTTTCTAGAAATTATAAGTATATTCCAAAATTCATAAGGAATTACAAAGGACCCAGAATAGCTAAAACTGTAATAAAAGAAGAATGGGGTTGGGGGTAGGCACAAACAAGGGAATTCAACTTTCCTCATTTCAAAACTTACTACAAAACAATGGCAATGAAATCAATGTGATATTAGTGTAACAGACAGATATACAGACCAATGGAATAGAACTGAGGGTCCAGAAATACATCCATATATCTATGGTCAACTCATTTTTGACAAAGATACCAAGATCATTCAATGGGGAAAAGAACTGTCTTTTCAACAAATTGTGCTGATATAATTAGACAGCCACATGTAGAATGAAGTGGGAATTAGTCTGTTTAATTATTACTATAATCAAATATCTGAGACAGACTAACAAAACCAAATCAGCTTATTTATCTCACAGTTTCAGAGACTGCAAGTCCAAAATGATGTAGTCCCACTGGGTCTGGTCTCTGCTGAGAGCCAGATACCACCATGGTACATGCAAGAGGAAGAGATGATATTACCACAAAGAAATTTAGAAGATGAACTTTTTTTCTTTTTTTCTTCTTTGTGGTGCTAGGGATCAAACTCAGAGACCTGCACATACTAAGCAAGCATTCTACCACTGAACTTTATCGCACTATATTCACTCTTATAATAGATTTTCACAAGAGTTCAGAGGCACTACAAGGGATAGCTAAATCTCTTTTGAGGAGCAGTAGGCTCCAAAAAGAACTCCTACCAGGTCCCAACTCTTATAGGTCCACACCATCTTTCACATTACACCAAGATCTAAGCTATAAACACATAAATTCTTGGGGTACATATCCAAACAACAGCAAACTTTTACTTCATACCACATACAAAAATTAAGTAAAAATGGATCAAAGATACTTAGGTAAAACTATCAAACTCTTAGAAAAAAATACAGAGAAAATCTTTTATGGTCTTGGACTTGGAAAAGAATTAATTATAACACCAACATCATGAGCAATGAAAGAAAAACTAAACAATAAAATTTATCCTTTGTGTTTCAAAGGACACCAAAAATAAAACAAAAAATAAAGAATGGGAGAAATGGGAGAAAGTATTTGCAAATTACTAATAAGGGTTTAATAGACCATATGAAAAAGCTCTTGCAGTTCAATGATAAAAGAAAAAACAATCCAATTTTAAAATGATCTAAATTTTAAAAAAAACATAAATATATTTCTCCAAAGAAAGAAATACATGTAGAAAGTCTAATAAGAATACAGAATTAGTGGGGTAGAGAGGGGTATCCTTATCATACCAGCACTCAGGAGCTGATACAAGAGGATCACTGCAAATCCAAGACCAGCCTAGACTACATGACAAGACCCTGTCTCAAAAAACAAAACAAAATGAAACAAAACAAAAACAGAATTATGCTCAATGCCATTAGTCATCAAAGTGCAAAAAAAGACCACAATGAAACATCATTTCACAGAAACTAGGACTAGAATAAAAAGTAAGAGATAAGTATTGGCAACAGTGAAGAACAGCTAAAATTTTCAAACACTGCTGTTGAGAATGTAAAAATATACAACTATTTTGGAAAATAATCTAGCTGTTTCTCAAACAATTCAACACAGATTTACCATACAACCTGCAATTCCATTACTAGATATACACATAAAAGAAGAATAGCCTGTGGATATGGCTCGGTGGTAGAGATCTTGCCTACCATGCATAAGAGGCCCTGGGTCTAATCCCTAACACTACAAAATAAACATACAACATAAACTTCAATAAAATTGATAAACCTTTGGTAAATCTGAGAAATAAAAAAAGATACAAACCATGAATATCAGAAATGAAAAGGGATCATTAATATAGATCATACTATAACCATTAAAAAAAACAATAAGAAACTACTGCAAACCAATAGTCAACCATAAATTTGACAATTTAAAAAAAAAGCATCAATTCCTTAAAAATCATAACATGAAAACTCAAACAATATCAAACAGATAATCCTAATGAGTACTTCTCTAATCATTAAACTGAATTCATAATTTTAAAACTCTCAGTTTCTCTGGAGAATTCTACTAAATATTTAAAGAGCTAACACCATTCTCATAGTATTTCTTTCACAAACTCCAAAATGAATACTTCCAAATGCATTCCTCAAGGCCTGAATAACCCTGATACAAAAGTTAGACAAAGGCACTACAAAGTCAAATAAAGGCACTACAAAATTTAAAAATGATGGTCCAATATCTGTTATGAACACAGATAAAAGTTGAATCCAGCAATATATAAAAAACATTTACACACCATGTCCAAGTGGGTTTTATTTCAGATATCCAAATCTGGTTCAACAGAAAATCAATCAGTATAATACAGAAAGAATATCAATACACTAAACAAGAAAAAACATGATCATATCAGCTGAATAGAAAGTAAAGCATCTGACAAAACTCCAGTGTCTTATTCATTATTAAACAAAATAAACAAAAGTCCCAAACAAGTATGAATAAAAGGGAAATTGCTAAACTTAACAAAAACCTACATCTTTCATCACACTTAATGGTAAAGACTAATGCCTTCTCCTTAGGATTAGTAACAAGACAAGGATGTCTACTTCCTCCAATCTTATTCACTCAACATAGTAATGGAAGCTCTACTCAGTGAAATAAATAGAAAGAAAAAAAGAGAAAGGAAAGAAAAAGGAGAAGGAAGGGAAAAGGGAAAGGAGAAGAAAAAGGAAAAAGGAAGAGAAAAAATGTAAGAAAAAGAATGAATGAGGAAAGAGAAAGGAACAAATGAAAGAAAGAAAAAAAAGAACAAACATGCAAATATTGACTGCAAAGGAAGAAAAAAATTTATCTGCATATAACTGGAAACTTCTATAACTTGTAAAAAACGCCAAGGAATTTAAGTAAATACTTCTAGAAATAAGTGAAATTAGTAAAATCAAAGGATACAAATTCAGTATTACTTTTATACTCCAACAACAAACATGTGAAAACTGAAATTAAAATCATAACACTACTTATAATCATGCCAATAAAATGAAATACTTTGGTGCAAACCTAACAAAACATGTACAATATCTGTACACTGAAAACTAAAACACTGATGAAAGAAGACTTAAATAAATAGACCTGTAGAATACAATGTACATGGACTGGAAGACTCAGAGAACTGAACAGAATGAGCATATCTTGTAAATATTTTTCAGTTACCTGATTCCTGTTTGATTTGGATGGTAGGTTTGATACCAGGTGGCAAAGAAGACTGCTGAGGCTGTTGTTGATGAGATACTAGAGAAGGTTGAGCCACAGAAGGCTGTGCCTGTTGTACTTGATGTAACTGCTGTTTAGGAGATTGTTGATGCTGTTTAGGAAACTGTGCAAGAATCTGGGTCGGGGTACTCACTAAGCTTTTGGGGGAAGGAAGTCTTGTTGTTGCCATTTTGATTGCTGATGTAGATACACCTGCAGAAATATAAAGACAATTTGACAGGAAAACATAAATAAAATTACTTTGGGTTACAGTAGATAATAGTTAAAAATCCAGATAAATCAATAAAATCTATGATTTACTGAGCACTTAGTGTCAGACAGTACAGTGGTGCTTTAGTAAGTATCAGACAGTACATTTTATATATACTCTTCTAACTGTAAGGAAAGCATTTTTGCTCTCAGATTCAAGAAAGAACTGACTTTTTTTGGTGAAGTATTATCACGAAAAATCAGTATGTATGCACACAGGTCTCTCTATAGAAAATAAACTAGTTAATTAACCTTGAAGTAACATTTTTAAAATATTATTTTGAGTTATAATCAGTTTAAATATGAAATCAGATAAAATAACACTTCATATTCATCTTTTGAACTAGTAAGCATATAAGCATATAGCTTTTTCTGTATCTTATTTCCAATCATCTATAGTCATTTACTGACAATACTTGAGTTATTAAATAGTTCTGTAAGAAATTATAATCTTGCACAACATATCCACTGCTATAAAGGTAGGATATAATATTGTTCTTTTCAATAAAATATTAGAATTGAGAGTAGGATGAAGTAATATTGTTCTTTTCACTACAATAATAGTATTGAAGCACACATAGTAAGAAGTACTAGTGACTTCCACTAAAGATGTAGGAGTCTGAGAAATTCTTCCCTTCTGCCAGATTTTTCATCTGAATCTTCTAATATTTCATCAATACTCAACAAAACTATCTGACCAAGAATTAATAATCCTGAGGATAAGCAGACTGCAATTCATCATGCTAATTTTTTAAACACTGCTGAATCAATGAAAATAAATAAACCCAAACTGGGTGTGGTGCATAAGCCAGTAATCACAGCAGTTTGGGAGATTGAGGGAAAAGGATCCCAAATTTGAGCCCATTCTGGGCAATTTAGTGATTTAGCAAGACATAGTTACAAATTAAAGAGCTGAGGATGTAACTCGGTACAAAAGCCCTAGGATCAATTTTGAGTACTTCAAAAAAAGGAAAAGAAAAAGAACAGCCTAATTCTAAAGTAATGGGGATGTTATTTCATATCCTCCTTTCACCACATCTCTACCATGATAATGAACTGTGTTACCCTAATCCCCCAAAAAAAGGTGATATATTCTCTTTTTTTTTTCCTGGGGTGCTAGAAATTGAATTCCGAGCTTCATGCACTCTACCACTCTACTACTGAGATACAACCTCCATCCTAATATTGTATCTTATGTAAATGTTTCTGCTGAATGATAAAAGATGGAGAAGGATAAACCTTGAGAAGTCACAATAACTCTCAATACCTCAGATTTCTTCTCTGTTGAATTTTTCCTTTTAGACAGGTCACACCTGTCTAAAAGTGACCATGTGGGTAAAGTAAAACTTTTAGACCTTTTAGACAGGTCATACCTGTCTAAAAGTGACTATGTGGGTAAAGTAAAACTAAAGACTGAGAAATGATTAACGAGACAAAAGTTGTATTCAAAATTACCTAGAGGGCTTACTCATATTAAACATTTATAGTTACTTCACCACCATCCCCATACTACTATAGGAAGGAGCCACTTTAGTGACATGTGTTCTATATTGCTTTGCTGTGATAGATTATCACTGGAGCAGTCCCTTTTGGTATCAAAATTTTATGACTCAATATTCACTCACAAGTGAACAATATTTTTTAAACTTAAAAAATTTAATCTTACAATACACTCATAATGTATGGTCCTATATTAACTAAGTTAACTGTATATGGGGAACTCCCTAACTAAACTATGATCTGCATATATTTCTGCATAGGAAAAGTAACTGATGTAAAAGCATTTAATGTGATTTCAGAATCAGATATTATAACTGTATCTAAATGAACCATTCAAATCACAAATATACAATAGCTATGTGAACTGACTAAAGTACTTAGCCTTTCTGAATATTTATTCATTCAATAAGAATTTATTAAGTACATACTTTATGCTACATCTTGGGTAAACTATTTTGTACTCGTGAAGTAATCTACCTTCAGGATTATTAAAATTTAGAGCAGCTTAGCATTTGCAAAGCTACAAAGAAAAATAATCTAATGAATGAACACAAATCTACCATGAAGAACTAAAACATGTTATTTGTGTTGTAACAAGAAAAAGGTGCTCTTTTCCCTTCCTTTGTTCCTTGCCAAGCAAGGGAATGGGTGAGGGAGCGTGTTAGAACTCAGGGTAAAGCAGAAGTATGTATCAGTGGGCTGAGGATTTAGCTCAGCGGCATAAGCACCTGCCTTGCAAGTGTGCAATCATGAGTTTGATCCCCAGTACCAAACAAAATAAAACAAAACAAAACAAAAGAATGAAGTAGGCTATCAGAGTCTAATGGAATGAAAGCAATGATGAGAGTTTAGTTACATAGCAGTGGACTGATGAAACAAAATGCCGGGCATGGTGATGCACATCTGTAATCCCAGCACTTGGAAGGCTAAGGCAAGAGAAAAGCCAGAAGTTCAAGGCCAACCTGGGTTGCACAGTGAGTTCAAGGCTAATCTGAACTACATAGGGATAGCTTTTCTCTAAAAAAAAAAGGCAGTGTTTGACTGAAATTGGATATATCAGTATGAACTCACAGTTTTCACCATATGAAAATATACATGTAAATATGTGTATTATGAGTACTATTACATAGATCTAAAATATCCTCCCATAATCTCATGTGTTCAGAGGTAGACCTTTGGAAGGTGACTGGATCACAAGACCACTATATTGATTGGCAGATTAATCTATTTATGAGTTCAAAGCTGAATGTGTTGCCAGGAAGTAGGGTTTGGTTGAAGAAGTGGTTCAGTAAAAGCATGATCTGGAAGAATATATTCTTGTCCCTGGTCTCCTGGTCTGTGTGTGTGTGTGTGTGTGTGTGTGTGTGTGTGTGTGTGTGAGAGAGAGAGAGAGAGAGAGAGAGAGAGAGAGACTGTCATGTCTCTTTCGCTCTCTCTCTGTCTCTGAGTATCTGTCTGTCTGTCTGTCTGTCTGTCTCTCTCTCTCTCTCTCTCTCTCTGTCTATTTCCTGACTGTCATAGAGTAGGCAGCATTACTAAACCATGACCTTTCACCATGCCATTTCTGCCTTGGAACCTGCCAATTGTGGACTGAACACTCTAAAACCATGAACTAAAATAAAACTCTATTCCTTAAATTGTGGGTGTCAGATGTTTTGTCCCAAAACAACAAAACTAACCGATATAGTGCCTGAACATACTCGCACACATGCACATTGTATGCACTCGCGTGCTCACATATTTATACAGGTTCCTCAGTAATAAGCATGTTTAGTACTCTGATCTTATCTTCTAATTACCACTTTTCACTAAAAGTAAACAGAGCACTTGGAGAAATGGCTACTCCTAATGATGGAGTAAGAATAGTATAGATCAGTGATGGTGAACCTTTTAGAACTTTCAATGACACAAATAGCCTGCTGCAGCACATGTGCCATACATAGGTTCACCAACACTGGTATAGGATGAGCCTGATATATATAAAAAAAACTTTT
The DNA here is from genome assembly GCA_004027455.1 of Hydrochoerus hydrochaeris. Taxonomy (NCBI): domain Eukaryota; kingdom Metazoa; phylum Chordata; class Mammalia; order Rodentia; family Hydrochaeridae; genus Hydrochoerus; species Hydrochoerus hydrochaeris. Next base: position 417,318 of record PVLA01000067.1, read on the forward strand.
CACTCTTTCGAAATTCCTTTAAAAGAAAATTGCCTGTTTAAAGTAAACCTATTAATGCAACATTTACATAACAGAAGTTTGTTATATGCATAAAATGTATGACAACCATGACACAAACATAAAAGAAATGGAATGGCACTTACAATTCTAATGTAATACATTAAATATTGTATTTGCCAGTAGACTGCTACAAATTAAAGATGCATATTGTAAGCCCTAAACCTGTATTCTCAACCAAGGGCTATTTTGTCACCACTGCTCCCAATCACCACCCTTGGTGTTGTGTCTGGCAATTACTGGAGACATTTTTTTATTGTCATTAGTGAACAAATCAATGGTATCTAGTGGGTTAAGGCCAGGGATCCTGGTAAACAGCCTAGCCTATGATATATAAATCAGCCCCCAAAACAAAGAATTATCTAGTCCAAAATGCCAATAATCTAGAGGTTGAGAAAATTATTCTACAGCAACTACTCAAGAAAAGAGCGAGAAGGGCCTGGGACTCAGCTCAGCAGCATAAGCCCTTGCCTGGCAAGTGCTAGGTTGCGAGTTCGATCCCCTGTACCAAAAAAAAAATTTTAAAAAGAGAGAGAGAGAGAGAATTCATAGCTAATAAGCCAACTGTCTCAGTTACTTTCTCATTGATAGGACAAAATACCCAGTACCCACAAGTTACAGGAGGGGAGGATTACTTTGGCTCATAGTTTGTAAAGGTTTCATTTCACAATCCACTGGCTGCAGGGCAGAGCAACAGAGAAACAATTCATGGGATGGCAGGCAGAAAGCAGAGCAGGATCAAGGAAGGAAGAAGGATATAAATGAATGAATGTGAATATATATACATATACATATATATATATATATGGAGAGAGAGAGATTATACACTCCCTTGCTAAGCCACACCCACAGTGACCTACCTCTTCCTGACAGGCTTCATCTCCCAACATCACCTAACTCTAACCCTAACCCAGAGTTAAACCCATAAATGGACCAATCCAGTGTTCAGTGATGAGTGTCACACATACATGATCCAGCCACCTCCCAAAAGTTCCATCTATGAGTGCATGAGGCTTAGGAGAACATTTTGGATATAAACCATAGCAAAAATGAAAGAGATAAAATGGAAATTTTTAAAATAACAAAAACCCAATAAAGCCACATGAAGATTGGGAAAAAAGGAGGAAAAAACAAAAAACAGAGATGACAAATAAAAACAGTTGTCAAGATGACAGACATTAAGATAATTGATAATGACCTTATATATAAATGGACTAAACAATTAAAATAAGGGATGATAAGACTGAATAAAAAAGCAAACATAGATGGGTTAAAAATACAAGAATTAAAGAAGATACATCAAGTTAACACAATCATAAGAAAGTGGTACTCCCTGTCTCTGGCCATGTAATGCCCTGTACCATCCTAAGGACTCTGCCATCAAAAAGGTCAAATGCAGGCTCTTGACCTTAGATTTTCAGAACCATAAGCCACAGTACTTTTTTCTTTAAAAAAAAATTATCTGCCACCCACTACTTTTTTGTAGTAATGAAAAATGGAATATATAATATAAAGTACTTAAAGAGGCAAAATATGAGCCCTAGAAAGAATGTCATCCCAAAACCACAAAAAAAGCAAAAAACCAAAGCCATGTAAGTGAAAAGATGACAAATATTTCATCCATGTTTTTTTAGCCAGTTATCAAAGGAAAACAAAATCAAGTATAAAATCATATACTCACTAAATAGGATGTTCTCCAGTAGGAAGTTGTAACCCAGGGCCTCTCACACACTAAATATGTACTCAACCAGAGTTATACCTGCAGCCCAACAATTATATTTAGTCATAGAAATTATTTCCCTTATATCTTGTTTTTGTTTTGCTTTATACAGAATAAAAATATGGACTTAATATTGGACAGATAGTATTAAAATACTCCAAGATGTTATGATTTAGGGAAACATGGTAAGGTATATAGCAAACTATCAAAAATTCCAATCCTTTCATTTGGTAATCTTATTCTTGATGCTGGTTCTAATATAAATAAAAGGCCCAGGTAAATTCACAAAACTTGAGGTAATCTAAATGTCCAACAATGAAAATAATCTAATAAATTATGCAGCAGTAAAAAAAATATTAAACAGCACTAAAAATAATTAGGAAAATTACAGAGAATGTTTTATTCCATATAGGTAAAAAGTATTGGACATGGGTAAAAGGCAGTAATAGGTAAAATGTAAAGTGCTATTGTGATATAATGGTGGGATTACTGGTAGGCATTTATTTTTACTATTTTCTAAAATTATTTAATATACTAATACTTTCAGATATTAAAATTTTTAAAAATACTTTTAGATGCTAAGTGAGGACTATATTTGAATTGACAGGATTGAGGAGTTTTACAGACAGGATTTCATAAATGGAAAACACACACTCCATCAAAGCCAGCCTAAAGAAAATAAAGTGAAGAAAGTAGTACTAATAGATAGAATGCAATTGGAAGCAAAAGTTGAAGTAGAATTAAGGAGGGAAAAGAAAAGGTTAACAGAAGATTGTCTTAGATATATAATTTAAAAAATTCACAAAAGAATAAGATCAGCCAAGCATGGTGGTGCATGCCTACAATCCCAACACTTGGGAGGGTGAGGCAGGAGGATCACTGCAAGTTCAAGACCAGGCTGGGCTATAAAGTGAGCTCAAAGCCAGCATGAACTGTGTAGTGAGACTTTGTCTCAAAAAGGCAAAAAAAAAAAAAAAAAAGGAATAAGATGAATGAGAATTTCTCTCACCAAAACAAAAGAAGAATCAACAAAAATATACTCACCTGAAAATAAACTCTTTCCTTCTAAAAACTTACAAAGCATATTTCAATTATCAGCACCAGAATTATAATTGCAAAATTAAAAACGATCACTTCCAAATGTTAAAATGCACAAATTTGTACATTTCATCTTCTAAGAAAAAGGCAAAACTATACACACACACACGCATACATACATGTATACACACATATACATTTGCTTATCCACTTACAAATGGAAGAATAAATAAAAATAACTAAAAGAAAACAGATTATCACAGAAAACTGAATGAGCCATAGATATAAAAAAATTTGAATAATCCACTAATTTGCATTCTTAAACTAAAGGAAGGGAAGAAGTAATCACTGATCTAAGGATAGAGGCCTTCACATCCAAAGCAGAAAAAACATACCCATATAGTTTTCTTCAAAAATCCTGTACCAACAAGGACAAATAAAATGGTGGATTACTACTTACCTTGTGCTACTGTTGACATGACAACAGATGGTGTGGAGGATACAACAGCTGTTACCGCAACTGTACTAGGAATAGGTGATGGTGTAGAACTGCTGCTGCCACTGCTGCTACTACTGACCAGAGAGGATTGTGAAGCAGTTATAACAACTGGTGGCTTCTGAGTTGTGGAAGCAATGACTGATGTTGGTACAAGCTTAGTGACCGCTGCATAGTTATGGGATTTGGAGAGAATGTTGGGTACGAAGGTAGAACTTGGTGATGTGGTCACTATAATAACCTAAGAAAGGAAAAACAAGTTATTTTCATGTATCTACTATATTATTATATATTTATACTCACAGTTATATACAATTCAAAAATGGATTATGAAATACAAAAAAAATTCAACACAAATATACAACTAAAAATATATGTAAGTTTTCCTTTATTATTAACCATTGGTATTTTTAAAAATTTTTTACCAATCAAATATTTTAAAAGGCAATATCCAGTGCTGTACAAGAGGTAGCATAGCAAACCTTTTAATGTAATGCTTAAGGAATATAAATTGGCACAATCTCTTTAGAAAGCAATTTGGACATTCATTCATTTATATTTATTGAGCATCTACTATGTGCCAGGCATGGTTCTAGATGCTGGGGTAGAAAAATGAATGAAACAAGGTTCATACTTTCATGGAATTTACATTGTAGTAAGGGGACAGAAACAACAAACAAAGTATATGTCATGAAAATATAAATGGAAAAAATAATAAAGCAAGGTAAGGGAATATAGGATCATGAGGGGGCTCTATGATTTTTTTTACAACATATATTAGTGAAGACCTCTGTGTAACATGACAGTTAAGCAGAAACCAGAGGAAATAGGGCTATGAATTATGCTGTGACCTAGAGAACAATCCAATTCACTACAAATACTAAAGTCTTAAGATAGAAGCAAGCTTGATATGCTCAAGAAACTTTACAGATCTAATAAACAATGTTGGAACTTATAAGATAGAGAACAATAGGAATTAACTAGAGAAGTAATGGAGGACTAGATCATTTAAGATTATGACAATAATTTATATAATTAATACATGTTCTTCCTCTCCAAAACCAATAATTCTAGTCTAATCATAAGAAAAACATTAGAGAAATCTAGACACTGGGGTAACATACAAAACACCTAACTAGTACTCTTCAAAACAGTCAAAGTCACCATAAACAAAGAAAGTCTGAGAAATTTTCATAGTCAATAAGTTAAGCAGACATGGCAACCAAATGTAATGTGGATATTCTAGATGGGATCCTGGAACAGAAAAAGACTAAGTAAAATCCAAAGAAATCTGAATAAAGAATAAACTTTAGTTAATATTATTGCATTAATATTATTCACTAATTAAAACAATGTAGTATAATAATGAAAAGCGTTAAGAATGGAGAAACTAAATAAAAAGTACATAAGAACTCTGTACTACTCTCTCAATTTTTCCATAAATCTAAAACTGTTTCAAAAATAATGTGTATTTTTAAAAGTGCTTTATCATATCTGCTAGGTAGAAGATAAAAAGAGACAAGTTGGTAAACTCTTACAATAAACCAAGAAGAGATGATGAGGACCAGACTGTTCCCAGTGGAGGTGATGAAACATGAACTGATTCTGATTATATCGTAAAGGTAAAACCAACAGAATTTCCTCATAGGATGTGGAAAACAGAAAAAGAGAAGCAAGAAAGAGATGTCAAGGTTTAGCCAGTACAGTCAAAACGCTGTTGATGATTTAGGGACAATGTATTTCAGAGGGAAAGAATAGTAGAGTAAAAGACCTAACACCAGCATCAGTTTGATATATTTAAAAAAACAGAAAGAAGGGAAGTGTATCAAAACTATGCGAGGCAAAGAGTTATTAAAAAAGGAATATGAAACCAGATGAAGTTTAAAAGCCATAAAAAAATTAGAATGTATACAAGAATAATGGAAAGCCACAGCAGGACGTTAAGCAGCAAAACAACAAAATGTGATTTACATTTAAAATTCTGTTATATAACAAGAGGCAAGAGCAGAAGCAAGGAAAGCAGTAGACCAGGCAAGAAAAAACAGAGGATGCTTGAATTGGGTGTTAACAATAGAAATAAACAGAAGTCAGATTATTCTGAGAGGCTGAGAAAAAGTTATTAATAATGAGAATGGTAGGTTTAGAAAAACAACAAAATCAAGAATAGCTCCCAGAGCTAATATACACTAGTTTATTTAAAAGATTTACCAATAAGTCTATGACACAGATACTATTATTATCCCCATTTTATAGCTAAGATTACAAAAATTATTTATAAATCTGTAACATCACAGTTTTACTTTGGGATAAGTATTAACCATCCTATAGCAATCCTCAAAACAGAACATAGTATCTTCTTTCACTGAAATTGTATACCTAGGACAGAAAAATCATTTTGAAAACCCAAAAAAAATTAAGGAAGAAACTTTTCATTTTTACACTGTTCCTAAAGAAGGCCTAAGGTTAAATCAGTCAAAATATGAGTGTGTACTGAACTCAATACTCAGTACCTACATTCCAAAGAACGTTTTATCTTTAATGTCATAAAGGATTAGAAGATACAAGTACTTGTTAATTATCTGAGGAGTCAAGAAAGTTACAAACATAAATCTTGACCAGCAAATACCTACACAGAGCTCACTAGCATACTTACATATAAACTTAAATCAGCAAACATCTATAATAATAATATTAGAAAACAACCAGAAGGATCATATAACTGAAAAATAAACCAATATGTTAACAGAAGCACAAACTTAAGAATCAAATAAGCCTGCACTTAGATCTTGCTTCTGTCACAAATGGCAGGCTCCTGGACATGTTAAAATTTCTAGGTTTCATCTGCACAATGAGGATAATAATACCTACCTTGAAAATGATAAGAATTAGATGAGACAATCAAATAAAGCATCTAAATACTAGGCACATAGCAGGTGGTCAATATTTAGCAGTTAACAAGTCAACTTACTAGTAATTATTATTCCTACTTAATAAATATTAAAGGGATATCAGTAAAGACATTATAGATCAAATCAATCCGGAAATTCTTTTAATGTATTTTTTTGGCTTAATTAAAAAAATTTTTTTATCTTTACATCTTTACCCCAAATTCTGATACTCCTTATAATCCAAAGAACTCATTGTTACTACCAACAAAACTAATTACAGTAGCAATAGCAATTCAGTTTCACTTCCGTCAATTCTGAACCAACAATAATTTCTGGAGGCACACAGTTTGTCAAAGCTTAGCAGGAAAGTATGCTAAAGTTGCTTAGTAATGTCTGTAATGGACAAGATAAATGGAAGTAATCACACTTATAATCCAATATTTGCAATTTCAGAACAAGAGTACATACATGGGATTCTAATATTAAGACAACAAAACTTCAGGAAAATCTAGTCTTTAGAAGTATGTTTTGTAATGCAGATACAAACAATACAACTCATCTTGAGATTTTAATGTGCAAGATGATTTCTGATTTATAACGGGGCCACCCAAAATTAAATCCACTTTAGAGAAATCTATTTGCCCTTTACATTTACTTATTGTAACAGGGGAAATAAAGGGATTTGAAACCAATTGAACCAAACAGTGTTTATTCAGGCCATAATTCAAATTACTGACCTTCTAGCACTCACAAAAACTCCTTAAGAGTGCTGGGACCTGCACCCTAAGGACAAAATGAAAAATATCAATCAAGCACATGAAAGCATAAAGCTATATTCTGTTGCTTTGTTTATATCAGTGCTGTACCAATTTATATTTTAAATAAAGGTACCACATTAACATAGGTGGAGATTTGTCTATACTGAATACATAAAACCTATCAGAATTTGAATAAAATCCACAAATTGATATATAATTATACTTAATGTAAAAATTATTTTACATAAAACTAAGTTGTCTTACACAGAATTCATGAGAAATCTAAAATGAGCACAGTAATAACCAGTTCACATTCAAAAAATTCTGATTACCCAGACAAAGATAAAATGAAATAGCCTAAGAATACTTATTCAGTCCTACCTATACTCTGCTTATCCCAAGAAATAAAACTGCTGGTACTAAGTACATATGAAATACAAGAGTTTTATATCTGGAACATAGTAGATGCTCAATAATTACTTGCGAAATAAATTTTATTTTCAATTTGTTTTAAATGTTTATTTTTTAAAATAGTAACAAATCTAAGGTTCTGAATCTGAAATTTCATGGTATGCTTCAGAAATGACTTTAGAAATAAAAGTCAATTTTCTTCAGTTAAGCCCTCCTAAAAGCATCACAAGTCTGACAACCTCAACCATTCCTGGTGAAAACTTCAGAAGGGGAAAAAATATATATATTTTTTTTTCAATAAATTTTTTAAGAATCCACAGATAACACTTATAGATGAGCCCCTATCTAGTATAAGTATTTTTATATAAGTCTAAAGACTACAAAGTTAATAATGTTAGATGACACTAAACACTCATCACATGTAAAATGTTAAGTATTTTCCATGAATCATCCTACTTAACTCTCCCAGTAATTCTAAGAAATACTGCTATCATTTTTGTTATGTAAGAAAACTGAGGCTCAAGAAAGATAACAGAGCTAGTACTATAACAAATCTATGTATTAATTAGCATCTTGTACATGACGAGCATTTTCTAAACACCAGTGAACACAGTGATAAGACAAAATCTCTTCCCTCAACCAGCTTAGTTCCAGGGAAGAAACAAAAAGAAGTTTGCAATATAATATCAACTAGTTTTAAGTATAATGAATATGAATAAAATATAGGAAATAGAAACATAGATGGGAGGTAGGTGCTTTTTTAGCTATAGCTATATCCTACTATTTCTTAAGATGCAAAATTTTAAAAAATAGACAAGACAGCTGGGTGTGGTGGTGCATACCTGTAATCTCAGCACTCTGGAGGCTGAGGCAGGAGGATTGTTGCAAGTTCAAGACCAGCCTGGGCTACAATGAGCTCAAGGCTAGCTTGAATTGCATAATGAGAGCCTGTCTCAAAAAGTATTAATAAAGTAAAACAACAGAGACTCAAGTGTAGCAGGCAGATATAACCCAATCTAGGGCCAGCTCAGAAAACAATTAACTATAACACTTGAAAAGTGACATTCAAAAATATTACCTTGGAGTCATCGAATAAAAATACAAAACTGATGTGCAGTGTAATATTTAAGAAGTCACGAAATATAATTTATTTCAATAGATTAAGGTATACACTTCAGTGAACTGATAAATTTATTTGGAACAGCTCATTAACAACAATGTAAACAGAACACTGTTTTCCATAAAATACTTATAAGGGAAAGAAGCTAACATTTTTTTCACGATATATTATACTTTAAGTATCCAATCTCTTGTAATCCTTACAATAACCTCCTACAACTGGCATTACTCTCATCTCATATATGAGGAAAAAGATTTGGAAACACAAATTTATTTCAGGTTATACTGGAAAAAGTGGATTTCCAACTCAGAACTCCTGAACTGCAAAATCTCCTGCTTCATTTTTAATATTATACCACAATCCCTTCTCTTTACCATCAGTTCTTTATTGCTTCTTGTTATTAAGAAAATAAATTTTCACATATTATGTAAGTGTAATTTGCCAAAAAACTCAAGGAAGTTAAGAGAAAGCCATTAATAGGACCCAGGATTTAAAAGTAAAAAATATCATACACTGAACACAAAATTTATCTCTATTCCTTGCCCACAATTCTACTAATACTGTATGAAGGAACGTTTTGTTTTGTTTTGTTTTTTAATTTTAAAAGGAACTTTTTTTAAAGGGGAAAAGGCAGATAAAGTAGTCAAAACAAAAAAGTACTCAGATACAGAGGCATAAGACTTCGGTTCCAGCTAAACTGGAAACAGAAAGAGAAACAGAGAAAGGGAGGTTGGGGGGCAGAAGGGAAGAAGAAAGAGATAGAGGGAATGATGTCAGCTATAAACTTTTCAAAACTGGAAAACAGACTAGTCATAGATGAACCATGCCAGTGATGGAAGAAAATTTTCACATGCAAGAAAAAGAGTCAAGAATTGAAAATACAACCTGCTTTTGACATGGGGATAAAAGTGGGAGTCAAGGGAAGAAAACTAGTTGAAAATCTGCTGAAGAAACATTTAGATCCCTAGCTGCCCTCCCACACATCACAGGAAGACCAGACATTTACTTTTAAGAACTAAATCTAAAGGAATCTGTTCACACTAGGTACAACTGAGGTGACCAAGTGCTACATTTTTTTTGGTACCGGGGATCAAACTCATGACCTAGCACTTGCCAGGCAGGCGCTCATGCTACTGAACTAAATCCCTGGCCCCAAGTGCTATACTTAAAAGGGGATTAAGCAAAAATATAATTTATGATGAGGTCACCTAGATCTGTTCCATTTACTCCAAATATTGACAGCCAAAATTAAATTACTTAAGGCAAGAGATGAAGTTTTCTTAGAAAATTTGACAAGTCCAAAAAAAAAAAAATCCTTGAGATAGTGACAAGACATAGTGTGAATAGTGGAGTAAGTGTTCCTTCATAAAACAGTCTAGCTAGGAAAACCGACAAGGAGGTCACTAGTCAACATGGCCCATACATACACACAAAGTAGGTAACCAGACACTTTTAGAAAATGTTGAAAGAGATAAAAATAGATAAAATGAACTCACAGGTAAGATAAAGTACATGAAAGAAAACATAAAAACCAGCCGATCAAGCCAGTTGTGGCGACATACACCTGTAATCCCAGCACTAGGAAGGCTGAGATAGGTGGATCACCAACAAATTCAAGGCCAGCCTAGGCTACCTACTAAGTTCTAGGCCAGCCTGAACTATATACCAAGACCTTGTCTCAAAAAAACATAAAAATAAAAAATCACCTGACCAAAGAATATAACAATGTTATAACAGGACATTTTTTTTAAAAAAAGAATTTTCAGAGTATAAGGAAGAAAGACTAGACATCTGTAATATGATAGCAAAAATGAAAAATTCCATAGAAACAGTGAAGGATAAAGTTTAAAAATACAGAAAAACAGACCTAGTAGAAGATACTATAATCCAATTAAAGCACTCAGAGGCAAAGGCAGGAGTATTGCAAGGTCAAACCCAGCATGCAACTCAGTGACTTAGTAAGACTCTGCCTCAAAATAAAAAATTTAAAAAGGGCAGGAAATGTAGCTCAGTACAAAATTCCTGGAAGTTCTAGCCCTAATACTGAGGAAAAAAACAAAGACGGGAATAGTAATACTTACAGAGCATTTATTATGTGCTAAGCTCTATTCTAATAGTTTTCATATTATCTTCAAAACTCTTAAAAATATCTATTTCACATGTGAGAAAATTTAGGTATACAATTTAATCTTCTCACAGTTACACATTTGTTAAGTGGCAAAATCTGACTGCAACTTTCTAAGTCTCACCTTAAAATCCAAACCTTTAAGCACTCTGCTATAGCAGGTGGGGAAAACAAACAAAAAATGGGAATGGTAAAAGGCAAGAAAGTTAAAGAATCAACTGAGGCAATTCTAACTCCTGAATCACAGATGATCCACAAAGAAGAAGTAGAGAAAAACCAAAGAAATAACTCAAATTTCTGAGACATGAAAGACGTAAGTATCCAAAATGAAAAGTCATACTTGTGCATACAACATAATCAATAAAATAAATTCCTACATCAAAGAATATTACTTTGAAATGTCAGAACTGAGGAAGTTACTAAGACTTTTCAAAGACAAAAACATGACACCAAAACCGGAGAGAACAGAGCCTTTGAAATTCGTAAGAAAATGACTTCCAACCTAGAAGACTTTACCTAACTAAACCACGACAAAAATGAAAGGCTAGAAAATTTAATTTGCAACCTGCAATGAAAAGCCTCAAAATATTTCATCCAGCCATATATCCTAAAGTTACTGGAGGATATGCTTTACCAACATGAATAAACTGATAAAAGAAGATCAGAATAACAGTAAAGAGAAATTCCAGAAATATAGGTATGCAACCAGAGTCCAGAGTCCAGATTAGTGTGGGAATACTGAAGGTTCCAATAAAATACAATATTTAGACTACTGACAACTTAAATATACATACCTAAGGAAGAGTTTAGGAATGAATTCATGATAGCATACAAAGAATTTTTTAAAGACCATATCCCTCCTTTCTTAAAAAAAAAACAAACTCTGACAACCTTGTTTCTTTGACAAAGTAAAAAATGAGTTTGGAAAGGTATAATCAGACAAAAGGAGGATTAAAAACTTTGCTATTTAAAAAAAAATTCCAAATGATACTTTAATGATAAAATAGTTACAAGTCTCAAAGTAAATCTGCTAGCTGTTTCATCCTAGGCCAATGATTTAGCATCTATTGGCAAAAATAATACCAATTTCAATTTTTCTGTGAAGAAATGAAAAAGTAAGAGATATGAGCATTCCCAGCATACTGCCAAGCACATAATAAGCACTCAGTTATATTTATTAAACGTACATCACAGTTTCAGAAACACATAGAAACAACTGGCAAGCACAGACTCCATCTACTACACACCTTCTGTGTTGTTGTGTTTGTTGTCTGTGTTGACGGTTTGGTAAAGGTTATTTTCACAGGAGACATGTGGGGTGGTAAGGAGTTGGCAATGCTCTGCATGATGTTGCTCATCTTGGGACTACCACTCACAGGCACAGTGATCGTCTTTGAAACTGGAACAACAGCCTTTGGAACTTCCTTTAGGACAACAGGAGAGGAGCTAGAAGAGTTTGTTCGCCTTCGTTTTCTGGGTTTTTCATCTTCATCTGAACAGCTAACACCTGAAAGGCAACGACAATATTTCTATATTTTTACCAAACTAACATTATGTTTTGTATTTTATTTTTAAAAACCCATGTGTCAGATCAGGGATACAGTTCAGCAGCACAATGCCCTCTTGGCACATGCAAAGTCCTGAGTTCAATTCTCAGTATCAAAAAAAAGAGCTATGTGTGATTAAGTTAGTCTTGATCTTTCCCTTTGCCTTATGGCCATAAGTCCAGTCTATGTTTCCTCAGAGAAGCTGTCACTGAATGCCTTCACTCTTTTCCTTAAACCTATGTCCATTATTCCACATCAATCTTTCTTATCTCTTGCCTGTATTTTAGCAATAACTTCCTAAGAGATGCTTATGCCACCAGTCTTTCAACTTCTACCCTCCGCCTTACTATCAGTTACAAAATTTCATACCTAATCATGCCAATGTACTGCCTAAAAATCCTTTAAAAATGTTTATCTTCCTATAAGATGAGGCATGAAATCATTACCATATCATTAAAGGTACCATATCTTTCCAAGAACACAAAAATACCTTGTTGCACCTTACCATGTTCATCCCTAAAATCTTGGTATGCTATAACATTCCCCAAAAACAACTTAGCACATTCTACTTTTGGGTCTCTACATAATATTGTCCTTTGTAAAAAGTCACCTACCATCAAAGATCTTTTCATCATCCTGGAATTGTCATCCTCCAAGTCACTTCCTCAGTAAAATGTTTCCTTACTCCTCTCATCCAGCATGTCTCCTCTGAGTTTATAAGGTACTTTGTACCTTTTCTTCTATACTACTTACCACATGGCAATGTAACTGTTTACAAGCTTATTTCCCATTATTTAGGAGCTAAATCTTATGGCTTGTTTCCCTGGTATGGTATCTTAGACACAAATTTAGATGAATAGATGATTGATTTTACCCCAAACTAATGTCTGTGTGACTTCTGAATATAAAACAACATACTACTTGGAACTTAAAACTACATATTTTAAGAAATGATTTATTCATGTTTGGGAGTCTCAATCAGTGTTTAAAAAATCATAATAATAAAAAAATAGGTCTATGGGGTTATTTTAAAAGACCACCTTTGCTAAATCCACAAAAATCAGTCATAAGTTTAATAGTTCAAGATTCATAGCTTTTGCTTTATATATTTAAACCTCTACTTTTATAGACATGTTTTAAAAAATCAAATGAAATATATACCATAGAAATCTACATTTAAAAAATCTCTAAAGCTGGCATAAAAATTATACAGCATGACTCATGGGTTGATAATAAAGGATAACTCCTCACACCTTCATTTTACCTCTGAGTTTAATTTCAACTGGGTTGAGAATAACATAGTGTCATCCCTATTAAAACAGCAAACACAGCCTCTAAAAATTACAAAGAATCAACTTTATCCTGAGTAAAATGAAAATTAAACATTAATGATCTCAATATATAAAAAGTGAAGCAAAAGGTAACAAATTTTAAAAGAAAAAGGGACAGCAATATAAAAGAAAAAATAAATTCCTTCATAGGGTAGAATCAAGTTAAAACTGCAAACAAAAATTTTTTTTAAATAGTCAACCAGAAATACAGACATTCCTCGTTTAATGACAAAGTATAGTTCTAGAAATTAGTCATTAAATAAATTGGTCACTACATGAGGAATTGTATATAGTATGTATATTACAAGATTCAGAACAATGAAACAGTCCAAAGAAAGTCCAACTTGATGACTCTGCTTTTATTTGCATAACTCTTACATACAGTATAATGTATAACAGAACATAAAACTACAGTACTGTACTATACAGTACAATCCTCAAAAATTACAGTACTGTACTATAGAAGAAGCCACCATAAGGGCACACTGCCACTGACATTCCTCCATGGTAAATCCAAATGAGGGCTGTAAGTCAGAGCAGCAGACTGTTAAATCATTAGATCATTAAACAAGGAATATCTGAATAAAAGACTTTTAGAGTACTTCACTGACTCTATCAACTGAATGATATGTTATATGAACTAATTTAAGAAAAACACTACAAAGATAATCACAGAAGTAAATACTGACTACATGTCATAAGCATATTCCTTCAGTATATATTCATATTTCTATTCCTTTACAATCAAAACAAGTGAATACTTGAAGCAAAGCACTGTTTAAAGGCAGATTCCCCAAAAAGAAGATACTTCTCAAACTGCTTAACAGATTGAAAATCAATACACACCTAGTCACATAGACAGAAAGGAACTCTCTGGAGCCTTCAAAAACTAACCACTGCTAATTGCTAGTGGCCTGATTATTTATTCCAGGAAGACAGATCTAATCAGAGCCTACACTGCAATATTTAGCCAAGATGGCCCTGGTAACACTGAGAGTATCACTTACTTTTGACATAAACAGTACTTCCACTTGGCAAGACAACTACATTGGAGGCAGGACTGGCAGGTCTTGGAGACTTAACCGTTGCTATGCTGCCACTTGGAACGGGGGTAGAGGTTGGGGTTGACGTGGTACTTGTGTAGGAATAGCAAACCACTACTGAAGGAACGATAAAAAAGTTTGCTGTTAACTTTCACCAGAGGCATACAGAAAATTTATTTTTATTGCAGGCCAATTTTAACATTTTCATATGATCAAAAGTTAAGAGGCCAATACTAGGTACTAGGTCCACAGGTTAAAAGGTACTAACAGCTTTCCTGAAAATCAACACCTAAACTGGGTTTTCCCCCCACTATTGTTGTTTACAAGTGACTTTGACAACAGACAAGAATATAGTTACAAAGAAATCAACTTTAAAATTATACAAAGAAAAATGAAAATCATTTTTCATTCACAGCAAGTCAGACAACAGGCAAATATTTGTATCCCCTTTTAGTAACTATGTATCAATGATGGGATGATGGATAATTTTTCCCTAACCACAGCTATTTCCAATATATTATTAGGGAAGAAGCAACATAAGTTTCTTTTACATAAAGGAACTCACTAGTCATTTGCCATGTAAGTGATGCAAAAATAACTACAATAACAACATCAAATTTCAACCTCTTTTTCATTCAAAGGGAAACAGTTCAATCAACAGTAAGATAGGCACTATTTACTGAGTAACAAGCACTATGCTAAATCCCCTCCATACATTATCACTAATTCTCACACCATGACCACATTTTAAAGATGAGGATCCCAAGGCTCACAAATGCTAATTAATGCTGAAGGTCACAGGGCTAGGAAATGGCAAAATAAGATTCAAACACAGATTTGACTATTGGAAATTCTACATTCTTACCACTCTACCAGAGAGCTAGTAGGTGGAAAAGATAAAAGTGGGAAGAGAGGAAAGATGCCTCTCCAATAACAAAATAAACAGGAACCCAAAGAAGGCTGTTTATACATACTGATAACCACTTCCTTGCAAACTTAACTATCTTCAGCCTAAAACAGTCTAGCATTCAAGAAAAGTGTCTCATTCCGCTCCATGGCCCTATTACTAGCAATTCCTCAGGGTAATGTGACAAATGCATTATTTTTAGGTCCACTGTCATGCAAAAACCTAAGCTACTAGAGTCAATTCAAATTCAAGAATCCAAAGATTTTTAAAGCATGTGTCAATTACTAGATTAAATTGTTAGAGTATTCTGGCACAACAGAGAAGCAAAGGTACAAAATGAACAGATTTATTGAGTTGAGGATGTGGAAAGGAGCACACAACCCATGGCAGCTGGGCTGTCTCCTTCCACCTGATACAGAGAGGCAGACGGTTATATGACCTCTGATGGAAGTGGCACATGGGACAGATATTGATGATGTGTGAGAATCCAACTGGAATTCTCTGTGTGTGCAAACAGGAAGGGGAGTTGCAATTAGAGCTGAAGAAGAAGCAGGAAAGGTAAGCGTTCCCAGTTTGGTCTTCAGCCATGTTAGACCACCACCATAACTGTACAGTAATTTATACTAGAGCAAGAACCTTTCATAAACAACAATAAAAAAAAAATTTTACCATCTGTCAGGTAATGAATTAAGTACAGAGACTAGAGCAGAGAGGTAGTGTATACCACCAATTGCAGAAGACAAAAGTAGAGCTTTGTTTTCTAAAGCTATCACTGGTTCAGCATCTTTTTGCAGCAGTTAAACATGTTATCTTATTCATTCTCTAATGGCATCCATTAAGGTCTTCTATCCACTTCTAATAAGAAATGGTGATGTCAAACTTCATTTCAAGAAAGGTTTTTGTAATTTTACCATTAACATAACACATTTTCAACAAAAGGAAGATTAATTTTGGCTGAGCCTACAAACTCAGCCAAGTGTTACTCGCTATGTTTCATAACCTTTAAACACTACAATAAAAAGAGATATTAAAAAAAAAACAAAAAACAAGGTCACTTTTCTTGAAAATTCTGAGGAAAATACTCTCTAAGTAGTACTTTCCTACTCACCTTCTTTGCTTCCTGTTTCTGCAGGCACTGGAAGAGATGCATTGTGCTGGATAGCTGCATTGGCAACAGCATTAGCCGTTACAGTGAAGGCTGTTTGGGGAACTAGTCGGGGCATCAGTGGTACCAATCGACGACCTTCAATGGACCATTCTGAAGAGCTATTAGGTCCAGACATACTAAACAAAAGAGAAAACACTGCTACAAGGGCTCTCAATTACTAAAAATAAATCAAATATAACATTAAATTATAAAAAGGACCCTTAATGAACAAGAGACTTTATTTTAAGCAAGCAAGATCAAAATTATATATAATTAGAATTCAAGGAATGTCACAAACTTAAGTTCTTATGTATTTCATTCTATAATCTGAATCTTATAATGAACATAGTTGAAACCATGACAGATTTTTTCTATGGCTTTTAAATAAATACTAGTTTTGGTTTCACTGATTTATCTAGTTTCACTAAAGAAAACTAACATTTTTAGTAAATTTTAGAATGAAATCTTGTAATTAAACCAAGAAAGTAAAAAGCACTCATAATACTAACATTCAGGTTTTCCTTAAAAACTGAAGATGGAATTCACTGAACCTTTGCAAAATTATGCATCTGCCTGCATGGCCAGAGTTTCTAAAGGCTTTTAAATAAGGGAAATTGAGGCAGTAAACGAAGTAAACTAAGTAGTAAAGGATAGAAGAAAGTTATATACATAACAGCATGTGTTACTAATGATGTTTATTATATTACATTATATTACATATACAGTGCCTTCCTGTTAAAAATAGACCAGATCTAAGGATACTAAAAGAAAAATGCCACTATTTTATTTGTATTTATGTATACCACCATTCATTCTAAGAGTAACTTGAGTTATTTAGACTTTCTCCTCAACAGACACTACTCTCAGTTTCTCTACTCTAAATTTCTTGAGCGAGTTTCATCCTGAGAATCTGACCAGAGGCTGAAATACCAAAAAAATAGTTGTCAGCTGGGTACTGTGGTGTACTTCTATAATCCCCGAAGTGAGGGAGGCTGAGGCAAAAAGATCATAAGTTCAAACCCTCCTTCAGCAACTTAGTAAGAGCCTGTCTCAAAATAAAAAATAAAAATGTCTAGGGATATAGTTCAGCATGAAGGCCCTCCGTTCAATTCCCAGTACCATGAAAAGAAAACTGTCACTTCTCTTGACTTGGCTCCATGAAAGACCCTGACTAATCATTAGTACCTAAAATTAACATTCACCCAGAAATAATCAATTGCTTCACAAAATCAGAACTATTTCTATACTTTTTTTTGAAACCATGGATTCTACAATGTAACAGCATTTAAGACTCTATATTTACTGATTCAGATTTAAAGGGACTACATAAAAGCCTTGGCTAGTGGGTGGCAGAATAATGATGGTGGTGGTGATGGTAGTAATGCAAGTTAAAATTAATTAAGAATTTACAATACAACAGGCATTGTTCTAAACATTTTATGTGTATTAATGCATAGCTCTCTCAACAATCTTGTGAAATTGGGAGTCTTATTATTTCCATTTTATAGATGGTAAAATTGAGCCAGAAGACAGGCTAAATAGCTTTACTAAGGTCCACAACTAATCAATGTCTCCTTCAACTAACATATTTCAGCTATATGACACATATGAAGAATATATAAAATGTTACAAATGAGTTTTATGTCTAACTTTTGCCCTTGATTTATATCAACTGGGAACTGTGACTGTTACCAACTTTTCAGTGAATGGAAAAAAAATTACAACTTAAGAATTTAAGTACAGTTCAAAAAGGAATTTCTAAAAGCTGATGAATTGAATTGAGCTACTGTGAAAAATCTATACATTCCTTCATTTTAACACAGTCTTACCTAAGACAAGGAAAAGAGACTCCCTGAAACCTCAATAACTGACAAATTTGTAAGTTCCATAGTACACTAGTTTGGAAACAAAGAGTGGTGTGAACAAGAAAAGAAGAAAAGGGCTATAGCTAACTGTTAAAGGAAAAAAATTCTAAAAGCTATCCAGGCCTGGGGATTTAGATCAATGGCATAAGCACTTGCCTGGCAAGCATGAGGCAGTGAGTTCAATCCCTGGTACAAAAAAATATATATATATATTTCTTTGGCCTATTTATTATGCTATCATTTTATTAGATCATTACTAATTAGCTTGGTTGATGTGAGTTTATCACACAAACAAAGTGATATCTACACTTATCTGGTGCATTGTTTAAATTGTGGCAGAAATTACAGAAGATTAGTCATTTAAATCATGAATATATGCTTTTATTAAAAAGAGAAGCTTGCAGTGTAAAAATAACTGCAACTTTTAGAAAAACTTATAAATCTTCCAAATTTCCATTCATGCAAACATGCTTGAACTTTTTAAAATGAGTGAAAATGTTAGAATTAGATTAAAATTTCCTGTTTATTAATGGGGGTGTAAATATGCATTAGTTACATAAGTCATCTAAACTAAATTTACAAACTTTAAGCATCTTACTGCAGGGCTTCACTGAGATACCTTAGTCTCTATGTAATACCTCTCTGTTTATACTAATATGGCAAAGGAGGGTAGAAACCTTGCTCTAGTCCATATTCCAAGAAATCTAAAATGATCCTAATTAAATCACCTTGGCAGTCATAACATTCTTTGGTGTGAAAGGAATGGTTATCCCTCACACAGAAACACAATATCCTGGGAATGTCTGACTAATGGTGAAAGGAAGTGTTAAAGAGCAGAAATTCCAGACAGCCACTTTATTCTGTCAACATGGGTAAGTACAGCCCAATTGAAAAATCTGAAGCTTTAACATTCTGTTATAAATCAATTCTGAATTATAGCATCAGCCTTAGTATGTGGCCTAGTGCCAAACAATAAACATGTGTTATGCTTTAAGCCACAAGCAAGGCTCCTCTTTGATCCCAGACACCCCACTCCTTTTGTTTCCTTTCCATTGTGTGCTCAATCTTGGCTTTCTCATCACTTTTCAACCACATTCCTTCAGGCCTAAACTGCTCTTTGGGGTGGGGGAGGGCAAGAAGAAGAGAAAGGGAATGCAGTCAGTTCACATGCATTCCTCTCACTGTTTTTTCAAACTCAAGAGTATGAAGCCCTCCTATAGATAATCTCTGGAACTAAGCTCTGTTGGTATTTCTAATGGAAGAGCGCAATCACCCAGTCCTCCACTCACTAACTCTTGGGCTCATCAAATAAATACATTATCTGGTAAAATTAAAACCACAATGTAAAATATTAAAACAGGAATACAAAAAGACCTAAACAGCTTAAAATTATACACTAAAGTAAACTCTTTTCAAAAAAATGAAATTCATATATTAAGGAATTCAGAAATGAGAGGAAAAAAAGAGAAAACACAGGCAGATAAAAGCCAACTCTCAATTATCCATGCTAATGGAGAGAGGAAGGAAAGGGAGAGGTTAAACAGATTAAAGAAACTCATATAATATTCAAAAATATTTTGGCAAATACTAGTAAATTCTTCACCAAATCTTTTCCAGGACAACTATCAAGTAGTAAAATTACTAATTAAAATTTTCACCTCCTCTCCCTTCCCACCCTCTGACTAGAGGTACTCCCAAGCAGCAAAATGGCTAAAGGGTGGGAAGTATTAGGAAGGGGAGGAGGGGAAGAGAAGGAAAAGCAAGGGGCATGGTTAATTCATAAATGGAATAATGTGCCCCTGAATAATTGAGAGCTTCAATTTGGAAATAAATACAAGAAAAAGCCTGAAATAATAATAACCTATTTGCATACCTGTAACTTGGTCTTTCACCCAAATATAAGGATAAATTCATTCTTTAAAGGGGAAAAAAGGAAAAGGAGACTAAATAAATGTTATCCTTTAAGTATGACACTGATGCATCAACTTACAACTAGTTGCCCCACAATATTGTTATAATGTTTCTAAGACTAATTTTGTCTCTAAGTGCCTCTGAATGGAACTTACTGTTTACTATTTTATTATCTAGCACACAAATTTCCTATTACCAGTTCTCAAATTAGGATCTAGGCTCAGTTATCATTTTTAGAGAATCCCAACTCAAAAGTCTGGAGCAAATTAAAGAAGGAATACATTAGTATTTCAATGTTTCAACCATGTTAGCCTGACAAATAAATACTGTACTAAAATGTTCAATGGAAATTTTCCAATTTTTACAGTGCATACCTACCACTAAAGAATATCAAAATTTTATGATAAACTGCTAAACTTTCAAACTATGATGTTAAAAAAGCACCCCATTTTATATGTTAAGTAAAATGAGGGAGAGTGAAGAACACAAAGCTAACAGGTCTTTTATGGTAAATGCAAATTCTGTCAATTAGTTTAAATACATAGTTTAAGTTTATCACATTAGGGAAATACATTTAATTTTTCCTTTAGTTTTATTTCACATTAAAGCAAAAATTAAAAATCAATAAATTATATTTTAACATATTTTTATGAAATATTTCTATCATCCTGTATCAACACTGTAAGAATAATTTCTGTCCCTTTCTATTCTTAGGAGGCACTGTCTCCATATATACTCAATACTTGATCCCTGCCCTCAGTCCACCCTCAACCCACCTGTCAAACAGTTGTAATATTAAAACAATTTGATGAGTCCTTTGCCATTTTACTTTTACTTAAGTAAATTAAGATATACTCATGTCTTAAAAGCAAAAAATATGTTAAGTGATTTTCTCAATCTCAAAATACACGAAACAGATCTAGACACAAAAAAGTTATGCCTAAAGTAATATACATATCAAATACCTCATTACAAAGAACTCCTAAGGGACTTTCAATTTGAGGAGGCACGTTATTTTGTTACTAAACTTTACTTAAGTAAGTGAATCATCTGCTAAACCTTGGTGGTCTTTAGTTATACAGAAATTACCTTGTAACAGGATTTGACCTAAGTATTTTAAGCTAGCCTAACAAAATGCAAAAACCATAACCAATTGAATAAACAATGACCACTATGGTCAAGATGCCTGAGTGGAAATATTGTTATTAAGATTAAGTACTCAGGATTCTGCTACACAATAGGAAGACTGTTTCAAAACTATGTTATACTATGTCATAAAAAAATCAGGGGTGGTATGACTAATGGCTTACTTATGTGCAATTGTTGTTAACCGTTCATCGTTTACTGCTCTCCGAACTTCAGCACGGTGGCGTTCTGTTGAGATGCTATGAAAAAAAATAGCCATTATAGAACTCTGCCAAGCAGGCAGCTCTTTTCTATACTTTTATTAATGTTTAAGTCAACAGGCAGGGTGGGGTGCTTTCTGTAAAGACATAGTAGGAGCCTAAGATCTTCAAATGATTCAGTCTTAGAAAAAGATTCATACTGATTCTGTGTAACTGCAGAAAAAATCTGTTACAAATTAGAAATCACAGAAAGACAAACACAGCCTTATATCAAGGCATTACTTCCAAATCTCAGAAATGTCAGACCATGGACAAGATTAGCAGAGTTTCCTGTTATCTAAATAGACAAACTGATATTCAATGGCCTCCTAATCATGACTGCTGAGAAGATTTGAACACTTAAAAGAAAGCCTTGTAAGGTCTTTTCTAAAGCTTAAGAGTTTATAATTTTATGTTCAGTGAATACAATAAAGGAATGAAAGTGGCAAGATAATCTGTAACCATTTCATGTGCCATGAAACTTAACACTGAGGTAATAATCTCTTATTACTCAATACTTCCAGCTATGTACTTATGTTACCAATGGTAAAAATACACTTATATTAATCTTGTGCTTATACTAAACATATAAAATATTAAACAGCTTTTTAAAAGGCTACACCCACTCTATTCACAAATAACAAAATATCACTCTTCCAACTGTATTCTTCACTATTTAAGTTAAACGTATACCATGAATTGAAACTAAGGGACTAAAAAGCAGAATTGATGAAAAAGCAGACAACAAAACAATTAAGACTGAGAATTTAGATTAACAGCATCCTTATATTAATATTATTAAATAACAGGAGGAACCTCAATCATCTTTTCACTTAAAAAATAGGACAAAATATCTTTCAATGTAAACACCAAACAGTTAAAACCAAACACTTTCTGAGAAAGCTTTAAAATGTTAGAATAAATCAAGAAAAGTATGAAGGAATATCCTGTCTTTCCTCACAATATCCCACCCTGCTTTCTCAGAGTGGTTTTTGCTTTATCTTCTTTTATTCAACCCAGCCTCACTCTGCAGAATCAGTTTCTCCCTCATTCGGCACTTTTACTTTTTCAAATAAACTTTGCAAAAAGAATGAAAGAAAGAAAAGTATTAAGGAAACCCTTCAACTGTGATTTTTTTTTTTTATTGGATCCAAATGCCACTCTAGCGCAGCTGAAGGAAGACTACACTTAATGCTATGACTACATAATTATCACCCAGTTATATGTTAAGGAATCTCCCTTGCATGTTTCTCTTCCCTTCAACAAATGCCACCTTAGATCTTTATATCCATTTGCTGCCAGTTTTTCTTTCTTCCACTTTCATCAAACATACTTGCCTTTCCCAGGTGGACCAAAACTAAACTTGCCTTTAACCCTTTCTGATGGGATTACAGAACAAAGAATAAATTGCAAAATTTTCTGGAAAAGAGTACACAAATAGGATAGGCTCTCTAAGCACCAACAATTTGAATACCTCTGTTCTTCAATTTAATATGAGAATGGAAAGTAAGGAACATCCTCAAAATGAAATTTCTAAAATAGCACCTCCCAAACTTATGCTAATTTACCTAAGAACTTTTGAGAGTTCTCCAAGAAGATCCTTCTTTTCCTTGGTGAGATCTCCCTGTGCTCGAAGTGCAGTGATAACTCCAGCATATGCCTCCAATTCTAGAAGAAGAAAATTATTTTATCAAGGTAGGTCTTTAATATTTTAACACCATGGCTATGCGTAAACTTTAGGGCTAGAAACTTAAAATCAGTCAAATGTAAGTTTTTTTTTAAGACCTTTCAAAAATTTTATCTAAGGAAAGATGTAAATGTGGCTTTTACAATTTGTATCATTTTGCTCTCTATTGTTTCACAGTTGTCCTGTAGGTGACATGTTCAAGCAGAAAAAAATCTAACAAATTCAGAACATGAACCCCCCAAGCAATATAAGACTCATAAAAAAAGTTTTTAGCATTATTGAAAAGCACCTTCACTGATCAACCTTCAAAATAATTCCTTAGGCCTGCCTAAAAATTCAAACTATATTCCACCTCCCTTCTGTCTAGGTGAGAGTACTGTGAGCACTGTGCAACATAGTTTCTAAGAGAAACCTAAAGTATCAGTAACTTCAAAAAGAAACCTAATAGGAAACAACCAGCTAGATCTTTTACAAATAGGAAGAGAATTAAAAGATTTGGAGGAATGGGGGATGGAGGAGAAGGGAAGGGAGGGAAAGAAGACATATTAAGAGGTGTCCACGTACATGTACCAACTCCCCACAATGAATGTAATCATTACGTACTGCAAACGTGTACTAATAAAAATTAAAGGAAAAAGAAAAGTTTTGTTTTTGTTTTTTGAGACAGCAACTCACTATGGAGCCCAGGCTGGCCTTGGAACTCATGGCAATCCCTCTGGCTTAGCCTTAATAGAAAAATCTTTAAAAAAAATAAAATAAAATGCTTATTTGCAATGGCTACAATAAGAAAAAAGTCTGGCTCCATCACTGCTACTTACTAGTTGTGTGATCTCAGACAAATCCTTTCTTATTTGTGAACCTGTTTCCCTATCTAAAAAGAACATTCTAGGTACTTTCCAGATCTAAGATCCTTTATAGCTACAAAACTATTATTAAAATGACTAATTAGAAAACATGAAATGTTCTTAAAGCAACTAGGCTATAATACAGTCAATCCCAATACCAGTTTTTTTTTTTTTGGGGGGGGGGGGTACTGGGGATTGAACTCATAACCTCAAGCTTACCAGGCAGGTGCTTATGCAACTGAGCTAAATCCCTGGCCCCAGACAGCTTTAATTAGTCTTTCATAGAAATAACCATTACAAAACAAATCTGTCAATCCTGGTATTGGTTAAAATATAAAACTACAAGTCTTCGACAGCCCCGAGTAAAATATACATACATACCATTGTAGCTTGTGTGCTTCTCTCCCACAGACTATAGGGCACCATGTGATATGCTTTGAGCCAATACTGGAAAATACTTGGAAACAATACTTGCTAAAAATGAGAATTTGGGGCCTTGCTCTCTTAGAGATACCAAGCTCCAAAGCATCCCAGAATGAAAGGCCACCTGAAGAGAGAGGACCAGTCATCTCGGCTAAACTACCAACTGCACAAAGACATAAGGGAGATCTCAGATAACACCAACAACTTATAGAATAGAAAGAAATGATGAACAGATGCTTTAAGTCATGAATACTCTGAAACAGGTATATATAAACAAATAGAATGGTAAGGAATATATGTCCAGACTAGAATTATCTTCATACTCAAGGTGCCACAACAATTTGCTACTTGCCAATGCCTGACATAAAACATAATATAAGCTAAACAAATGCATGACTGCAGACTAGATATATACCAGTAATACACTAGTAGTCTCATTTAGTTAACATTATTCATAATTCTGTCAAAAGGAAGCTTTATATAGAACAGTGGTCCAACTATATTAAATAGAAATGTTGGGTCCAAATGAATTACCCAAAGCCTATACTCTGTGTGTTCAACCTCTGCTGGATACTATGTTGACATTTCATGAAATTTCTTCTGAAAGACAAGCTCTGCTGCTCTAAACAGTAAAAGAAATATCTAATTCTAAGAGACATGAAGGAAAAACTTAGTTTCAGGAAACATTATTTCTGCTTTTAACAGACCCAGAGTAGAGAAAGGGACTGGAAATAACCAAGTAAAAATTAAGTATACTCTAAATATTTACAGAATATTTTATTCAACAAATCAATATTGAGTCCTATTACATACATACTATATAGTGTATTAGGTCATGCCTTCAAGAAGTTAACTGTAGAATACAGCTACTATATAATAAGTCCTCAAGAAATTATAATAAAGCTTATATACAGCAGTAAATGAACAGAGGAGAAACTTATCATCTAATCTGGAAACAAGCTTTAATTAGAAAAAGAAAAAAATATCTATGCTCCAAGTAAGAAGGGAAAGGAATGCAAAGGTGGAAAAGGAGAGTAAAAGAGCAGATAGTGTTTCATATTATTTCAGTAACTTCCAGTTATAGTGACTACATTTGAGAATTTGATATTAAGGGAAGCAAAATGTATGCATAGCTAATAATAGAAATCAAGCTATTCATAGAATATTACTACTATTACCATTACTATTACAGTACTACTACAAAGTACCACAGAGATATTTGTAGAAACAAGTTGACCATTTTTATGGGTATCTTCAAATCCTGATTTTTTTTTCAATACTGAGGATCAAACCAAAAGGCATTCTACCACTAAACCACATTCCAGCTCTACTTTTTTTTTTTTTTTTTTTTTTTGAGACAGGGCCTACCTGTTTGCCCAGGAGGGATTCAAACTTGCAATCCTCTTGATTCAGTCTCCCAAGTGCTGGGATTGCAGGCATGAACCACCATGCCCACCAGCTTCATAATATATCTTAAACTTGGTTAAATTTTTGGTGTCCTGTTTGGTGCCATTCCATTGTAATGTTAAGTCCAATAACACACAACTATCATGAAGTAAGTACACACAAACACCTCAGAAAAACAAGATTTAGCTGTGCATGTGTCATGCACCTGTAATCAAAGCACTCCAGGAGACCGAGGCAAAAAGCAAGTTTGAGCTGAGCCTGAGTAACTTAGCAGGAACTTATCTCAAAAAAAAAAAAAAAAAAAAAAGGATGGGGTGTAACTTAGTACAAAGGACCTAGGTTCAATCCCCAGTACCATAAGAAAGGAAGAAACCAGGGAAGGGAGGAAAGTAGAAAGAAGAAAAGCGAAAGAAAATTTTTAAATTTGCCAAGTCTTTTTTTTTTTTTTTTTTTTTTTGGCGGTACCGGGGACCAAACTCATGACCTCACACTTGCCAGGCAGGCGCTTATGCCACTGAGCTAAATCCCCAGCCCTGCCAAACCATTTTTACAAAACCCTTAACTCAATTCCATTTAAACAAATCGGCCGTTCAATTATAGTATAGTACATAAAACCTACACTGGCTAGAGTTACATAGTTAAAAGTAGTCATAAAAATTGGGCAAGGCCTGTGCTAATGGTTTCTATCTAGCTGTCCCCCAAAGTCTCAGGTGCTCATAACCAGGGCTTTTGAAAGTTAATTGAATCACAGGAGCAATACAGCAAAATGTGTTTAAAAAGTGGAACCTGGTCAGAAAAGTAAAGCCACTGGCAGAATGACCTAGAAGAATATAGCTCCCTCTCCTGTTCTTCCCTGTCTCTCTGCTTTCTGACCACCATGAAGAAAAGTGAGCAGATTTCTTCCACTCAGGTCCTTCCACCAAGCTGTGGGACACGCAAAAACTGAAACTTCTGAAACAAGAGACAAAATAAACCTCTCCTTCTTTAAGTTATGATGTCAGATATTTTGTCCCAGGGATAAAGAAAGAAAGAAAGACACACTGTAATCTCTGCACTCTGAGAGGTTCAGGCAGGAAGATAACAAGTTCAAGTCAAGCTTGGGCAACTTAGTGCTAGTCCAAAACTCAAAACAGGCTGGGGATGCAAATCTGGACCAAGACCTTGGGTTCAAGGCAGGAGAGGATGGGGGCAGAATTGACACTTCCCTATCAGTGGGTACATTCAGTATATCATAAAGAATGTCTCTGTCCCAAAATCTTTATAATTAAGTAAAATCTTTTTAGCATTTTACATTAAGATAACTTATAAGTATCTTTAAAATGACAAAGCTAATTCTTAAATACATTATCTTCTCTAAATTTAGGATCTGGAGCTAGTATTTGAAGGCAATTCGAGGTTCATTGTTATAATAATGAGCCAATAGGTGAGAAGAAAGTCTTCCAGCAAAACACTATCAAGGTCTCAAAGTGTCAGACATTACCAAGTAGGATAGCTGTTTTCTTTTGTTCAGAAGCAGCTCTCCAGCAGCATTACACAGCTCTTACTAAAATTAGGGATAAATTTAGTATTATTTATTTTTCAGTTTTATTTGCATTTATTTCATGGTGAATTTTATTATTGTGCTCTAATTTTTTGTTCATCTGTGATACCTTTTTCTTCTGTGCAGTCTTCTCTTCTGGTTTAAGAAGAGTTTGCTCCTTTTCAAGAAGCAGGGGAAAGCTCACATATGGGTAATCTTACTCCAAGTTGTGTAAGTACCAGATCATGTCTTGGGTGGCTTGTTCACCTGGTGTGTTCGATGAGACACTGTACATCTAAACTCAAAAATTTAGCATTCTGCATTTTAAAGCATGTGTAACAATTATCCAGCATTCCTTTAGGGCCACTAAACCAGTGTCCAGCTCCACTGTTTTTCCTAGGCATATGTACTAACTCCCCATTGTAACACAATGGTACATATTGCTTCTGCAAAGTGACATCTTTTTAATAGTTGGTGGTTTTCCAGATATGGATAGCCCTGGGGAGCTTGGAGTATTCTTTCTTTTTAGTGAACACAAAGATGTTAATCTCTTGATTTGCATAATTTTTGTGGAGTTTTCTGGGTTAATACCATACCATTTCCATTTATCACTTCAACCACGTATGAACCATACCATCACCATTTATCACTTCAGCCACTTATGGGAAAAACAAAGGACAAATTTGGGCTTAAACATTATCTTTTTGTGGGGGAGGGGTATCAGGTATCAAACACAGGACCTCATGCTTGCTAGGCAGGCACAGTGCCGCTGAGCTACACCCCCAGCCCTATTCTTATTTTTAAATATAATCTCTTGATTCAAAGTCTCCAAAACCCAGAAACCTCAATTCAAGCTATTGCTTTGTGATCTATTCTTCTGCAATTAGTTCAGCTATAAAATAAGTGAGTCTTGTTTGAATGTTTACTATGTACCCTTTAACTTCGTAACTTGAACAACTACATCCAGGATGACAGTATGTAATTTATAAACTACTGATTTCTTAGTGGAGCTTTTTCCATTTTCCTTTTTTTTCTTTCTTTTTCTTTCTTTCTTTTAGAATTCTGTATTGTTGCTACCCTTTTTTCTGTTTTGCTTTTTTTTCTTCTCTTTAAGTAAAATTTTGAAAATGTATAATTGCTATTGTAAAAAAAGAGGAAC